>OY754338.1:36590735-36932686 GCA_963573305.1 Pyrrhosoma nymphula
TTTCAAGTCTTCCAACGATGACTTATAAATTCTACAGTGTCATGAAATAAAAAAGCTAACGGGAAACCATTGCTTCCAAATCAAAAATAAATGAGCTGAATAATACAAACCTCTAAGCATTGGCAACTGCATATATTTATCTTGTAACTATTACCAAGCTTGGTATTTAGATCGTACATCGCTTTAATAAGAGGGTCTCCATACATTATTGGCGATATCACCTATAAAATTTATTCTATAAACATTTCGTCCTACTTTTTGGCTGATTGCGATTGTACATAATAAACAGTATAAATCACGACTAATGTAATCTCAAGAGCGTCTAAGAATCATAAGTACACAATACTAACCAAAATAGAAATTTCACATTTCATATTCGGTTCAGACATTCCGGTAAACACCTGTACTCCCTGTACTCAACTGTCAACAACACTATTTATGTGATTTTTATTTCCTTGAAATCTTCTTTCGAAAGGCTCGCATGAATACGGAACGGCGCGGAAAACGGAAGGCGGATAATCATCTAGCCAATCACAGGTCGGAGGAGAGCGAAGGGGCGGAGCCGGCGGAAGGTAAGTTGCGCTCGAAAAACCTGACACTTCATATGTTTATAAACCGGCTGCAATCAAAACAATCAAAATTATGAAAGAAGAACGGAATTTTATTTTACCCCTCGAACGCTAGATTCCTAAAACATTACATTAAGCCAATTTATAATTACTGTGATGTCATATACGGACATGAAAAATTGATTATCGAAAATTCTTCATTTTAAATTTTAGGACAAATGACGGCAGTGAAGCAAGTGAAATATCAGGCAATCAAGGCGAGAGGTGCGAATTAGACGACCAAAACAAATATTTTTAAATGGCAACAAAGAATATAGTTGAAATATTTCGCCGTCTCGATGCATATCCAAAGACTCTTGAAGATAGGATTAAGACTTTCGGTGGGGCATTGGGTAAGGATTTTTGTACTATACCTATTAGTCAGTGCTGATTAATTGATGCTCGGTTATAACGAAGACTCTTACTTTTAGTGACTGTCATAAGTGGTATTATTATGGGACTCTTATTCATCTCCGAACTCAATGATTACTTTACGCCGAATATTTCGGAGGAGATATTTGTTGACACGTCAAGAGGGCCAAAGCTGAGAATCAATCTGGACATAGTCGTACCTACTATTTCCTGTTCCTGTAAGTAAGATGATAAACATGAGTTTTTGGTAGCGAAAAATGAAGTTACATTCAGTATGAATTCTGGCTCTTACCTGAGCTTTTGTCATGTGTCATATTGATATGCTATGACTTAATTTGTTATCCCCGATCCCGTTACAGTTCTTGGGTTAGACGCCATGGACACATCAGGGGAACAACATTTTCAAATTGAGCACAATATCTTCAAAAGGCGTCTGGATTTAGAAGGAAAGCCAATTGAGGAGCCTAAGAAGACTGAAGGTACTGTGCATCTTCTTTCAATTATGTTCGAGCAGTGGCTCTTGTGGAAGGCAGTTTTTATCAATCTACTCGATGCGGCGATGCATTAATTCATGTCATGCTCTTGCATTTCAGAACTTGGTGCCACGACCACGACGATTTTCGAGGTATGCCCTGAAATAGTTTGAGTGTTTATAGCGGGACTATGTTTTTTAAACTAGTTTAAAATATCTGGTTGGCCGAAATAACTGAGTCGCTTTTCCCCAGGGCATGTGATTGTTGTAGATTGTCGTGGCCAATCAATATTTATCAATCTCAATTTTAAGAATGTGGGCGTGGGAATATTTCATCATTTACTTGTCATCGATCGCATCTCATGGCAATTTTTAACTTAAATTTCTTTTAACTTTTGCAGAAAGCATTGAAGAATTTAACCGAAGAAAATAAGTGTGGAAGCTGTTATGGGGCAGAATCTGAAGAGACAAAGTAAGTTTCCGATAGGAAATCGTATGTGTGAGTAACATAAAAATGTGTAATCAAAAGACTATTTAGGATACAGAACTCAGCCATTCTATCTCTACATTTTTGCTCCTGGAAACCAATATTTTCCGCTGTCGTACATTCTTGGCTTGCTTCTAAAACCTCACTCATATCTTCAAGAACAATAAGTTTTAATCCCCTTATTTACTTTATAACTTCCTCTATACCATCATACCTGTTTTTCACTGATAAGTGACTTCAGGCTTTCCCGGTGAACAGCATAGATGGCATTTTCTCGGAATTCTAACCAGGCATTTCGGATTTCTCAGAATGGATAGATGTTGAGGTGGTCTGTATGAGGCATAGGAACCTGGTATTAAGGGACTGATGGGAGGAGCAGATGGGCCATGAGGGTACACAAAGCATGGGTATTCACATTAAAATGAGGCAAGGAGTACATAGATGAAATTTTCTCGGGATTCTAACCGGGCAAGAGTTGGCTCCATGCTGACGTTTCGACAGCTGACCCCACTGTCATTCTCAGGGTGATGAGCGCCTTGACAAAATCCGGTCGAATTATATACATGAGGTTGGTAGAGGAGATGTCACCTGGTTGGATCCATTCTCCCACGTTTTTCTTATGCCGTGGATGATGGGTTTACAAGTGTTGCTGAGGTGAAACCCATCTGGAATCTGAGCATGGCCTAGGGTAAAACATTGTGTAGATTCCCACCTTGAGCCCAGTCGTATGTGAAATTCTTGAATTAGGGTGAGTGGGATATATTTTTGCCCTGTAATGCCAGTTGTATCCTTGGTTAAGTATCTCTGTCAAAAACATTGAGTGGCCTTGGTTTACCTCTCCCTTGCCCTACTGCATAATGCTTTATCCGTGGCATTGCCAGGCTGCCACATCATTACTAACCTGAGATTAGATTGGAGCTTTTTCTTCCCTTTTATCGCCTCATCCTTTTATATTGTCATGCTATCACAGTTGCCTTGCCATTTAACAATGTTCACTCATGAAAAGTGAAAAAAACTTTGTATATGTCCACAGTATTTATTTTGGTACGACGCGTTTCAGCGAACCATCTTCGCTATCATCAGGTACAATGCAGGTTTCCCTCAAGAAGTCTTATATACATACATGCGGAAAGGAGGGGTATGGTTATGAGTTAGCGGAAGAGGGAGAGGGGTTGGGGGGTAAAGGATGGGGGAAGGGAGTGGGGAGGCGGTTGGGATACGTAAGGAATTGGGGTTCGGTTGAAAGTTTAGGGGGGGAGGGCTAACAGCAGGGAATGACTCAGGAACTCAATGTCGTTGATAAGTTTTTCTTTGCGTTTCCTCCTCCTGGTGATCTCCCACTGTTCAAGTGCGTCGAGCCGACGTCCTTTTTCTTCGAAGGCCAATATTTTTGGGTTGAAATTGCACAAATGGCCCTCGTTGATGAGATGAGTGGCTAAATGGGACTTAGTGTCATTCTTTTCATAACACCTTCTATGTTCCGCTGCCCGTACTTTGAAATTCCGGCCTGTTTGACCTACATATGTTGAGTCACACGAGTCACAGCTGATTTCATAAATGTCGGATCTTAAAAGCGATGGTACTACCAGATGATAGCGAAGATGGTTCGCTGAAACGCGTCGTACCAAAATAAATACTGTGGACATATACAAAGTTTTTTTTCACTTTTCATTTATCATTATGTTCCACAACATCTCGCCGAACACCGTTGAATACATGTTCACTCATGTCTCTTTATATTATCAGTCTAGGCGGTAGAAATAATTTAACCAGTCTTCACATTATTTGACATTACATGCAAATTAACTCAGGATTCCAAGATTACTTTTTATTGAGATTAGAACATCCGGTTTTATAATTACAAATATTTTAACCTAGTGTATGACTCGTATTTTACACCCACCCTGACATATTTCACCAATTCAAAGTCTTCATGTTGAATTCTGAGATTTTGTAAAGTGCTCTGGCTCATCTAATGTTTCTTATTCCTTACTCTTGAAAGGTATGTGAGAATATACCTGTTTTATCTTTGTCTGGATACCCCATTCCTGAGCCATACAGCTTCATCATCCCCTTTGAATTCTGTTTTCAACTTCAAGCTTACTCTTTATTTTATTCTCTCCCTTAAGCTTCATTTTCCCTCCCTGCCTTGTGCTTAGAGATGGCTATGATTCATTAAATATATACAAGGGTATAAAACCTGGACCACAAGCCTCCTTGCAACATACAAGGAAATGGCTTACCTATTTGGCTGATAGTGAACGCCTGGGTGTGGGGTAGTTAGCCCCTCATGCAGACCTCTACCATTGGTGTTATTCTAAAAGACCCTAAAAGGATGGACTGTTTGTGGTGTGAGAAGTATGTAGAACACCACCACCTATTGCGGCAGAACCTGCACTATTATGCCAACCACCTGTGAAAAAAGACAACTCTCCACCAGCTGTAGTGTCACAGTAACACACCACCTGCCAAACCGCCTGACACAAACAGACTATCCACCTGAATTCAAATATTTTTATTGAGCACACTAAACTACGTTAAAGGGCAAACTAGGCATAGATGCATCTACCTCAAGATCTCTCTGTGGGATTCACACCTTTCCCAAAGGAATAGCCTTATTGTTGAAATCCTGTGCAAGACCTCAGTACTCTGGATGGTTAACTGTGTGTACTGGAAAAGTTAGTGAGGCCAAGATCAAACTGGCACAATGGCAGGCTCAAGGTTTCAGTTTGTAATGGAATACCTAATACTTGGGCAAACTTCTACTCCTAAGTTAAGTGCATTGTATGCAGCCTCAGTTCCTACCATCACACACTTAGTAAAAATTTGCTGCTTACTATTTATCAGCATAGGGTGGATCGAATACAGGCACCAGAGCCAAGAAAAAAACAAGTCAAGAGGACTTGGGTCATAAGGGAAAATACTACCTTTCTCCTTCTATGTTATGTGTAGTTATGAGGACAGTATATGCATGCACCAAATTTCTAAGTGAAATGTATCATGACTAACTACCTTATAATCTCCTCTTATATGTACTGTTGTGAGTTTTCTAACAATTTATCAAAATACTTTGGAAGTAAAATGATATTTTGACCAGAAATGATTTTTCCGTAGCAAAATTTTGAGTGCTAGAGTTTACCAAGATGTGTATAAGTCACCTATACATCCAGGTCTAGATTACTTTTTGGAAGGATTCAATGAAATTTAGAATCCTTGGATTCAGTGAGGTTTAATAAAATCCTGACAATGTCACTACTGTTAATGTTACCATAGTCAATTGATACTGAGCAATAAAATCAAAAAGCTGTTGCCTGTACTCTAATTTGGTAATTTAAAAAATTGATTTATCGTAATGTATGTAATTGTATTTTATGCCATCTCCACTTGTGCTTAACCCCTTGTGTTTGCTAAAAGAGGGACATTTATTTTTTTGTATTTTTTTATTACTCTTTACGGTCAATTACATGAACATTTCATAAACCTATGTTCCCCGACTGCAATTTAATTTGTAAAGTTTATGAGCCATCCAAAGAATTAAATTCACTTTTGTTTCAGGTGCTGTAATACTTGCGATGATGTTCGTGAAGCTTATCGGAAAAAGAGATGGTCTCTTCCACCAGATATAGGGGCATTTGAGCAGTGTAAAATGGAAAAGAATTCTGAGAAGGTTGAAAAAGCATTCAAAGAAGGTTGTCAAATTTATGGCTATATGGAGGTCAATAGGGTAAGAATTATTTTGCGTAATCTATCATATTACATGTAATTGGATAAGCGTGGAGTTGTTGACTTTAATTTTAATCATAATATTAGAAGTTATATTGCCGTTCTGGATCTTAGTAATTTTATGAGGTATGGAGTTCATACATTTCTCACTTTAATGAAACTCGAATGGTACCAAATAATTTTAGGACTTGGGCAATAAGCTAAAAATGAGTTACAGTTCCTACCACATCAAAACTACTTTTGAAGTATGTATGTGTGTTTAGGTGATAAATATTTACAAAAGGCACCAATGTCAATAAGCGCAACCTTTTTGACATACATAATTGAATGTTAATTTGTGCATGTCACATTAATTAACACCCGTACATATTTCATTGTGCAATATGTTTTTGGGAGAGAGAACAATTGAGGTTATTTGTACAACTCAGTAGAAGAGGTGTACATAGCACAATGATTTTTATTGCATGGATGTCAAGGATTAAATAAATAAGTTTTTGTAAATATGCATAATAATTTTGATTAAAGTATATTTTACTAATAATATCATGGGAAAGGTGATGACAATGGAAGACAAAACTACCTTTACTCCTCCTATAGCACGTCAGCAATATTAGTACTTACTAAAGTATGAAAGAAACAATGCTCTCCATCCTTGAGAGTGGGGAAACTACTGTCTAAAAGTATGTATATATATATGTATTATAATGTAAAAATCTCAGTAGCACTCAATGTTTAGAATGATCTTCCTATAGTTAATGGTATGCATGAGCGTAGACATAAAAAGTTCTTAATCCTTGACTTCAGAGGGGATGGAGGATTCTAGTCTTATAAGAATCAATGGATTACTCATGTCATTGACTTCTTAGGTTTAACCAAGGCATTTGCTTTTGGGGGTAGAACCGAATGGAAAAAATAATAGTTAATATGTAATACACTGAAGACAGTGAAATTCACCATGAAAAAATCATTTGACTTGACCAGGATTCGAACCCGGATCTCCCAATTGCCGGTCAGGTGTATTAGCCAGTTACACCACCAAGCCATCTTAATTCAAGGTGAATTTCAGTGGGGGGGTTCTACGAAGAAGATCAAATCAAATAATTTTTTCATGGCGAATTTCACAGTCTTCGGTGTATAACTTCACACCCGTGCACGTGACTGCGTACCACATATTTTTTTTATGCAATGATTGGAAATTTAATTTGTAATGTGATTAGCACTCTTATTATTATCAGTGATAACTGTTAAGTAGTTGATGTTGAGCTCTATTATTCTCATGTACATATTTGGGATTTTAAATTTACTGATTTGTGGATATTGCTGCTAAAAGTCTTTATTTTGACTATTTATTTAGGTGGGAGGCAGCTTCCATGTAGCTCCTGGCCAAAGTTTTTCTATTAATCATGTTCATGGTGAGAATTTTATTCATATAAATGGATTTCTGTGTTGGGGGTGTGGATCAATGAGCCAAATTTGTTAATTTTGATTGCAGTTCATGATGTACAACCATTTTCATCAACTTCATTTAATACCTCCCATCGGATTCGCCATTTATCATTTGGCAGGAATATTCCTGGGAAGACAAATCCTATTGATGGGGTGGAAGGCATTGCTCTTGAAGGTATGTACATATGCATTAGTGGACTGGAAACATTTCAATGGAGAAATATAAGCCCTGCATGCTGATGTCCATTTGGAGGATAAGTTATTGCATCTCCACTTATGATGATAGAAACCAAGTCAGATATAAGTGTCATGCTGTGGCAAAGCCAGCGAGGATGAGTTCCCCAGGGGCCGGAACCCCCTCCCCACCATTATTTTGAATTAATTTTTTAAAAAGGGCACTAAAGGAGATGGTTGTAACTTTTTTTTCAAATGAGAATGCTGATGTCATTTATTCTTTATTTTGAACAACTTTTTCAACAAATATGTTAGTTATTTTCAAGCAAAAAACCATGGATACATATTGTATTCTTTCAGAAATTTTCAAAGCAAAAATGAAAAGAATTGGTGGCGATGACGCTGCTATCGCAATAGCCAAAACACACAGTAACTTTGCTCCTGCTTTTAAAAAATTCCCCAACTTGATCCTGGGTGCATCACTGTCCCATGGTCCTTGAAATATCTTACCTCTACTGTCATTGATTTTGGGTGTCAACACTGTTTCAAGACAAGGTCAGATCTTTGAGTATAGGCTACCTTAGCATCTCAAACAATTGGTTTCTAATTTTCAGAAATTCAGTTATGCAGGCCTGCACTTCACAGACTACAGTCCCTCCCCCATTCCATGAGGTATCGTCAGGTTGCAGTTGAATTTAGAGTGTTTTTGCTGTCAGCCAGGGGTGGCTTAACAACCAGGAGGACCGGTTTGTGACTTTTGTCACCCATTTGAATTTGTCAATTATGCACATCCTTTGTGGACTTACTCAACATTGACCAGTCTATGAACATCATCTTTCACAACCATTGACAGTTTTGGCAATTTTGAGTGGAAAGTACTGTGAAAACATACATATAAGCTTTTGCTGGTGTTATCCACTACAGAGGAATGTGTGAAACTCCCAGTGGAAAATAATTTGCTAATCCTAGTTCAGGTAAAAGGGGATTTTGCTGTCAAGTTCATGCATGAGATGTTTACAGCAGATGATAATAGCAACAGACTTTAAGGTAAAAAAAACAATGTTGCAGTTTTCCACTTTGCATTAAGTTTATTTCATGACTAGTCGTGATGTACTACGTCATTATCACTTGGTAATGACTTAGTGTTAGGGTGAGTTGAAAAACAAAAATTTTGGAATTTGGATGCGCACACCTGGAAATTGTTGTAAAATGGGCTCAAACTAATGCTGTAAAATTTGAGGTCGATCAAATAATATTTAGGGGTCTCCATGATTTTATGATTTCTGGAAATCAGGGGAAAACTGGTAAATGTTTGATGGAATCAAAGTGACCGGTATGCACACCATTGTTGCAGGTCAGGTTGCACGCCTCATCGAGTAGAGTTGGCCTAGAGGCGGTTACAGTTCGTATTCTTTCACGTATATGGTGTTAATGTGCAGTTTTGTGCTTTGTTCCCCCTTACATGCTCCCCCGCTCGTACAGTACGATCTCCTTCCGCCGCAGTTCACGCAACGCTTGCTCACTGCACTTTGGTTCCGTCTCACAGTGGATTTGTTTACTTCACGTAGTGTGCTAGCAGTTTTGTTGCACGAGAAGTTATGGCGAAAAAGAAGAAGGAACCACAAGTGGGGCGAAGTGCCAACAAGTACCCTATATTTGGCATAGCTCAGAATCTTAGAATGAGAGTTTTGCCATCAGTTGCCAATGTATTGAGGCTGTATCGAATGGCACAAGTGGAGCTGAACCCCCAACTTGTGAGTAGAGATCCATCTTTCAATGAAGTTGCTGATCATGTCTTAGAGCATTTTGCAAAAGTGTGGAAATTAGTCACGGCCACACTATACGTGAAGAAATACTCCGAGGCGTTCATTGAAAAGGCTCGTGGACAAATACTGGTGCATGCGGAGGCGCGTGAATTGTGATCCTTTCAGTTTTAGATCAGATGTGAAGCTGAACAGTCTGTGAATGAGTGTGAACAATCTCTGTTTGATATATGCCCTTGTAAGTGTGATCCCACCACAGGCACTTATTCTTGCTCATGCTATGCCAAATTTCAATTAATTGAAAGATGTTTCCTACAAAATCAGAGGACTGGTCGGAAGATAATGATTGGTGCTGTGGATGCGACTCACTTAAATATTCTAGCGAAGCGTTTCTTGCTTCAACAGAAGGATGCAAGCGCTTGCACCTCGATGTATGAAGCCACCTCAGCCCCTCTGCCGAGTACAGCTCAGAATCCCTGACTGGAACAGAAGAGAGCGAAGACTCTGGATCAGAGCTCCGCAACCCGCAACAATAGTGTGCATGCCTGCCAATTTGATTCCGTCAAACATTTACCAGTTTTCCCCTGAATTCCAGAAATCATAAAATCATGGAGATCCCTAAATATTATTTGATCAACCTCAAATTTTTACAGCATTAGTTTGAGCCCATTTCACAACGATTCCCAGGTGTCCGCATCAAAATTCCAATTTTTTGTTTTTTGACTCACCCTAACATACTAGTGTCGGAACTAGTTGCGTGGTAAACTTATTAAGTATCTATTAGTGGAAAACTTCAACATCTGTTTTTTTACCTCCATCACGAAACAGTTCCACCACTTCAGCCCTGAATTGTTACTTCATAGTTACAGACTTACCCATCTGAAGAAATGCCCTTGGAGCCAACTCAGGAGGGGTGCAAGTTCTTGCCACAAAAATAAAGATGGGAAAATTACCATAATTTTCATGAGGTAAATTACGGTAATTTTCGAAAATTACCATAATTTTCCAATATTTTTTAGTTTTAAGCATTTTAAGCAAACGTATGGTTAAATAAGAAAGCCAATAGCAATGAAAAGGGAATATCGATGTTTAAACCATACCTAATACAACATACTTAAATGTATTAGAAATTTGTAAAATTGTAAAAAGAACTACGGCAGCAATATGCAATCTGGCTTTCTTTTGTTAAAGTATGAGAAATTTTCAAGAAGAATATTCTAATACATTATCCTGTATTGTTATAATTTAAGTAAAATATTCCAAAAATGAGTCTGACATGCCTCAATTTATTATTAAACACGTAGGAAATGTGAAATTGGCTTAAAAGAACATGTTGGGAATTTATCTGCATGAAAAATTATTTCAAACACAGGTGAATAATCTGGAAAATTACGGTAATTTTCAAAGGGCGCCGTAAATTACGAAAAATACCGTGGTAATTTATGAAAATTGCAGAGGTAATTTTCAAAGTGGCACATCTCTACACAAAAATCACTGGTTGTTAGCAGATATCAAAATATTACTCTTACTCATGTGGCCATACAAACCCAAGATGGTTTTTGGCCTTGCCAACGATTCGCCTCCACTCTTGTCTATCTACGGCAGCCTCCATCCCTGCTCCTAGTCTTCTCAGGTCCTTTCCCACCTTGTCTCCTCATCAGAGTCTCGGTCTTCACACAGGCCTTCTCCCTTCAGGTTTACCATTCCAGACTTGTGTAACCATACTGTAGTTGTCCCTTCTTTATATGTGGCCCAGCCATCTTAAACATTTGCTTTTTATAATGGATATTATATCAGGGTCTGTTTAATTTTTTCTCAGTTCATTTTTTTCTTATCCTCCTACCCTCTCCTTCACGAGTTGGTCCAAAAATCTTCCTTAGAACATTATTTTCGAAAGTTATGAGTTTTCTTTCAGAGGACTTTGTTAGGGACCATACTTCAGATCCATAGAGTATAATGGGCTGTAATAGGGTCTTATAGATCCTGATTTGTTTCTTTTTTTGCTTAGGAATTTGCTACTTTGTAGTTTGTTTAGGCTCCAATAGCACCTATCAGGCACTTTTAATCTACATACATGTATTGAATTTCTGTTTCTTCTCTGTTGTTGTTAACTATCATGACACCTAGATATTTTAATTCCTTAGTTAATTCAATAGTATGGTTTATTACTTTTGATGGTGGTTCTTCATTTTCACTCCTCTTCCTATTTTCGTATATCGTTTTATCTTCATTGACCATGAGCCCAACTTTACTTACTAGCTTCCATTAGTAGTTCATTTGCTAATGCTTCCAAATTATCTCTATTTTCTGCAATGAGAGCCACATTGTCTGCATAGGCTAATACATTAATGTTACCGCCAATATGGGCTCCTCATGGAGTATCTTTTACCCTTCTTAAAGCTTCCTCCATGGCTAAGTTAAAAAGTACAAGAGATAATCCATCTCCCTGTCTAACCCCTGTATTAATATAATTATTGAAATATTATATTTACTAATGAGAATAGGTAAAATAATTTATAGGAAATTGGTATCTATTTATAAAGTTTTCTATTAGAAAGTCTGGTAATTCTTGGAAAGGGAAACAAAGTGGGGGAGAAGGGGCTAAATGCAGTGGAATGGGGTAAGTGAGAAGTTTTTGTGGGAAAAGTAGGATGGATAGGGTGAGGTAGGAGTGGGAGATGAAGGAATGTGGGTTGGATGCTCCAGTAATCAAAGTGGATAAAAGGAGTTTGCTTCGTTGGTTTGACCACATTGAGTGAATGAATGAGTTGAATATCGAAACAGATTCGTGATAGAGTTGATGGCGTGAGAGGAAGGGATGTGGCGAGGGAAGGAAGTGAAAGTCATGGGTGAATGAAGTGGAAGAGACTAAAAAAGAGTCTCGGGAATAGGAGACTGTTTGTATTAAGCAATGCATGAGTGTAAGGGAAGCAAAAGTGGTTTGTAAGGATTTGGCATTATGGAGTAAATTATTAAAAGGTTGCCAGTTTTTCTGGGCTAACAGCAATAACTAAATTCTTTGACTATACCTACCTCAAAAGGAAATGGTGTGATGGATATGTAAGTTGGGGGATGTTGGAAAGTGACCTATCCAGGGTGAAAAAATTTCCCTGAGCTGCTACCATCAATATCCCTTGAATAATAATCTCTATATATTTAACTGCCAAAGCCAATTACTAAGTATTTATTATATGGACAAACACACACAACCATGCCCTGGGAGGTGTAAATTTCCTACCCAGGTGGGATTTGAACCCGCGACCTTCGGTTTGGCAGGCGTGGACTTAACCCCGCCGCCACCGAGGCCGGCTGAATCACTTGTGCCCTTTTATTGCTTGAGTCACTGAAGAGCCTAGTCCATGTTATAGTGAGTAAATAACCATCTTCCCCATTGGAAGTTATTTGGGTTTTCCTTATTTTAAATTACTTCTTGGATGATTCTTGGGAACCATCTCCTCTGTTTTGATGACTCTCATGCTATCTAAATCCCAGATCCGACTAGGCATGTTCCACAATGGATGTATATTTTTTTTTGTTTACACTGCATGGCACCAGTTGTGTGATTATGGGTCAGACAGGGAAATAAGGGTAAAATGGAAGAAGTATATACTGCTCTATTTGGAAAAGCTCATTAATTTCTCTCTAACCCAATCTTTAAATATTTAACAATAATTTTCAAGGTAGCTACAGAAGATTGCTGCGAGAAACATAGGTATTAGGGGAATAGGGGAAAAGAAAAAAAAGGCTGCAGAAGACTATGAGGATGGTAATCATTTAATATTATGTTGAAGTTGAGACTGCATGATGAGATGACTCCAGCAGGTTGTCCTCTAGAAGGATATTTAGGCGGGTGAGCAGCACACATGCACTCAAACATTTCTCACACAACAGTTCACTGTTTTCTCCCTCTTGCACTCTTATGAAATACTTAACCATTAAAAAACTATCGCTTATTCTAAAGGGAGTCAAATGGAAATGGTCAAAGGTAACCACTCCTAATATTGACTTGCTTCCTCTGGCTTGCTTTTTACTGCAGTCTGACTGACCATGATTGCTCAAAGAAGTTATGTTGATGCTTTTCTTGTACATAAGCAGCACCTCTGGAACAAAGTCATTGTACATAGTAATTATTTTTACATATTTTACTTCAACTGGAATACGTATAACTTCCACTAATTCAAGTCTTATTCAGTTCTAATTAATCTATCACTCTCTCAGAAAGCAACATTCTTGATGTGGCAGTCCTCCAACTTCTTTTGACTTTCTCTTCATCTCGGTCCAAATCAAAGCATATCCCAATAAGTGTTCAGCATTTGGCTTGATCTGGATGGATATTGAATCCTTCGGTGGAGAGCTAAGAGATGTAATGCAGTCTCCATGGCAATTTTTTATTTCATATTGGTCCAAAGGGATGTTGTATGAAACGATTTGATGTTTAAGGGTTTAGTAGTTAAGAGGACTGATGTGTCTTAAGGATTTTCTATAACCAGAACAGCGTTTCACTGTGAAAAAACTTGTGATAGTTATATTCCGAATTTAAGACTCCCCATTTCCGAACTTTAATTCTCTGTAGACCGGTAGAACCACAACATCTCTACTGTTGAAGGTACCACGTGGGTTGTAGGACACAACAGTTGGGGTTATGTCGTAATCAATGATTTGGTTACTTTATGGATTGAAGTTATGGATAGCTATAGCATTGAACTGGATTGAAAAAGATAGTTTGACAGTTGATGTTTCTTTCCGCAAATTTCTGACTAACAGAATGTTATAAATTTCATCAAGGTTTGCTAGGAGGCACCCCATGAACAGAGATAATATGTGGATATGTTTGTTACTATATTCACCCTTCCTGTCTATTCAAGTTCTATCATTTCCCATGAATAAATAAGAATCCATTAGCCTTAGAACAAATTTAACTCTGCCTATTATGCTATAACTCATGGATTGTATCATGAATTTCATGCATTTTCAAACATTGGGTATTCCATATCTATGCATACTTTGATTAACCATAACCTCTATTGTTGAACTCAATTATATTTACCCAATTGAGGGGAAAATAATTTTGCACCTCTCTTCCTCAAAGAGTGGAAAAATACTTGCCTCAGTATAGCACTCTTATCTGTACCGTGGAATGAGATACATGGAATATTGAGTTTTTAAAAGGCTTGGAAACATTAACAGAATTTTACAGAGAAATAAACTCTCCATTCTATAATGAAAGGAGTGTGTCATAGAGGGCTCACTCTAGGTTTGAATTAGCACAGTTCTACAGGATGTGTAGCTGATATTCATGAGAACCTATAAAAAGGTCATATTGGAAGAAAAGGATTATAATAACCTATTTACACCCCCTACTGATTTCATGTACGCTCTAGATTTTCAAAGGTCCAGGAAGTGAAAGTTATAATACATAATTCCCTGATATCAGGGCTTAATTTCTAAATTTAGAAATGCCAGAACTCTGAAGCACCAAGGGATATGTAATACTTGTAATGTGATAGCTTGAACGAATATGTTGAAGAAAAGTTCTGGTGCCTCGCTCCAGTGTTGCAAGAAGTACTGCAGCAGCAGTCTTGCTGAAATGAAGCCCTTTCTGGTAATTAATACCAGGTAGGGCTAATCAAGCTACTGTTGCCCATTGATGGTTGTGTTATTACTGTTGTATCGATAGTGGGTTCAGGTTTATTTATGCTCTGGGAAGCCCAAGACAGTTTTTTTTGGTCAATTTCATCAAGAGTTTGTTTTGGATGATGATGCAATTGCAATAGAAATACCTCATGCTATGCAAGCAACACAAACAGCTTATTTAAGTGTTAGCCCTTGTTGGAAAGACACATATTGACTACGACGAGGTGAAAATTTTATTGGAACAACACCTGGGCTGCAGCACATGCCTTACTCTGTATCGCCTGTTTGAAGCAGATGCTGACACAGCATCCTTTAGTCATTAGCTACTGCCTGAAATACTATCTATCTACTATTCATCAGTTTATAAGGGTTTTTATTCATAAGGGTGCATGTTGCAGTAGGTGGCACAGTACGTACTGTACTTACTGGAATCAAGTTGGTTTTGATGTCTGCTAATTACATAACTTTAGCTTAAATTTATTAGGGCAAAATTACGATTCTTATATTTTTGGTTCATAAAATTAATGTGTGTTGCAGTTACAATTTGGAGCTTCGTTTTACTTACTGATATTTAGGTAAATATCCTGGATAAATCTGTGACGAGTTTCAAAAAGCAGTTATGATTGGTATAACAGCTCTGAATTCAGCTTTTGCTGTAGAATCGTTATATTTTGCTTTTCGAAACTGCGCTTTTGTCGTGCTATTCGAAGAATGCACAAGTGATTTTGCAATTTTCCATTGAGCAAGCCACCAAGTGAAATACAGAAATTCATTGTTTTAAGGTTTAATATTTATAATTATACTTTCAAGCTCTTAGTGCTTGCAATTTACAGAATTTTCTCTCATTGTGTGCCAACGAATAACTTATAAAATGAAAATGTTATAGAACGTTTATTACTTACAGATAAGTGGCATCGTCTATCGGATTCGTTACACCAGCCCGTATTTCATAACTTGAGCACGTAAAATTAATATGTCCATCACTAACGTCACTATAAAATGCATTTTACCCCTAACAACGAATTCCAGTCCCGATTGCCATGAATGTGCCAAAAGTACCACCACCTTGTATCATCACTTTTCCAACACTGTTGACAAGCTCACGACCTCTGAGGCCATACCTGTAGAAGGAACATCAATCCGTTACTAAGATATAAGCATTATGTCGTATGATACAGAGTTAAAATAGAAATAAAGGTAGTTCACGTAATCGCACCTTAAAGCCGAAAAACCTCCGAAAATTGCACCCGATGCCATTCCAACGCAAAATCCTAGAGCGAATCCCATTTTCAGTCGGTCCCAGCAGCTGGGACCTGTCTGATAACCTCCTCCTATCGGAACCGGCATCCTGCAATTTAAGTGATACAGATAATACCAGTGTCCTTCCTAAAAGGCAAAAGCAAATACATAGTACGAATAGCCAATCGTAGCACCAGTAATGGAAGACTTACCCGTAACTGAAAAGGTTACGGGGATATGTATCAATCAATTTAGCTTGGGTTTCTTAGGTAACCGCTCTCTGGAATAGTTCGTCTTTTTGTTGGCGCAGCACACACCGAGTCGTTCACCTTGTGTTCTACCGAAATACGCGTTTCCTCAGTTTCCTATTATTTATTGATCCGACCCCTGTTGTTCACTTCGCGAACTAATTGCGCGCTCTCTCCTGTTTTTATTTGGGGGACATTCAAAAATGGTATACGTGACGTCGGTCAGGAAATCATCTTTAGCGTGATCATTCGTGATGTATGTAGCCGGTGAAATTATGTTCTTTGTAAAATCAGACGATTTTACCTTGGTTGCTCATTTACGCCCTTGTGGTCATTTTTTTAATCTCATGAAATTTCGCTACAGATGTGAAAATTGCATTCACCCCATGGCCTTCAGCCCCTCTTAAAAAACTGGTGAAAATACGAAATACTATAGCTTGCAGATAATCGTATTGATTATAGTAAAGTTTTTGGAATATTATTATCAAATGGCGCAAGTGAGGTAAATAATAAAAATGCATTCTCTTGGTATTACAAAAATTAAATATCACTTTTCCTCGAAAAATAATTCTAAACACTACGCATTTCGGCTCACTTACATCATCATCAAGTGGCTGAAAAAATCTCCATAGTATTGTTCGTTACATGCAGTGGAAGTGGAGAGAGAGAAATTGGCAAAAAGTGATGCAAACTACCTTTTTCAGGCAATCGACATATAAAACTGTGAGAATATTTCCTAAACAGCAGTATGGAATGTGATGGTACAATCTCTCTTCGCTTTTTAGTACTTTCTCCAACAATAAAGCCAAAATTTGTTCACTTTTTTGTCAGGAGAGCACAGAGTAAAATGTAATGGCTATATGACTAGTGCTACATTGGACACAGGCAGAAGTTTGAACTGCCAGTTGAAAGAAGATAAAAAGTTCTTGTAGAACAATAGTAGCTCCCCTGCTGGCCGTCCCTTTCTGATGATGGAAACCTTAAATTTGACCATTCCAGCATCCTCTCTTGTCTCAACAACAACCCCCTCCATCCTCTGATGCTCTCCACTCCTCACTACTTGTGATTCGTCACTCAACCAAAGTCATTTCCACAATAGAACCCTCAGCACTTCACCTCTACCGGCTAATCCCAGTCCCATTTTCTTCACTTGCCAAATTTTATCTCTCTCTACTTCCCTATTGTATGTAAAGAACATAAATATGGAAAGTTTTTACAATCATCTGATGATAGCTGACATATAAGTTAGCCTAACAAAGTTTTTTCATGAAAAAGTGCTATTTCATTTCTGTACAATACATTGTGCTAGTGGCGAATATAGGTTATAACTTTGGGGGGGGGGGGTCTCGACTGGCTAGCTAGCGGTGACGGGAAGTAGTTAGGTATCCGCGCATGTGGTGAGAACCTCTCACCACGGCCATGCAGCTTTATTTCGGGGGGGGGGGGGGCCTTGGGCCCCCCCCCATTTATTCGCCACTCATGCATTGTGCTTTCCAATACATCGTGCTTGACACCCGGGTACTTATGGTAGCCATTTTCTTTACTCTTATCCCCTTTTTGTGTGAAGAGGGTGGAAGAGGGCTGTAGACAAAGGGAGGAATAAGTAATAATATGTTATTTTGTCAGCTGTTTCTCTGCAATTCTTCAATATTTTCAGTTTTATTGCTGTCCCTAATGAAGGTTTGTTACATCATTACCAGTGATATCAGCCAATATTTGAAAGTAAATTTTGACTATTTTATCATAATGCTCTCATATTTTTCTTTTGATTCATTCAAGTATTTGTGTAACTACTCTGAAAGATAGGATGAAGAGAAAATGTTTGGTTTCCCAACTGTAGGCAAATGCTTTTGACTGTGAAAGACTATGGCGTAATGCCATTGGGATGTTGAAAGTGAATGCTTGAATAATAAAAGGTATTTTTGTGACTCATGGTTGTTTTTGTGAAACTTAAGTAGCTTTTGCATTATTAGGCTTAACAATTAATAGGATGAGTACCTATGGTTAATTATGAAAAATCAATATTCCCTATTTGAAAAAGCAGTGTTTATTCATTTTACTTTCTATTATCTTGGTTCCTATAGGGCTTCATACAAATATGAGCTTGCTGTATGTGTGCCACTTCCAAATTCCTATTTTAAAGATCTTTGGATGGAGATTCTGTGTATTCGTTTTTAGAATTATTAGTAGAAATATTAATAATTATTAGTTCCTGGGCATGTTAATTTGTGTGTGTCCAACGGGTCAAAGTGAAATGGAAAGAAAATTATATTAAATTTCCAAATTGCTGCAGACATAAACACTAATTTCTTTTGCTTGGTAGCAGACAAGAATTCATCAGCTGAATAAAGTTGGTGGTTTATGGCGTGACTCCGTGGACAACCATGGTTTTGACGTAAAGTCGAAACCATGGTCGTACTATATTAAATTTATGTGGAAATACAAAGCATCAATTTTTCATTCACACAAATTCGATAAGGTTTACAATTTTTATGCATAATTATGCTTAAAGGTATATGTATACATATGATTGTACACATTACCTAAGAGAGAGTTCATTTTGACCTTTTATAGTAGAACTAGCGTAGGCTGGGTAGGTGCTATAGGCTATATAAAAAAAGAAAGAGGCACTCCGGGAGTGCCAACAGAAGTGAAAACTTGAAATAACGTGAGCATTTTTGAATGTAGGGAACAATTTCAAATGAAGTGTTTTATTAATCAGTAGAAAGTACTTTCATGTATATAATAAATTAAATATTCATTTATTGAACTATTGTATACAATTATTTTTTTTTTAAATTGTACACTTCAGAATAATCAACTTTTATCCATTATTTCAACAACTCTTTCATCATCACCGCCATCATCATCGGCAATATCTAAAACTGATACAATAGGCTTATGGTAACTAAAGTAAGAAACGAATAATTTTGATTCGAATTTGCTTAAATGTCTTGTAAATACTGCATCAATAGTAGTTTTATATTTCGTTGTGCCAAGATTGCGATCATTAGACATCGTTATAAACCAAACTCACTATTTAAAAATTCAATCAATGGTAGATTTTTATTGTCTGCAAAGTTTATGTTTATGTATATATGAATAAGCTACTCAAATTGAACGTATTAAAAGAAATTGAGTTATATTGTACTAACCTTCACTATTCTTGTATCGAGTACACTCTCCTGCACGAGTATGGACTATTATATTATCCGGCACAATATTTGTAGCAACCCAAATTGAATGAACTAAACCGTATATTAGATATATATATAATGTAATATGAATAAAATTATAATATAGTTTATTTGACGGTGACGTGAGTCCAATGGTTTTTACCCATCCACAAGTACTGTGTATATAGCGAGTATACTGTGTATATACAGAATATACAATTATACATTTATTTAGCAGCAGTGACGGTGACGCCAGTCCAATGGCTTTTACCCATCCACAAAAGTGTATATACAGAATATACAATTACACATATATTTAGTAGCGGTGATGGTGACGGTGATGCGAGTCCAATGGTTTGTACCCATCCACAAGTACTGTGTATATAGCGAGTATACTGTGTATATACAGAATATACATAATTATACATATATGTAGGAGCGGTGACGGTGACGCGAGTCCAATGTCTTTTACCCATCTACAAAAGTGCTCAACGCGACATAAGAAGTTTTCACTTCAAAAATGCTCATGGCCTCAGATACCCCAAATGGGCCCCTGTTATTTATTCCCATTAGAAAAGCATTGGAATTAGTGCAGAGCTCTCTTTTTTTTAATTACTTGTAATCAAGATATAGGGTTGAAAGATTCACTTTCGTATGTAAAAAAGAATGTGGTTTTTAATTCTTGCAATCAATTTTGTTATACACTCAGTTTTTGCTTCAAAATTACGTTTTCTATTTCAAAATTATTAATTTTTCTCCAATTTCATCAATAGCATACTTCCTTAGCAACCTGAGCATTGGGTATGATTGGGAAATTAGGTCCGAGACTTTAATAGCATACATTTACCTAATTAAATTATCGATATTAGCAAAAGTTTGTAAATTTAATTTGGGGTATTTTGTACCCCAACCTCTCCATGTGCACTTGACGGCTTTTACGTAGTACCTGCATTTGGCACGTCACATTGATTCTTGTAATGAGAGTCCATCGGTATGCGTAGCATGGTATCGGTATGGGCTGTAGCACAAATTTTGTAATCATTTGTGTTTAAAGATTTGGACACTTGCACACTCTTTTATATACTGAGGAATTTTAATTAAATATTTCACTCTCACATGTATAGGATACTTAACATATAGGTTCTGATTATGAGCTGCATTCCTGTAGTCAATTGAGCCACTTGTGACATTGTGGTGGGATGCACTAAATATATTGATGTTGAACTAGGTTTTTTTGTTGGATATTAGAGATAGTTGTGTGATACGTGAATGAGGTGAATGATGGAGATGAGGTGAATGGTTCTCGGGCTTCTCACCGGCTCTGGTTTTCTATAGCGGCCAATGTTTCAAAAGGAGACTTTCCCATCGTCTTCAGGACTGACGATCTACCTTTGAAGCATTGGCCGCAATGAAAAATGTGACCCGATGTGAAGCCAGAAAACAATTCACCTCAGTTATTCGCCGGTGAAACATCAAATCTTTTATACTTGGATATAATGAGTTGTCAATTCTTTTTTACAGGAGCTACAATGTTTCAGTACTACATTAAAATAGTTCCTACTACATACGTGAGAAAGGATGGAGCTATCTTGCAAACAAATCAATTTTCTGTTACCAGACATCAAAAGGTAAGAATTATTTCCAAGTACACATTTCAGTATGAATTGCTCGGTTCATGATAGGCTAGCTGGGTGATTTATTGTGATGATGGCTTTGGGGGACACTAGCTGAAGAAATAGTTAATTTTTTCTCTTTGCATGAACATTTCTCGATAACTTGAACAAAACTAGTGACATTGGTATGAAATATATGTGGATCTTGTTGTATTTTATTAGATGTATGAAGTTTATACCTGGCACTTCAAAAATGATTGATGTGTTTTGCATGTCCTTCATGTCACTATTGAGAATTAATTCCCATTTCTTTCCAATTAAGTGTTGAATGATTTCTTGTTTCAGGTTGTCTCCATTGTGACTGGTGAATCTGGGATGCCTGGTGTATTTTTTAGCTATGAGCTGTCTCCAATGATGGTTAAGTACACAGAGAAAGAGAAGTAAGTACCTTTTATTTTCTTACTTATTACATCGTAATTGCAATTGATAAACACCAGCGTCATTGTGGCAAAAAAAAGAAATCTAGCTTTGTTATTCAGGGCATTTGGTTCTTCATGGTTACATAGTTCCTGGATGGTTAGGCCTCTAGTCTAGTCTGCACTATCTCTTGTGACACCAGCAATGGAGGAACACTAAAAGGGGCAAAAATTCACCTTTTCTTGAGATAAAAATTTGTCCCTTTTGTGCTCACTAATGCAGTAGATTCTACTAATACTAGAATAGAAAGTAAATAAATAGTATAAATTTACTAGTGGGCTAGACCCCTTGGCCTGCCTATCATGGCACAACCTCCTGATTGCCCTTGCTAATTGCTCGCACCACCGCCACTCAGGCTTAGTAACTAAAAAAATAATACTTTAAAAATGCAATTTATGCTGATCTAAAAGAGCTTTGTTCCAAACATTTTTTTTTACATTATCAGAATTTTGTATTTTCATATGCAAGTCTTTCATAAATTATGGGCAAATAAATAAAAATAATAATGAATTTTCTTCTTTTAATTTGACATCTATATTGAATTTTCTTTCTTGCAGCATTCTGCATTTTCCTGTGACCATTCTCTCTAGTTTATTTTTTCAAAAGAAATAATGTCTGCAGGCGATAAAATTGATTTCTCCATTGTTTCCTCTGGAGTATTTTCAAATTGAAAACAAAATCCAATGATAAAATTTTAAAAAATCATTGTTTCCTTTCCTATGACACATCCCGCAAGTTCGTACCATCATTATTTGTAATTTAAGTTTGCCAAAGTAACAAAGCCTGCAAGCGATGGCAATTTGAACTTAACGTGCATTTCTTGTGGAAGTTGATGTGAATGATTTCCTTAAGTATTTTAGTCATGATTTTAAGGGTTTGGTCAAATTTAAAGAATACATTGGTATGCCTAATAACTTTTTAATTTTTACAAGCATGTAATGTTTCCCCCTTGTTTAAAAGGAAACAGTTATCATAAAACATATATGTACATACATCAATAAAACATTTTATACTACACTTCACAATAATAAATATATTTATTATGGGGCAAATATCAGACACAACAACCCAAATAACCAATGTTTCCTCAATTAATAAATTTGGATCCAATTTACAAATATAATTACTTTAGTTTTCAAATTTCAATGGTTTAATTTTTTATGACGCTGTTTTTATCTTTTAATTTTCAATCTCATTTAGTTCAGTTCATTTGAATAATTAATGATGTCACTTATCGTGATATTGGAAGTGTCCGCTGGCCTAAGCTCTCCTATTCCATGTAATACTTTTCTTGGTCCCTCTCGAAATGCTCCTATAACATTCTCTCTCTCTCTGCCTCTCTCCTTTTCTCGTTCACTTCTCGCACCGCGTGGTTTTATCACTTTCTGCCTTCTGCACCTTACTTTTCTTCGATTTTTACTCCAGGATATCTCTTTTCATGCACACTCTCCTTCCTTTCTTTTCTTACAATCCTCCTTCTTTATTTTCTCCGTTCCTTAGTTTCGCTTTCCCTCATTATTTACTTATCTGCATTGGTTTATTTATCTTGGTTTCATTGTTTAATTCTAATTTTCTATATTAATTTATCATTTTATTAAATATTAACTATTTCCGGGCCTCGGGATAGGGGTTTTGTTACAAGAGATTTATTAGTTGTTGACTCGTTTCATCACCTCTGCAATATCATCAGGCCTGAACCTGATGATGTCACCTTAGTGATGAAACTGCTCAAAAAATATGAATCCATTGTGAAATTTACAAAGTTATTAGTTTGGTTGTCATGAGTTTTCATCAAGTTTAGCTTGAGAATATATAGAGTTAAAATTTTAAGAATAAGATTGCATTTTTGCTTCCCTTAGTTATTTGAAAATGAAAATTTATGCGCTTGATAGTTTTATAAATTTCTGACCCTACTCATGAATTTTTGACTCTTTGGTTTTACCATGACATGGTATTTAATGACAACCATGGTTGTTTTCAAATACCAAATGTGAAAAGTACAAAGTTTAAGTTTTATTTTTAAGTAGCCTATATCTACTACTGTAACAGATGTGATTAATTGAATGTGAATAAATGCACCTGAATGCTAGTTATGCCTCTTCATGTATTTGCTTCAATGTTAAATTTTTATGGTATAAATTTAAATAATTTTTTCTCCAATATATTTTTTTCTTTCTTTTACGCAGGTCTCTTGGGCACTTTGTCACTAACCTCTGTGCAATTATTGGCGGGCTATGGACTGTTGCTGGGATAGTAGATTCATTTTTGTACCGCTCAATCAAAGCCATAGAAAAGAAAATAGAGTTGGGGAAATTTCATTGATGAAAACTTAAAGATTAATCCAAATTTTTTTAAACATGAACTCATACAGGTAATTTTAATAGTCAAAACATTCCTTCATTTTCACTGTGCATCATGCTGACATGTGTCAAATTTAATAAATAATATTTATTTACTTGGGTGTTTTTTTTTCATCTGCAATGAGTGCTGCTGATTTGTATTGCTGATACCAAATATAAACCAGGGATAAATTGTCATTGTGATAAACCTTTGTGTAATGACAGGGACTTTGGAGTTTTGCTGTGGTCTGAGCATTTATTCCTTAACATTTCACTTACGTTGCAGCGAGTGTCTTCAGAATCAAAGTGAATTCATTTTCTTCAAAGAAATTTCAGTCTCACCCAGCAATATTTACAGGTAAAAAATTCTACATATGTACATTGTGTAACTTCACTACTGAAGATGTTCGCTGCAATGTGAGTGAAACGTTGAGTTAAAAATTCTCAGACCACAGCAAAACTCAAAAGTCTCATCAGCAAAGGAAATCATCTGGTTTGTCTTCTTCTTCTTCTTCGAATAACCCATTTGAGGGTGCGATAAATCACTTCGGGATATGCCTTTGGTTTGTCTTTATAGCAGTTTAAAAAAAATAACATTTAAAAAAAACAACAAGTCATTTTAAAGAGAAAGACTACATAGTGAAATTGAGGGTCTGAGAGGCAAAGTAATACAAGTAACATTAACACGAAAAACTATATAAGTGCATATGTTCTAAGTTGGTACCATCAGTTAGCTACAGGAAAAGGAACATAAGTGTTTGAATGCATGGTGCTGCAATCTAGCTGCCGAACACTTAAGCTACTTTGCTTTTCGTCATTTCTTACTGGAGTAAAGTGATACAGGTGACACTGGATGATGTTTGTTACTTGTATTAATTTGACTCTGTCCCTCAATTTTTATATATAAAGTGAAATAAGAATTTGTCTCACCCATCAACATTTACAGGTAAAAATTCTACATACGTGTAACATTCATCATAGTGAAGTCTTATTTTCAGTCCCTTACTTCAAATACATTCATAGTATTGAGTGTAGTAAAATATATTGATTTCCAGTTGTTTTAAATAATGGGATTTTAATTAGTCAGTAATTTTTCAACTGTTTAAGATTTAATTCTTTTATAGTCCTTGAAACGTTCTTGAAACATAATGATCTCCTCCCCACCTTAGCCATCTGCACATCCATCCATACAGTTAAAGCTAAAGGTCCATCCAGGCAAGATCGTCATGTGTTTTTTCCTGGAGAACACTGAAGAAAGATTACCAGAATCAGTTCAAGAAGTTCTCTGTTCTAGGTTCTTCAGTGATATGTATTTGCTTTCTAGGTTGGAAGTATATGAAGCTAATAAATAGTATCTTAAACTTGCTCTTTGGCAGAAAGTAGTGCGATAAATATTCAATCAATATGATAGCATTTTATTGAGAAAAATACAGTAGGCCCTCGCTTATCTGGAAAATATGTGTTGGGTTTGATAGGAAACCCACAAAAGCTCGAATAATTATATTATTTTTTGTCAGTTTTCATGTAACAACCTGGATCAAACAGAGCTGAGAGACACTGTTATGTTTTCAAGGGAATGACTATTTTTCCAATCGGGAGGATGCACTTGTAAAGATTTGTATTCATGGAAGGAATAATATAAATCACTACCTGGATAGTGTATAAATTTGTGCTGTGTTGTTATGGCATTACAAGGCATTAATAATAATACATAATGGTTTTTATTTGCCCAAAGACCAAGGTACATTTGTCCGATTAATAAGGCACGTCAATCAAAAACGGTTACATTAACAATGCATACATATTAAATCAGTCAATTTCAGTCAAAACATATATCACAAATAGTTAACATCCAATACACAAAAAATACATTGAAAATACTTATATACTTATATAAATAATACATCAAGTCCTTCCTTTACTCACATAAGTATTCCTCCAAAGAATAATAGGACCCTTGTATAAGTAACCTTTTTAATTGTATTTTAAAGGTATTATAATTTTTGATATTTTTTATTTTAGCAGGAAGTTTGTTGTACAGTCGCATCCCCATTTCCCTGGGGCTAGATTTGTTGAGGTTTGTTCTTATATTTGTGTAGTGTATATCGTGTTTGCATCTCATGTGGTAGGAGTGATGGTCACTATTAACCTTTATCAGCCCACTGTGTCTCTCCGGCACAAAAAAAATATCCATAGACTGCCGAGTGTGTTCATATGGCACACTGCGTCCTCCGTTCACTCTCAAGGCCCCTGAGACTGTCAAATGATAGAAAGTCATATTTTTGTAGGAGCATTCGACTAAGAAGGTATCTTTCTTCCATCTGAATTTTTTTTGTGGATATCTCACGGTATTTTATGTTGTTTGACGTAATATAACATGAAGAATCTAACTCCCGTCAACAAGGTTTGCTTGTCGATTGTATGAGGAGGGAACCGAATATTTTCCTCAGTACAAATGAAGTTATAGACCGCACAAAGATATATATTTCTATAAGAGAAGCATTCAGAATATAGAAGGTCTTCCAATCATGAGAATTTTTTCTTGGTTATGTCAAGATAATGAGATTTTGTTCGACCATCTTTCGCCTAAATGATGCCTCTCCTTACTCTAGGTTTGTTTACTTGGTGTGAGACCAAGAAACATCATCCTTTTGCCATGACAGAGAAGGATATACAGCCCAATTATATCCCTATCTTCTCAGAAAGTACTCAACGATAGGAGCATCTTACTTTCATGAGAGGTTTTTTCCTTATCGCCATACACTTAATAGGTTCCGCTGGACCATCTGTCCGCTGAATGACTCATCCTCTTTGTTTGAGTTTGCTTATCTCGCTGGTAAGGAGGAAAGGGAATCTTAACGTGAGCACAAATCAAAATAACAGGATGCTGAATGATGCCTTTGGTAGCATGCGAGCCTTTCTGCAAACATACACTTCGAAGTCCTTCCCATCTGCAAATCTGTTATGACTAACATTTTCATATCATCGCGGACTGGCTCGGTGAGACAGTCTCTCCTGAAACTGATCGTTCAAGAGTGTTGTGTGATGTGGCATGAGTATTTTTGAGACAATATTATTAGTAATATCTTAGGTCTAGCAGTATGACTTCTGGAAGAAGAGGAAGGTATAGAAATTCTGACGGTGAGCAGTTGTGATGGAGACAGTGACACGGATGTTGAGCCCTCCTGGTGTTTACCGTTCCAGAATTTCAAGCAAAGAGTGCATGCTCTCACCGGACCATCGTATAGATTAGATAAAAAATCAAGCACCACTCACAATAGAGAATAGTCTCCTCAATTTTGTCAAATTATTTTTTGGAAACAAAGTTATTTTGGAACGAGGTGATTGTGTCGTTCAAAGGACGAGTCATTTTTCATCAGTATATTTCTAAGAAACACAACTTAGGTGCCCGGAATGTGAAGTTGGGCTGTGTGTAGACCTCTTTTTCATGATCTATCGCACAATTGTCAAAATATGAAATGCGTAGCTGGCTGACATCACTATGATAATATTCAGCTCAAAGGAAAATGTGCAGGTATTTACGAAATTTACATGACTTCTCATAAATATGGGTTTTATTGCCAAAGTTGCTATTTAAGTTTTTGAACTACAGTAATTTTCCGTATGCAAGGTGCACTCATGTTTTCATATCAGAAATATAAAAAAATATCGCCGTACGTACTAGGTTTTATCATCAACCCTCAGCAGTACCTTGAGCCTCCATCTCTTTCCCTCCGTCTCACTTCTTCATATCTCTCTATTACCCCTACCTCCCCCTCCCATCATACACCTATCTCTTCCCCCTTCTTTATCAAGAATATTTTCCCTCACTCTAACCCTTTCTTTTTGGAGACATCGTCTCAAAAAAGAAAGGGTTATAGTGAGTTACCACAGCATCAGCTACTACATCACCGCTCAGCACGCAACACCGGCTGCGGTTTTTCACTTATGACGGAATTGGAATGGTCCGCTAAAGTGAGCTAGAAGTGGTCCATCAATGGCTAAAAACAATCAATTTATGTCGCATCTATTGCTTGGTTACTGCGTGTAGGGTTAATATCCATAATTCGGACACAAACATTTTTTTTCCATGTTGAAATTTTCTTAGACTTTCGGAACGCAAAAATAACATTACGACCCAACATGAGTTTGAACGTAATTTCATGGAATATCCAGTAAAATATTGTCTAAAAAGAACTAATAAAACAAAAACAGCAGACGGAAAATTAATAAATCAATTCAAATAAAGCACTTTATTATGCAAAAAACATAAAAGTATTATGATGAAAAATGTCTTTCAGAGTGTTTGGAAGAGAAAAACGGTGACTCTCAGAAAAACGCAGTTGTCATACTTGATATTTATTTTTGATACGTTAGTTGATATTTTCCATTTTTTATGGTTATTTACCATTCCATTACTTGAAAACTTTAAATTGAACTAATGGCATTGTGTTACACCATTTTTGTAGAGGAATCGCTTGTTATTTGGCAAAAAAAACCTTCACCCTCGAAAATAATTTAATTTTTTTTACATAAACAATAATTAAACCTTGATTTTAAATATTGTTATATTTACTATCCCTATAAAATCAAGTCACATCAAAGCCCTGTAAAAACACTATAAAGCACTTTTTATTTTATTGTGATACAATAAATACTTTTCTTGTAATAATTTTTTTTCTAAAACACTATGTTTTAGTGGCAGAAAGTTTAAAAAAAAACCTCGGGAATCTAGATATACAGCCAGCGAAAAACCTCGTACGATAAAGATTAAGGAGGAAGCTGCCAATATTCGATTTGATTTTCAACACTGCGATCATTATGTAAATGCAAGGAAGTGGTGGAAGGCTCAGCTCCTTGAATAAAGGGTCTGCATGTATGTCTGTAGGGTTTTTGGGCTATAATTCTGACAGCCTTTTTTTGAAGTCTGAAAATGCACAATGAGGGGGAGTAAAGGATTGAACACTGCAGCTTCCACTTAAATATTTATTTAACATGACCATGGTTTCGTAGGAGTGCTACATCATCAGGTGAACAGTAAGTCAAGCATAAGTGGTACATATATATAGTACAAAACCGTTGGGAAAAGTGGGGGGGGGATTAAAAGGAAGAAGTTAAAGGAGGAGAAGGGGAGGAGTGGGGGTGGGGTGTAGTTGTTGGAGGTGAGGTGAGTTAGAAAATCCAGCTCTTCCAAGGGGTCTAATCTGTGTCCCCTCGAGAAGGGAGTAGGGCAGCGGTTGTCTCAGTGGGTGGGTAATGGGTAATGTAGGGAAAATGCAGGAGGGATACAATTGTTCATTGACGAGCTGTTTTGAGGTGAGGTGACTCAGAATTTCCAACTCTTCCAAGGCGTCTAATCTCCGCCCCTTCCTCTCGAGGTGTAGGGCCTTTGGGGCGAATTCGCTGTTGTGGCCTTCGTCCAGCAAATGTTTAGTGAATTGGGAGGTCTCCTTCCTATTTATGAAGCAGGCACGGTGTTCTGCTGCTCTGGTGGCAAACGTACTCCCTGTTTGGCCGATATAAATGGCTGGGCAATCCGAACATTCTAGCATGTAGACGCCGCTCTATCTTCTCCTTGTCTTTGTTGGATCCGAGTAGATTTTTAAGGATGGTTTTATTGTAGAAGCCTCTCTGTGCCAGAAATTCTGAGTCACCTCACCTCAAAACAACTCGTCAATGATCATTTGTATCTCTCACGCTCTCCCCTCCTGCATTTTCCCTACCTTACCCATATGTCATTGAAAAAAATGGCTTTTTACTGAACACTATTAATTCAGAGAAACTTTGATGCATTTCAATACTTTTCCATCATTCATGTGTACTCTTGAGGTCTTTGTTTTGGGGGAGAGGGATTGCTACTTTCCAGGAGTCTAGGACGTATGGAATACCTTATGACCACCATTTTTCCTATTATAATTGGAGTTACGTGGGGGGTGGCCACCCCTCCCCCCTTAATCCACCTCTGATTCTTGATTTTGGTAACATGCTGAACAATGTCATAATTTCTCAAAATAATTTCCATTTCTTGTCTTAACTGCCTCAAATGCTGTGCTCAGGCAATTTCCAGGGCAATTAAAATAAAGTTATTTTCAAGAGGTTTCCAGATGAAGAATGATTTATTTTGACAGGTGTTACTGATATTGTCAGAGGGATACTATTCCCTCATCACTGGGATTAGACTAAAACATGTTTCAGAAACAAATCATCATGATGAATTTGCAAATAATAGCAAATTTATTAAGTCTTGCCATCAGGAAAATTAATGAGAATCACATATCATCATAATCCTGTAGTATGCATAGCATACAAAATTCATAGCTAAACAACATTAATGCATATTTCTTAGCCATTCATACACTGTGCATATAGCACACATATGCATAGTAGGATAGCATAGAGTCTCTTGGTAAAAAAAACATACTAAGGTATATCCAAACAAAACTGTACATATATACACATCCACAGAAAAGAAATTCAGAAATGACATTAATTTACCAAAATTGGATTCACTAAAGGGATTTCAAAAATGTATTAAAAGTTTCAATAGAAACTTTTGCAACATTACTACAAAATTCTACATCAGTTCCTGATGCTAGAGCATCTAAAGAAACATATCCAATGCTTTTAGGGTCATATCTACTCCTGTCATCAGGTACCTTCGGGCAGCATTTTTGTAAAAATAGATGCCTTTGCTTAATTCTGAAAAGTCTGCTTTTAAGAATTCCAGGATTTTTGAGAATCAGGTCATGAGGAACACCCATTTCAGCATGTACAAAGTTAAAACGAGTCACCAGCATATCTTTGTCTGAAAAAAGAGAAAAGAATTGTTAAATTCATATTTACCAGCAGACTGAAATTTCAAAGCCTCAGCTTTTTCAGTCTGAATATTAATGGTCTGCAGCCCACAATTTCTTTCTCTCTCCAGCACAATAATAGAGTTCCTTTCCAAAATCCCTTTTCATTTTATCCATATATCTGTATGTTAGTCTTCCTTGTGGGGCCTTTTAGTATGTTTGCCCTCTTTCATATTTCTAACAAATCTTAACATGATGGTAGGCGAAGTGACCATGTGGAATCAGCAGTGTCAGGCAAGATGTGGTGGAACTGCATTATCAATAATGAAAAGCACCTAATCAATATCGTACTGTCCACTATATTTTAAATTTACTACACATGCTACAATTGTACCTGAAGATGGCTTAATAAAAAAGCCGAAACACTTGTAGTAAATTTAAAATAAAGTGGACAGTATGATATCAATTGAGGGCCTGAGAGTCAAAGTAATACAAGTGACATACATCGTCCAGTGTCACCTGTATCACTTTACCCTGGTAAGAAATGATAAAAAGCAAAGTAACTTAAGTGTTCAGTGGCTAGATCGCAGCATCATACTTTCAAACACTTGCATTCCTTTTCCTGTAGCTACATGACAGTACTCGATGGTACCAACTTAGAAAATATGCACTTATATCGTTTTTCCTGTTGATGTCACTTGTATTACTTTGACTCTCAGGCCCTCAATTACTTTTAATTATTGACTTTGTGGAATTGTGACATGGTTAAAGAAAATATCACCTTGTAATTTACACACTTTTAAAATAAACTGCCCGGTTTTGATGCCACAACATCATCATCAGAGTTCGACTGCATGTTCAACTTTATTTGGAGTCTTAGTTTATAAGATGGGATTTCAATTTTTTGTAAACCCTCCTTTACTGATGTCATCATTCCCAATGATTCGAACCACCACCACCGTCATACACTCCCGACCTCTGCTACATTATCTCACGAATATCCCTCTAACAGACAATGATTTCAGGTATGGAACTCAGGGTTATTAGACATTTCACATCCTCCGCTTCGCCTCCTTCCGATGCCGCGTTGCCATCTTTTCCTTTTCCTATCGTAGTGTCCGTAGTTTCCCATTGGAGCAGGAAGGGGAGGTGGGGGTGCAGTATAAGCCTGCGTACCAGCCCTGGATTAGGGTTAGATGGGGAGGAGGAAAGGAGAGATGCCGGGAATATTCTAATTTAGATGCTATCTCTTGGGTATCACTTGTGTATTTTACTCTTTCACATATATACATAAAATAAATTAAAAAAGAAATATTTACAAAAATATAAAAGAAAAAAAAGAGCTAGACATAGGATTCAATCGGCCGGAGGCCCCACAGAGGGGAGGGAGGCACAGCGGGAGGAGGGTCCCGCCCAGGGAGTTGGACTGGGGTGTGTGTCCTATCAGGACATTTTATCCTGTGCTGTATCTCGGTGTGGCAGCGTGCTCGGGGGTGTGAAGAACCCGGAGTGTGGGCGGTGATGGGCTGCCTAGTCAGGGTGCGGTGGCGACTGGATGATCCGGCATCACTAGAGGGCTGATCGCGGCCAGAGACCCGTCCTTGAGGACACAGCCTCACGTACTGCTTTCCCTGGGTCCCACTGGCTGAGTGGCCACCTCCATCTCCCCACGTGGGTCAGCGGCATCCGTCGATCTCTCCTCGTTCAGAAGGGGTACAGGTAGGAAAGGAAGAGGCAGGAGTGGGAAGATGCCAGGGACCGTAGCGTGGAGGTGGAATGGAGGGCACCAGTGACTGTTGCACCGAGGTAGGAAGGATGTGCTGGTGACCGTTGCACATAGGTAGGAAGGGTGGTGGATGACACCGGTGACCATTGCGTCGAGGTGGGATAGCAGGTGCAAAGTAAGTGGGATTGTCAGGAGAGAGGACATCTTGCAAGAAGGTTGATGTGTACGAATTGAATTGAACTATTGAATTAGATATTGAATGCAGAAAAATAAAAAGGGCAAAGAAATATAAGGAATTACATTAAATTGCATTGCCACAATAAGGGCTCCCCTTATATACTGACTGACCCAGGGAGCATGGGAGGGGTCAGTTCAAAATTAGCCAATCAGAGGTTGTGCTAGGTCTATGTATGCTAGGCATTGGATCAAGGGGGTGGCAATGAGGAGGGGGCAGTGATGGAGAGGAGGTGGCGAGTTGACCCATCCAGCTATGACCCATTGGAGTGGGTAAAGAGCAAACAGGTTTATAGGGAGACCCTGGGCCACTTGCTTATGGCAAAGGAGAAGAAAAGGGGGGAGCCCCTGATGGGCTGGAAGGAAAGTGGAAGGGTCAAGGGGGACACACACATAGTAAAGTCCTCAGCGCTGGCCCTCCGAGGAGCGTGTGACAAAATTCCAAGAAACGGAGAGGGGAAGGGTCCAGAGTCAAGCTCTTGGCGGCTTCTTCTTCTTTGGGTGAAAATGGGGGAGGGGCACACACTTCAGCACTTTTCCCTACTTGCACTTTGTCTTAAAAACGTTGCACTGTACCAAACATATTGCCTCACGCTATGTCTATAGGGCGGAACTAATAGATAAGCAGTTGTTTCGTCATTTACGAAAAAAGCCATATCCAATTCCACTCACCTTTCCTCCACACCCCTGGAAAAACCCAAAAGATGGTGCAATTTGCCTTTTAATAAGCATTTAAGTAACAAACTAAGTAAAGTATTGCCCAAGGATAATTTTAACCTTTGTTTTTTTATAATCCTGTGACCATTGGCAAACTTATTTCTGATTCAAAAGATGCTTGTGTCAGTTTGGAAAAAAGTGGGGTTTACTTGCTCAAATGTGATTCACCTGGGTGCAATTGTTTCTACACTGGTCAAACTGGCCGCAAATTCAAGATTAGAATGGCTGAACATTCAAAACGTTTTTTTTTAATCGTGACTGTAAGTCTGTGTTTGCTAAAACTAGGGAGTCCAAGCACTCTTCCTATTTAATATTTTTGTGACAAAGGTATTAAGCTAGATTTTTTAGAAAAATTGTTCCAGCCTTTAAAATGTGTAGCCATAGAGAGTTAAATGACTTTGTCCTGGAAAACTTGTCCCCACTTTTTACCGTCCCTATCCCCTTATCTTTTAATCTTTGACTTTGCTTTTATGCTTTCCCTTGGGTATAAAACCCTTCTGTTGTATAACAGACTCAATCCTCTCCCCCTCCCAAAGATACTTCCCCTTCAACCCCTCCCCCATATCCCACCCTATAATTTAAGATTGCAAATGTATGTACTTGAACATGTAGTCAAACTCTGATGATGATCTGGTGACATAAAAATCAGTCAGTTAATTACAGAAGTTTGGAAAATTACAAAGTGATTTATTAAAATTTGAATAAAATTTCAACCTTCGAACAAATCTGTTTTCTCTCTCCATCATGTTTTTCCATATGACGAGAGAAAGAAAATCACTGCAACTCATCTAAATCTCATTTTACTGTATTTTTGTTTCTGTATTTTACTGTGATTTTGTTTTGTTTTTAATGTGGGTTTGATTCCGAGCTAACTAGCTTGACACTCATTCCCTGTTGCAAATTTTCTACGACTCATTAAAAACTTGTTTACATATCTTGATTTTTCAACAGTTTAATACTGTTTTCCTGTTAAATAGATCTTCTCCAATGGAAGTGATATACCACTCCAGTCAATGTCCACCACGGCTGCCATCACGGAGGGGGCATCATGGCAATTCCCCCTCTCACAGATAGGATAATGTTGTGGTAAACAATCTCCCCAGCATATCCAATTAGAAAAATGTCGAGCATATAAAGTTAGAACAAAAAGAGGAAAATAGAGAATGAGATTGAAGGAGGGTGCATACACCCCTTCCATTTTTCCAGGAGTGTCAGAAACCACAGGTACACCACTGCGAGGGAGACAACTAACACTGGTTGATAAACAACAAAAGCTGGGGCCTTGCCCCCATGGACATACAGTCCAGGTATGATGAATGGGGTAAAGCCAAATAGACTCATTTAGGTTATGAAATTATCATCTTGAATCAAAAAGGAATAAAAGAGATGATGCAATGGATAGAAAATGGGAAAATGGATATGTTGAGAAATTGTGAAGTATGTATGTGAAAAATGGAATACCGTCATTCCATCTTAAGTCAGACAGGGGGTGTGGAGTCGGATACTGAGCAGAGCTGACATAAAAATGTTATGAAATCGTTACAGTTCGTGCCATGTAAACCTGTTGCATACTTTCTCGTACAATGTATGCTATGCAATACTATGCGACGGGTTTACGTGGGACGAACTGCAACGATTTCACAACATTTTTATGACAGCTCTGCTCAGGGTCCAACTCCACACCCCCTGTCCGACTTAAGATGGAATAATGGTATCTATATGCTTAAGACAAAAATTAGGAAGAATTGAGTAATCAATATACAAAGGATAAGCTAATTAGTATCAGTGTCTAAAGTTTGCAGATAGAGGTCCTCATAAAATAATTGGTAACTTACTCATCATCCAGAGTTTTGGAGATTTCAAGAGGAGGGCCTTTGCTTCTATCAGTTCATATCCCATAAGCTCTCGGACAGCAAAAGTTACTTCCTGAAAATTATAAAAAAACGTGGTTCAGATATATTTCTAATTAGTACAATCAACTTCGAAAACCTCTAAATACTGTACCCGTATATTGCTCATGCTGTAGGTAATCAGTCGAGGCAGTTTGATACTTAATGCCCGAACATCCTCTCCTGTAAGCTTGAACGTATTTTGGAAATGTCCCAACCTTCTGTCAATTCTAACAGTGCTATAAATGAAAAGTCTTAATTAATTTATTTCATTCAGAGGATGGCACAAACTCCACCTACTGAGGATAAAAGTATAGGCATACCTGAACATAAGCCAAAATGGATTGCCAGTGATCACTCTTTGAATCATTTCAGGTGTGAAATTTTTCGATTCCAAATAATTTACGCGGACTTGTAAGTCTTCGATATTTTCTTTGAAAATAAGAGGATTCTTGGTCAGAAAAAATCCCAAATTGTCAGAAGGCACTCCTTGATCATGAAGAAATCTAAGAAAATGATTATCAATAGAAATTAGTAATCTAATTTCATTCCCTCACTGGCAGAATGTCGAAAATTAGAAGTGAAAAACCTGATCATTTGCTTGATGTCTCTCTCGAAGTCCAGCTTTGACACGAAATTAGGGATGCCTTTCTTCTTCTCCCACGCATGCAAATCCACTCCGAGCTTTACCATCTCTTGCAAAGTTAACGATTTATTGACATATGCGGCGAAGTTAAATGATGGCGAAAAATACGGTGCGTAGGAGTCCAACTGAACCTTTCCATCTGGAGCTAACAAATCAATATCACGATTTTCAACACCGACATTTAAATCTTTAGTATCGTCGGTAAGGGAGGAGCTAGGAGACTCGATTAAGTCTTTAGTTTCATATTTAGCATTCACTATCCATCTATTCTGCACAAAACCTAAACATCCCGAAGGTGTCCGGTCGAGGAAGAGCCTTAAACTTAGCGCTTTAAGCATTTTCAATATCCTTCCAAATTTTAGACAAACGAAAATGGTTAGAGGCTTAAGGGAACTAAGAACTTTGTATCCATACACTTAACACAAAATTAAGAGAAACCATTTGGAAGGAATCAAGCTCTAACTGTCGGAAAGTCATTTGCTACGCGGTCTCGTACAGCAATTCACACATAACACATTGGAACACATGAATAATCAGCCTGCGCAGCAAGCTTTTACTTGTTTAAAATATTTGTCATACGTCTCTTGGAAAATTTTCATACACAGCATATGAACGTGAAACTAACACAAAGGAGAGTTGCCTATTTTTTGTGAATGCCCGAGAGGGAAAGTGCTGAATATCCGATCGGAAGAATAATTAACAGAAACGATGGATGCTAGTGGAAAACCAGAAAGATGTATTGATTAGTACACCAATTACATTTTCTCTTTTGCTCTTGAGTAAAGTTATCGCTCATTAAATTGCCAAGTACTTCACCGATTCAATTTAATTTCGATTGCTTCTGCAACTCTCTTGCTCTGAAAGTTCTAAAGGGAAGAGTATAAAATATTGAATGTGATTGTGTAGTTATTAACGCACCACACGCCATCAAAATTATATATCTGGATTGCGGTGTTGATGGCCCCTTAGATTCCCACTTTTTTTTAACGGTGAACCTGGGATAATTTGACGGATGTGTGCAGCTCCCTGCACCTCTGGAGCTATGAGTTAATCGGCTGGGCAATAAATGAGATTATCTCGGATATTAACTCTATGATCACTCCGGGTTGGTCTAGTATTGTCACAAAATGGGTCGGCTTAGTGGATCAAACCCCGCAATTTCGGAAACTCCCGACAGTTTTTCGAGTATGAATGAAAGGCATGTAGACGATATTTCATTGGAATTTTTTTACAAGCCTCATACTGTAACTTTACTCACGGTTTCAATTGCATCAGTAATATACACAGCTTTTACAAGGTGAGAAATGATTAGGATACTTTCATGTTTGGTATTTTGAAGGGTTTTCTTTGTAGTTGCATGGACTATTTGTGGATGATTCAGAAGAGCGTTTATTTAACATTGTGGTAATACTTATTTAAAATATGGGGACCGAATTAGGATGCATGACGAGATCAATGAACGATGTAAGGTTAATTTTCAGTCCATTGAATAAACTGGTGAAATCTGTTAAGTTTAGGTGTCGTTTTTAATTTGTTAATGTTGCCGTGATTCCCGACAAAATTAACTGAAATAACAACCATTATTCAAATTTTACAGAAATGATATTGACACTAAAGATAATATTTGGGCTGGAATGTGCTGCGTGGTTTTTTTCTTCCTCATCGTCTCCGTACTCGCCTTTCCAAATGGTCCTTTTGTTAGACCACATCCTGCAGTTTGGAGGATGGTTTTCGGCCTGAGTGTTCTTTATCTTTTAGCTTTATTATTTCTTCTGTTTCAACGATATTCAACAGTAAGAGGTATTCTGGTATGGATGGACCCCAAGCTTCAAAACTTCAGCATAGATATGGAAAAGGTAATTAGTATTTAATCATTTCTTATTTTTCCATAATGAAACTCATGAACATAATCGTAAAGACGTATTGTTAGTTATAACATACTTTTGTTTCAATAGGAATATGGTGTCAATTGTTCAGACATCACTTGGGAGAGAGTTTGGAGTCATGTTGATGTGTTTGCTTGGGCCCATTTCCTGGGTTGGATTTTTAAAGCTGTGTTGGTGCGGCATTTTGGAATCTTGTGGACTATCAGTGTGATGTGGGAGTTCACAGAGGTTAGTTTTTATCAACTGACAAAGATGTTAAAGTTGTGATTCAGAGCATGGGCGTTTGAGAGTTTTATATCCATGTTCTTCCTTGCATGTAATTTTTACCATTGATTCCTCTCAAATCTTTCACCTGTCCAATGGCCCATGTTTCGATCCTCAACTCTGGGGTATTGTCCTCAGGGTAAATGATGGTTGACCAGGTGGTAGACAGGGGTGGATTAAGGGGGGGGTGGGTAAGGGGCGGCCGCACCCCCCCGTAATTCCCGGGAAAATAGAAAAGATGGTAATCATTAAGGTGGTTCTCCAATGGAAGTTTTTATTCCACCAGCTCAGTATACAATGTATAAATATTTTGGAATGTGGTGTAAAACCCGGGAGACCTGCATCTTCACAAGAATGGCATTCTTTACATCGTTTGTAAACGTTTTTCAAATGTGATTAGAGAGCTTTACTCAATAATTTATCACATCTACTATATAATATAGTCACACCAAAACTACGTTCCAGGCGATTCATTTCTTTTAACTTTCCGAGGGAGGTCCGCCCGGACCCCCATTTCGTTGAGAGGTATTGCATACCCCCTAGGCGCCGCGGAAAGTAGTGAACCGCCCCCCCCAAAACAACGACCTTAATCCGCCCCTGGTGGTAGACCCAAGTAGAATTTGTGCAACGAATATTCTGGGAAAGCTCCAGATCTTACTCACTTTTACCACTTTGGCTTCAAATCTCCAATCTGTAAAAATTGTGTCTGGTAGTAATAATGAAACACTCCTCTGAAAGAAGCCTAGATAGTACTATTCTAAATGAGTGTGTGAAAAATACCAGAAAATGGATACAATGCATGATACAATTCACTTTCTTTGTTCAGTAATTTGCAAGACGTGGGTTTTCAAACTGAATGAAATATTATTTAGTCTCCTTCCTTCAACCAAGGATTGGATATCATTGATAATAATAATGATGACTTTATATTCGAAGGAAATTAGGATTGTGCAGTCCTTTCTTACGTATAACTCAGCACATTCCCTGAGTGGAAAAAAAACCACCCAAGCAGGACTCGAACCTGGGACCTTCGGGTTAGCAGGCAATGAAATAACCCCGCTGCCACAGAGGCCAGCATCATTGAACTAAATGTTGCTTGTCATTAGATGAAAGTTTAAATATACTCTTGATTTGTGCCATGGCCAAGTGACCCTAGTGTTCAACAATAGGCTAAGGGCTTGAAGTTCATTTTTGGGTGGAGCCTCCTTGAAAGCATAAAGCAGTTGGGTTCCTGGGATGTCTCCCATGTGGAATCATCTTATTTGATGGCAGTTTCACTGGCATTGCTGGCAGTATCCTCAGGACTAAAGGTCACACTTCAGACCTGAAGACACCTGCTGTAATTCCAGCACAACTATGGTCAAGTAAGATAATACCATGTGGAAGACATCTTGGAACTCCAACTGCTTCATCTAGACCACTCTGTGAAAGTCTCCATCAAGAATCCTTAACAATGCAAGCAATATGCTTTTCTGGGCCCTAGATCTTTCAGATAAATAATTGGCAGCAGAGGGAAAGAAAAAACCTGCCTAATATGTAGGCTTTAAATGTTTTTGGGTCTTAGATGAGCTCTTCCCTCATCTCTCCAACCTACCTTCGAGTTGATGACTTATCTACATTTTCATATATATTTTCACCCTGTGCCACACATCCTTGAGGTGGCTTGTATGATATTTCTTAGTTGTTGATATCACCCTGAAACTTTATGAATTATCGCTACAGCAGACAGCAAACCATGCCATTGGTAACCCTCCTGAGAAATTTCCTTGTATACCTTTCTCTAGAATACCTCTTTTGCTCCTGTTCATGATAAATCATGCATGGAAGGACATCCAGGTCACCTCAACAGTGCCCTTTTGTCATTGTCGTATTCAGGGTTACTTCATGAGGTAATCCCTCACTCAACCCTCAGAGTGATGGAAATGTGGAGACCTTCAGGGCTGGCCCTGGATCTGGGCCCTTCTCTTAGGTAGCCTCCTCCCACTACATGAAGAAAGCAGTAACTGACTCTGTGCTGATTGGGTGAGGGTGGCATCATGGGGTGTGTAGAGATTGTAGATTGTATGTGTGGGCGAGGGCCTTCTGGAGCCCTCCTGGCACTCAGAACTCTTTGGGTCCATTGTGCCATCCCACATTTAATCTGCCTGCCACTTGAAGACAGGGGACAAAAGCAACGCGGTAGAGATATGGAAGAGGGTCACCTCCCTCTAACCTTCCCAGTATTGGGGTAGGGTCAACCCTGCAACCCTCCTGATAGAGGTCTGGAGGAATGTCACCTCTCCATCCACCCCGGTAGAGGTATGCAGGAGGGCCACCACTCCATCTGGGCCCAACGATGCTTAACTTCGGTGATCTGATGGGAACCGTTGTTTCAATGTGGATAGGCCTTGGCCCTTGTGGGGTGTGTAATGCTAGCTGGGAATGTGTGTTGAGGGAGAATGATGGAGGCAAGCAGGAGAAAACATGCTTCATATACAAGTCGATAAGAGGGTTCCCTTCCCCTGGAGGTCATCACTTTCTGCTGAGAGCACCCGACCCCCTCTCAGCTTCAACTTGCATGACGACATAGAAACTCTACTCCTCATGAAGAAACAATGTACATTACTAGATATAAATTGATTACATAATGCCTGGTAATTGAGAAAACCTCCCCTAACATAGTTGACCAATGCAGCTCAACATTTGGGAATTTGGTGTAATTTGTGGGTAGGAAGGACTTCACGACAGAACTCACTGAAAGGGTGTATGATCTTAGGCTTTCCCAGCGAATGATGATGATGAGTTGTTCTTGGGTTTACCACCGGGTTAGGCTCTCCATGATTATGCCACAATGATTGCGGCAATCATGGAAAGCCTAACCCGGTGGGAAACCCGAGAACAACTCATTATCACTGCAAGGGCGTTGCAGAGGGTGTGAGTTGACTGGCCAGTAAATGGGACAGGAAAGGGCAAATTTATTAAGAAAAAAGGTGTTTCTATGTGTGTTATGGTAATGTGTGGGGTCGACTTTTTTCTGCGTGCCATTTTTCTTTTAATTTTTTTGAGGATTTGTGGAATGCAACCTAGCATCAGTTCTTGTCTGTTCATTATGAAGATCTTTTTGATTATTATTTCAGCTCCTAATATTTCCTGTTAAGAACTTTGTTGTATTTCCTTTCCCACTAATTCTCTATTTTGTATTTTCATTCAGATAGCTTTTGCTCACCTCCTGCCAAATTTTGTGGAGTGCTGGTGGGATGCTGTAGTGCTGGACATTATACTTTGCAATGGTCTTGGAATTTGGGTTGGCTTGTGGATATGTCGCAAATTAGAGATGAGGGAGTACAAGTGGGTTAGTATAAAGTAAGTGAATTTATGGTATTTGAGCATAAATACTCTAGCAGGATTACTAAGTAATTGTGTCCATGTTATATATGTACAAGGTATATTCAATAAGTTCGAGAATTGATTTTAAAAACTTAATTGAAGAAATCTTGCGACTTATTCCATTGGGTTCCCTTCAAAGTTCTTACTTCCGTATGCACATGTACACTTTTCCCGATGCTGTTTCCACATCCGGAGGCAGATAAACCATAAAAAAGCCATATTTTCTGGCTTTATGCCTTTCAAAAACATTATGTGCCTAATGCTGAAATACAGCATATAAGATAATACACAAGGGCAACAGAATTATTTTGTTTCTGTTTTTATATGAAAAATATGCATGTTAAAGGGTATTTTTATATTTCAAAAATGGCAAGTTTCGGTTCTGCTTCTGGTTAACGGCTACAATGATCGCAACCAAGTCTGTCTTGTCTGATGTTTAGATCAATTTCTGCTTCCTGCTCAAGTTTACGTATTATTTCCCGTTTCCATTTGTTTTAACCCGCAATAGCACACACTTTTTTTGTTACATCAGAACACGCAGGGCGGGGAAAAGACTTAAGCGAGGACTGCAATTAGACAGGCATACTAAATAATTAAAAGAATCGTTATTAGACACTTTTGGCAGATAAAATGTTTGACTTTCAAAATATATTGAACTTGAAGTGACAAAATTGCAAAATGTTTCATGGAGGACATATAAAATGCAACATTTTCTGATTTTCAGTACGATGCATTTTGTTTACTCATCGTCTCTATTGATATTTTGGCTGCATGATATACAAGTGAAAAGCAAATGAAAAGGAATTTAATGTGTTGCCAGGCCTTTTTTTTTCAAAATGTCGTGCTTTTTTCCTTCAAATGCCCTGCTTTTGAAAATTTTGATCTGGTCATCCTAGCTGCAGTGCAAGAAATCTCCAACATTCTCTGTGTGAATGTTGTGGCATGACCATTGGAGATAATTTATTCCTCTCTGAATCCTCTTTAGGTGATCACGTATTGGCACATCCTAGAAAACTCATTTAATCAACATCACTTTTGAAGCAAAAATATTATTTTAAAATTATTCCATTCTTCTTTTGGGATATCTGCCACGTCATTGTGTTTCTTGACAATGTTTCTCCTCCCATCCTGGAGGCGTCTTCAGGTCGAAGATATCTGCTCTGCATTTTGGTCCGACTTTATACCGGAGCTGGTCGCATCCCATCAATTATGGTGTCAAAACCACTTTTCGTGCCATTTCTCTTTTCGTTGTGTGCAAAAACTCTCTTCCAAGTAGTAGCTAGATTGTAGCCATCATCCCTGTTGAAATTTTTGCGGCATTCCGTATGTTTTGAGGAGACCAAAGTTCTGAGCATGGAGAGCCGATAATTCTCATGGCTGATACGGGAGGCGAACGAAATTGCCAAATGCCCCGAAAATGTAAATGAGGATGATGGTTACAATCTAGCTACCACTTGGAGGAGGGTTTTGGCATGCAACGAAAAGAGAAATAGTGCGAAAAGTGGTTTTGATGGCCAACCAGATGCGAACAGCTCCAGCATAAAGTCGGATCAAAATGCAGTGCAGATATCTTTGACCTGAAGACGCCTCCCGGGTGGGAAGAGAAACATTGTCAAGAAAAACAACGACACGGCAGATAACCTGGAAGAAGAATGGAACATTCAGCTAATCGCGGAGGAAAACTCCAAGAGAACATCATTTTTAAAACTTTCCTTGACTTATGACAGTGTTCCCTGTAAGTCACTGTCGGTATTTCAAGTTTCTGTGGTGGTCTCACTCAGTTTGAAACAGAACTGAACTCTATAGTACTTCTTATTGAGCTCGATCATAATGGAAAATCATTCATCACTAAGAAACATTTTCCCAAACACTGCTGTTGCTCAGAAACAAAAACAAATGTAAACAATTTGAATCAACGAGATTGCATGTTAGGTACTTAGTCCTGCTTATCATGCTTCAGTACAATGAGAATCCCAGAAAATGGTCCCAGAATGTATTTGATAGATGTTGTATTATGTTAATATTTAACTACATATTTTTATTTATCATTATGCTCTTTGTTTTCTCAAAACTCACAAACAATAATTATTTTACTTATTCATGCACCATTAGAAATAAAATTTAATTTTGCAATTATTGTAAGTATTCATAAGTGAATTTTATAATTTAGTTGATCACCTGTGTAGAAATTTCTTGAGGACTTGTTTTGATTTTTCCTCCGTCTTCTGTTTGTGATCCATAGATTATATAGATGACTTATCCCTAAAATAGGATCCAAAAATTTTTTTCCTAAAATAGGACCAAAAGAAATGGGTATCAAATTGTACAGTAATGTGTCAGTATTTATAAAACATAAAGAACCTCACTACGTTCAAAGTGAAACTAAAGTAATATTTGCTACATAAAATGTACTATGACATGAAAGAGTTCTTAGGCTATGAAAAAAAGGTGAAAATTTTTATTGATCCAAGTAGCCATAAAGAAAAAATTTTGCTATGCATTAATTATTATTTTTTCCACTGAATCTTTTGAATTTGTAAATTTTTCTTTGTTTCTAAAATGTGAATATTTTGACGTGTCATATCATGTACAAGTATAATCACATACTGTAGTGTGATCCTTTGGGCAAATAAACAAGAATGATAATATGCACGTAAGGGACGGGGTTAAAATGAGGAAGCAGTATCTAAGTGCTTAAATTTTTAAGGATTCTACTCGATTCTTTCCCAAAACAGAGACATCCATTCTACCGGGGGCAAGATTAAGCGTGCCGTCCTCCAGTTCACTCCGGAATCATGGACCCAGGTGCGGTGGCTGGATCCTGCTTCCACATACATGAGATTCTTTGCTGTGACTCAGATGGTTGTCTTCTGGCAGGTGTCTGAGTTAAACACTTTCTTCCTCAAGCATGTCTTCGAGATGCCTCCTTCACATCCTCTTGTCGTGGGTCGACTGATCTTCATTGGGACTGTAGTCGCTCCATCTGTGAGGTATGTTCAGCACTTAAATAAACATCAGTCTAGTGTAGCAAATGGGCATAAGTAGCTAGTGGAAATTTACGAGGCTGCTTTAACTATTATAAAAACATGTTAAAGTTATGGAAATTTAATGTTACTGACATCATTGATTTTATCGGGTTGTGACAATACTCTGTGTATCGCCACCTCACCTGCCACGTTGGCTTGGTGGATCCGCTCTTGCCTCCCGTGCGGGTGGCCCATGTTCTGGTCTCGGTGCCAGCAAATATTTTTTGGCTAACCGAGGCATTTTGATGTGTACATAAGGTTAATATGTGCACTGAAACTTTGCCCAATGCAGCTTCCCACTATGCGGTTTCAAAATATGTATGTACCAAGTTTAGCCAAATGTGGAATGATGATTCACTTTTATGTGATGTTCTTAATGGCAATTATCTTTTTTTCTGGAAATCATCAAAACTTTATAGCTTATAACTAACTCAACGACCTTATCTTGTCTTTTATTTGTTCCCAGTGATTCAACATGCTTGTCATTGAGTTTTATATTACGTGTGAGAGCTAAATATGAATGCCATTGCTAAAGTGCAATTATTCCTAATGCCGACGTTGTATTACTCAGGATTAATTGTGACAAATCAAAAACAAATTGTGAGTATCGAAGCTGGTTGAGCTACTAGTAAGAGGGCATTTCGTAGAGTTAGTGTGGAATCTACCAAAATTGAAATTAGGCATCCATCTACTTGCATTAGGTGCTGTAAATTAGACGCCATCCATCTACTTGCACACATTGCTGATAAGATACCTCTTCCAAGACATGTTCATCAAGCACACACTCTTAAGACTCCTCTCAGCTTTAGGGCGATCATCGGAGCAAGATCACACCACCACCTAGTGGAGAAGGCTTCTCCAGTGGCAACACTAATACATCGCGCCTTTAACCTGTCAGACGACGACTCCTTGGCCCAAGAGAAGGAACACTTACTGACAGCCCTTCAGAATAACGGGTACCAGAAAAAGTTGGTACTTAAAAGGACCGCTAAAGAAGAGAGGAGACACAATAGCGACAGGAGCAATGAGGAAAGAGGCACCACCGAGGACCCGAAAGCCTATGCCACCATTCCATACATCGCAGGGACAAGCGAAAAGATTTCCAGGGTCTTGATGAAATTCAGAATGATCACAAGATTCAACTGCGTGACCACAGTCTCAGACTTACTCCCGCGTCTGAAAGACAAAATCCCATGAGAACTCAATGAGGGAGTATACCAGGTGCCTTGGTCTTGTAGGAAAGCATACATAGGTGAGACATGCAGATCCATGAAGACACATCTGAAGGAGCACCTCAGGGCTACCATGAAAAAGAAGTTCAGCTTGTCTGCCATCGCGGAGCATGCGTGATCCGAAACCGGACACGTAATTAACTTTGACGAGGCCAAACTAATCGCCAAAGAAAAGAGATACTTCCTGAGGCTGATAAGAGAGTCAATAGAGATAATAAAAAATTACAATTACAACAGGGAAGACAGATACTGCCTAGCAGGCCCATGGAAGAGGATTTGGCGGGAAGACATGGACCAATCATAACACTTAAAGGGAGAATGAACAGGAATATAAGTCGATGATTTTGGTGTCCAGGCACTTCGACTTGAAGACGCTCGGAGGAAACCAGGCGAAACTGTTGCCAAAGTCAACATGAATGTGGAGGAAACCTGAACAATGAACAAGCCTTCATCGAAGTAACATTTGTCCCCATGAACCTCACATGAAATGAAGATATTCATGCCTGCTGCAAATACGGCGATGAAATGTGTTGAAATTGCTACACAAAAAAATTGGTGATACGGGAATCAAACCACATACCTTGCACCCAGGCCAATACATGAACCACCATGCTATCCAGGCTTCCTAATTGCTGTGGAAATTTTGGAGGATACAAAGGGACTAGATTGTTAAGACCTTGCAGTCCATCTAAGATGGCAACGCAAGGGAGAAGAGGACTTTGAGGAAGCCACAACCCATGCGGTTGCATCCTTTACCAGCACTTGTGCCATGCTAAGATGAGTATGAAGATATTCATGGCTGCCACAAATACAGCAATGAAATACTATGTAGAAATTGCAATTTGGAAAACAAATTCACATGAAATGAAATCATTAGCGGGCAATGTCTGTAAGAGCTGAAAACTGTTTCTCTGTTTTTTCCCCTTGAGTTGGACAAGGTTTACACCTTTGCTAATTCAAACATGAATTTCTTGTTTTGATGAGCTCAAAGTGTAGCTCCGCGTCTCAAATGAGCAAATTTGAAAAAAAGTGACATCTTCTGGAAATCTCTCTTTGAATCTCCTTTCGGCTTTCAAATACTTCTCTTTTGTCTCGAAACAAGCTTGAATCCTTCCTTTACAGTTTTTCATTGCTTTTTTCTCTAAGTTCGTGGCGATAATTCACTAGTTCCTTGTGATAACTCACTTCTGCTTCTCTCCCGCCACTTACCGTAAGTTGGGGCTAGTTCCGACACTTTTTTATATATAATCATTATTTACGCATCGGCATATTTACCGATATGCGTGAAAATCACAATTTATAATCTATAAACCTTTAGGAACATTGTGAACGAAAGAAAGTTATGTTGCTTTATTTTTAACTCTGGAAAATATTCATCCGAAGCCATGCGAGCACGCCTCACGGAGTGGAGTGAGTTCGGACACGTGCAATATATTTACGTTTTCGTTCAGAGTTATCACTTTCATGACTATACGGGAACATATATTGATTTAAAAATGTTCTTATATTAAAAAATAATCATTTATTAATATCGTAATTATGTTCAAAAACAGCAAGATGCTTTTATTTCTCTGTTTTTATCGGCGAACTATTGAAATGGAAAAGAAAATCGGAAAATATTGCGAGAGTTGCATTGATAGATGTGACTTAGCCATTCAGTGATTTTACGTCATAATTCCAGAGATAAAATGGTGCAGTTTAATGTGCTTTCTTCTTAAATACTATTAAAGTTTAGAGAGAGGTTAATATTTCTTTTATTTTAACTGCTAAATTAGACCGATAAGCGTAAAATTCCGCAGTTTGAAAAAAATTGTTGATGAAAATGGAAACACATTGAAATGAAATATAACCATATATGTCAACTTGACATAACATTTTTATTAATTAAGTTTATAAAAGGGTACGATGGAATTGTCTCCTCAATTATCATTCATACAAAATAGTGCAATCTGTAACGATCGATGCTGCTAAAACCTTGACACCTCTGATGAAACGGGAAAAACACATAAAATTAAAATATTACAAAAGGAAACATTTACATTTGTACTACTAAATAAATTAATCAACATTATTAATGTTAGTTAACCCACTAAAAACGAAGCGGCCCCTTCACAAGTCCTTTGGCGGAGTCATCTGACGACCAATTTGCATTCTGCGCATCAGCAACTTCGGGAAACGTGAAATAAATCTCCTTGACTAGGTTTTTTTTCGAAGGCACATGCACACGTAATCTGCTTCTAGTACAGACTTCTAATAACCTTTCCCACAAAGAGCCTGTCACGTTTGTTGGCCTCGAACTTTAATAAAAGGAATGAATTTTCAGGGATAGAGCCAGGGGTTTCAAAATTTCTTTAATCAGAAACATTGTTACACTGTGATGCCAAATTGTTAGTCTCATCAACGGATGCATTTTACTCCGAGGAAACGTCTCCCACTTCCTAAAAAAAAGATTAATTTACTCATATCACTTTTCTCTGGCTGAACATTAAGTTTTTCCCCCTACATTTTTACCCACAAGTGTTTCTACCCGGGATGATATTAGCCATTGCAGAAATGCATCTGACCACGCAATGCAGTCTGTGGCTTTGACCGAATTTTCCTCCGGATTTAAACAAGGGACTTTGTTAATAACTCGACTTTTATCAAATGGAAAAATTCCCGCAACTCTAAACCCTGCACGAACATTGCCAGGCAGGAATATCCCATTGAAATAAAGGCTGATTTCAATAATCTGAGGAACTCACTTGAAGATCCCTGCAATTTTTATGCTTCCACTGGTCAAGACATTTACGCCATACGATCTTAAGTAACTTAAAAAAAGGAAGATCAAGTGGCTGGCATAAATTGGTCGCCTTAAAAGGAAGCATTACAAACTTTATTTCTATTTCTTTGCATATTCTAATCATTTCTCATGTGAGCACCGGCCTCCAATGACCCTCGTGTCCTTTCTCGCCATTCTCCCCGCGGAGCTACATGAAATCGAAAAATGAGTTCTAGTAAATAGAATATTCAAAGGATTTAATCAAAATTTTTCATATGTAATGAGAAATAATGCAGACTTAGAAGGAAATTAATTTCATAAATTTCAAAGTACTTACCAAAGAGTACAGTATTTTCTTTTCGGCGATACGAAATTTCACCCAACTGTTGCGCCACAAACTAATCGGCTTGACTACGATGAGAAGAAGCAGATTAACTTTTTTATATGGAATATGCTACATTGTATTTTTCTTTGTCTGAAGATAGGATTAAATTGCATAACGAAGTGAACTTCCCGAGAAAACACAATGTATGTACTAGCCGGCGATATCGTCCGAACTCGCCCCAACACGGTACTTTCTCGCCATTCCGCCCGCGGAGATAAAAAATTACCCGCGGATGTACTCGAAAAATTTGTTCTAGTAAATAGAATATTCATAGGATTTAAACGAAAATTTTCATGTGCAATTAGAAATAATGCAGCTTTAGGAGGAAATTGATCTTATAATATTCTAAAGCACTTACCAAAGAGCACATTAGTTTTTTTTCGGCGATACGGAATATCACGCAACTGTTGAGCCGCAAACTGATCGGATTGATTACGACGAGAAGTAACAGATACACTGCTTTTAAACAGAATATGCTACATTGTACCTTTCTTTGTCTCAAAGACATGATTAAATTGTATAATATAGTCAACTTCGCAAGAAAAAAAAATGTAAGCACCGGCCGGCGCTATTGTCCGAACTTACGGTACTTCCTGATGCAGAACCCTTAACACTTAGCTATCTTCACTCTATGTTCTAAGCTATCTATCTACCATTTTGGGGATCAGATGTTCCTTCTGTAAATCCTAGCCTTCCAGATGGAGGATGCAGTCCAGAAGGTCCAGACTTCTCTAATGGCTGGTTTAGATTCATTGAGGGAGTGGATGTTTTCCCTTCTTCTTCATCAGAATTATGCTCTGTCAGTAAGTTCTCTTTCATATTCACAATTTTGTGGACGTCTTCTTATATATTATGCACAGTTTTTCACCCAGGGAGATTCAGTTGGTATCCCAGGGGTACATAATTTTTACGCTGCTCATGAAGTTTGAAAGAAATAGTTTTCAGCTGCTTTCAAATGGATATTTCATGGATCATGATGAGTTGGAGCATATGTGTAGTTTGAGGAACTGGATATCTCTATAGGGACTGTTTTTTGTGTTCATGACATAGCACTCATCCAGTCCGCAGTTTTAGTGAGTGTAAGTCCTGGCTAGAAAACCTTTTCCACTTATTGAAAACAAAGAATAGTGAGCAGGGTGTTTATTTAAAAACTTTCTTGGTAAGCAGTCACTGTGATACCCTTCTTGTCTCAAAACTGAAAAAAATAAGTAAGAGTACTTCACGGTCTATTAAAACATCAATATAAATTGGGGGGTTGAAGCCTTAGGCAGGTCACCAACATGCTCAACTTAAAGGTAGACCTGGCTAAAGTATAGATTGAGGAAACAATGGCCTGTAAAGCCACTGCCCTGCAGTACAAAGGTTTACACTATTTCTGTATACAACTTGTATCCAACACATTTTTATCTCTAAACCTGTCATGTATACTTAGGGTTTGGAAAATTGCACCATGAGACTCTGGCTTAAGAAAATCCCAGGAAGGAAGGAATTCTTACTGAAGTCAGTGTAAGTTGGTATCATGGATGACGAGATTTATTTTAACAAGAAAATATTCTTCCATTTTTTGTTTAAATTTGCGATAAGATGTTCTCATTTCAAGATATTTTTTATTTCAAATTATTTTTGTTTTGATTTGTGGTAACTGCTGTTAATATGACTATTGCTTCTGGTGTTGTAGAATTGGATATCACCATTTGTTTGGAAAAATAAAAATTAGTTTTTGTAAATATTGAAATGGGATATATGTATATGCGATACATGGTACGGATAATAACTTCAAAAATTTCAATAATGGCTGGCATGGAGTCCTATTGGGTGTGTCACACATACATCTGGTTGCCTTCTTTTGGATTATGAGGACATTCTGCATTGAACTTGCCAAGGACCCCCAAAATTCTATACCACATGAAACACGGGTATAGAATGAGTAATATCATAATATGTATATTGATTTTAAAATATGTATTGATACTGTATTTTTTAGAAACTACTTTAGTTTGACATTCTTTGGGAGCTTAAGTTGTTTTACGCTTTGTGTCTGCCACTTGCTAATGGGGGAAGCAGTATTTGGACGATTAGTTGGATCACCCCCCAACTTCAAGTCCAACTTTAGCTCAACAATGTTTAACTTTAGTGATTGAGTGGGAACTGATGATTCCATTGTGGCAGGCCATTGGCTAAGCCCCATAGACCTAGCCATCGAGGAACTCTGGTAGCCCTTAAGCTCCCTTTAAGTGTTCTATCATCAGCCTTTGTAATGTGTATACTTTCTTAATTGAAGTGACTATGCATGGTGTTCTTTGTCTGTATTTTTAGGCAATATTACACCTACGTGACTGATAGTCGATGCCGGCGTGTTGGCACTCAATGCTGGGTCTATGGTGCTATAATGTTCACTGAGGCTGTGCTCTGCATTAAGAATGGCCTCCATCTGTTTGGCCAAACGCAAGTGATCAACATTATACTGTGGCTATTGTTGCAGTTTCTTCTCTCAGTTGGTTGTGTGTACTCATGCTTGCTCTATCACAGGCACTTCCAGGTAAGAGGCTAAATAGAGATAACATTTCTTTGGCGTTAGAAAATGTGGGATTATAAGGATTACTTGGCTTTAAATTTGAGCTTTCCTGAGAAAAGCTGTTATAAGAGTGAATGGAATATGTGCCATCTCTCAGAAGTTTCACCACCAGAAAGTAAATTTTTTGTTGGGAAAGATGTTATGTATTTTGAATTATGATTTAGCATTCATGATTATATGTATTATTAAAGCAGGTTAAATCATACACATATTAACTGAAGAGATTAGTATTTAAAAAGTATATATTCTTACCCTAATGGGGCGAAAGAATACAATTTTCTTCCTTTTACGATCTTGCTAAATTCTCATTTGGGAATTTCACTTTCTGAAGGAATGATTTTTTATACTTTTGGGAGTACATAGTACCTATTTTTCTGTGGAAAAAGTGAATTATTCATCTTCCTCCACAGTCATTTTTACATTCACTGATTCACTGAAATTTGTAGAGTGTGAAACAGTTATAAAACAAGTGTCTGATTTTTAGTATTCTGGCTTACCTTAAGGCATTATGTAATGATTTTGATTGGTGTTCATTGCTTCTGAAATCCCATGACTCATGGAAGGTGAGTGTAGGTGGCTGATGGTTTGCTCATTGCTCTGTTTTAGTGTTGTTACTGACAGCTGTTTTGATTTTAAACGCTAGTAATTCTTTTTTCTTTCAATCCATTTCTCCCTTCTTTTGCCTTTTAAGACCTATGATGACAAGTCACGGGATTCGTCTCCATTGAAGAGTGCCCATGGAAGTACTAGTCATTTAAATCAGTTGCCACCAAAATTACAGCTGCAAAAGGAGGGGTGTCCTTCTGGTGATGGATTATTAGGTACATATGCTTTTCCAATTGATTTTATTTAGTTTTTAAGCTCTTTATTTAGATTATATGTGCTGATGTTGTAAGAAATTCTGGGTGGTAGTACAAATGTTGAGCAATGAATTTGATAATTGTTCAATCCATTAAGTTATGGAACTCGTTTATGAATTCATTTCATAGGAACTATGGCTTTCCTGTTAGTTATGTTATGTTAAATATATTGGCTTCGATCGCTTGGTAAATTCTCTTACTGCTTGATAAAATGTATGCTTAAAAATATGCTCATTCTGAATAATCCGTCTAGATAAATATATGTTTCATTCATCACATAATAATTAGAGCTGTGCAAATGCTTTGAAATCGAATCGACTCGAATCAGGCTTAATTCGATTTGATTTGCCTGCAAATTGGGATTTTTCGATACCGAATTATTCGCAATATTCGAATCTGATAGATTCATCCTTGAATTCTTACACGCATTCAAACATGTACATTCCCAAATGCTACGGTCCGTTTAGAGGATGTTTTCCTCACGCGAAACGAAAATGCAAACAGTCTCAGAATGAAATTTTCCTTTGTATGTGAAGTTAGTTTTAGTAATGGCCCATTCAAGAAAATTTTCTCAAAGTAATTCCCTAAAATAATGTGAAAATCTTTTTTCCTTTTACTCTGCATAAGCATCTGCGTTTTATTTAGATTCGAATTCGATTCGCAAGCGAATATTTTTAGTGTGATTTCATTCGCCATCAAAATAAAAATAGTTTCGATTCGAAATATTTGTTGGGAGATTTGATTTGGTTCAATTCAAAATGAAAATCCTTGATTTGCACAGCACTAAAATAAGCCATTAAAGTAATTATGCCTCCCTAGCAGTTCATTACTCATCTTACCTCTTAGTTACTAATGGAATTTGTAAGTATGTATGTATTAAACATTATCCCTAAGCCCCAATAAGTTATGATACCAGTTATGGAACCAATATATGTAGTAATTAAGTTTTTCTGCAATGCTTAATAAGAAATACCATTTCTATAGAACTCACATCACTGTATGATACATATGTGTAGTTACTGATGCCAGCCATCAATGCTACTAAATGAATCATTTTTTTAAATTTTTATTTCGAACTATCGTCACTGTAACATTTTGAATGGAACATGCACCCAGTCCCCAATTAATGCTCTTAATTTGTTCCAGTACATTCTAGGACCACCAGTGCTATTCAAAGCATACAACTCCGTAACGAATAATGCTTATGAAGGGCAATTACGTCGAAATTAAGTCGTGGCCATGGCTTTGCCATCTTAGATTCTTACGATTTTTGATACAAAAAGACATTTTGCAAAATATTAGTCCTTAACCCTTTGGCTGCGCAAAGTAACTGAAGTCACTAGGCATCTTTTGCGTCCCTACCACAGAGAGCGACTTAACTCCACGTTCAAGAAAATATTTTCTGCTTTGTCCTATGAAGCGACTATTCTCTCCCAGTATCAGCTTCATGAAAAAACTAGGAAATGTATAAATTTTCATTTTTTGTGACTTTTACTTTTCCCAGGAATATTCAGAGAATGAGGCAATGCGGTCAAAGGGTTAATATTGATAAATTATAAAGATAGAGCGCTTCGAGATTCTAAACCAGTTCATAATCGTGCCCTGCAGCTCCTAACTGTGACCCTAATTTATGTCAATCTAATGGCTAAGTTTAGAATGTAATGGCATTTTCATAACAAGGAGACAATCATGAAATAGACAAAACAATGTTTTCTATTAACGTTAAGGAATGATTTTTATATTCTTCTAATGCCCTCACAGTATGAGGAGTGAAACATTGAGTTTCTTAGAAATGAAAAACATGCGGCAAAACCCAAAAGGATAATTTTTGATTGGTAAACGAAGTTGCAAAAATCTTCATTCCTAAACTCTTGGGGGCATTGACATCTATTCCTAGCTCTTAAACGAGTTTAATTTTATAATATTTTAAAATTTGTTTCTTTTTGGGCCTAATAAGTGTTTTGATAATTCTTAGGAAAGACCAACCTGTATTTCGCTGAACAGTCGTGATGAATGAATATGCATAGAATACATAAACTTTTATTTGTGGTGCACAACCATGGCACGAAGGATGTACAACATCAGGAAGGTGAAAATGTTGCAAATTTTGGGGCATGAGAAGGGCGATGTTCGACAAGTAGTTTTAGTTTGTAGACTTAATACCCTCCCCAGCCCCTCGCCTACATCACGGGGTATATATGGCGGAGCTTCTGAGAAAGTTGTACCTTGATAATGGCATTACGTTCCAAAACCTTGGTCGGTGGTGTATTTTAACTGTGTTTTTATAATATACTGTGTGGAAATTTACCAATATTGTTTTATTTGAAATGGATAAGTAGTTTTAGGCTGATATAAATTTTTTCGACAGTAAAACACCTCGTCACTTCGTCATTCAAAAACAAAATTTGTGAGATTTTTTTAGTAAAACACAACAAAAAGGGCATGGACTGTAGCACGCGAGCCTATTTCACAGTGGCTTGTTGGGAGGGTATGAGTGCAGTCTACACATGCGCTAATCACTGATACTATGCGTCGAATACCAAATTAATATCCACTTTAACCCAAACGATGATGAATCATGAGCTATGAACAGAGTTAGGAGAAAAAGTATTTCTTCTATAACATCATTTGTCATAATTAGTTAATTGTTGTGGAAGAAATATGTACTTCGTTTTTCTGACCATTTTAATGCGTAGTCCCAAAAATTAGGACTTTCATGGAAATTCCTGGCATCTTAAGTTCCGCAGAAAGCCCTGAAGTCCAGCAGCTGAAATAAAAACTAAGGCTTCCCTATTGGTCAAGGGCCTAGCCATGTTGAAACATCGGTTCCCCTCTGATCACCGAAGTTACACAATGTTGGGCCCGGATGGGGGTTGGAAGGGTGACCCTCCTCCATATCTCTACCGTGGTGCTCTTGTCCCCTGTCTGCAAGAGGCGGGCAGGTTAAATGTGGGATGGCACAATGGACCAAGAGGTCTGAGTGCCAGGAGGGCTCCAGAAGTCCCTCGCCCACCCAATCAATCAATCAATCAAGGCTTCTCTAGGAAATCAAGGAAAAAGTTTAGAATTTCGATTCTAGAGTCTTCTTGAGGACTATTTGCGGCAGAGATGGCTACTGCAGTTTCTGATTCCCTCTGTATCTGGTGCAGCAATTGACGTGAAGTTTTACAAAATCCTATGACAGTTTTGGAGATCCCTAAATATGAAGCTGAGCGATTATGGGAACAAAATGGTATTAAATTTTAGACAGCGTTAATGCGAAACAGCTCTAAGCTAGTCAGAGCTATTTGGGGACTGGGTGTGTAATATCTCTGATCACTTATAAATAAAAATGGAGAAGAATTTACTTATAGGTGTGTGACATTTTTGATAAGGCTTTTCACTTAAAAAATTCTTGAAAAATGAAAAATATTAGTAAAGGTCTTAATTAGAAAATAGCTTAAATAAAATACTTATAAATTTGCGTAGAATATTTATTTAATTTTATTAAAGAAGGCTCTAGAATCAACCTTGGGCTTGAGAAGACCTATACATAACGGGGCAGAAGGGTACAGTTGTCCCCTACACACTTCTGCCCTTCATTTTGGATGCGGCATGAGTATGCTTTAATGTTGCATGACTGGTCTTTAGTGAACTTTCTCTTTTCCAAATACAGCCAAAGTCTATCTGAATATTGAAGCCAAATATCTGAGTATCAGGCCCAAAGCATCTAGTCTTAGCCAGAACATATAGCAAGGTATTCAGCAGACTTGCTGAGTAGGCTTGGGTGCTTCCTTCATACTCAATTTTGCTTATGCCCAGCAGACTTGGAGAGTTGGTCAAATCTATTGTTTAGCTTCAAACTATGAAAGCCTGAAAGACTGAGAAATGTCTTCGCAGAATTTTCCATAAAGAGGCTCCTCTATTCGCCTCAACAACATGCATAGTTGTTGAGTCAGGGATAGTGTGAAGTTACTTTATCGGAAGTGAAAATTTACTAAGTTCTTTTATTTTGTTAAATGTTCTCAAACCATATTTATTTAAATTAGAATTGAAGATCGTGCTCAAAATGTTTTAGAGATGCATTTAGATTGACAACAAAATAGTTAAAAAGATATGATAACGTAGACCCTGCAATGCATTACAACCTCCTTGAAAAATGTAAATTCTTTGCTGAAAAATCTGAAACACTCCAGTTTTTGAAAATTGAAATCCAGTAGCCATCTGGCATATGTCTGCTCATCAACAAATGAGCCCGCATTTGAGGTGCCCTGGCTAGATTTGAGCTGGAACTTGAGCCTTCACTCAGACTTGGATGCACCAGACACTTTGCTTTAGCCTTGAGTTCTCTCACCCCTGAGGTTGTCAAGGCATTGAGGGTGGGTGGTTTGGGGCAGGAAAGTTATCGTGTATCCATTATGTTAATAACCATCAGTTACAACGTTGTTCAATACGTGAGTATTTGTGTGTCCTCCCACAATTGTTATATGTATGTTCAATAAACAATTTTTATCTTGGGTACCTTATTTTCTTTAATTTATGCATGTCGGCTGATATCTCTCTGATGTGCCAAAACTATTTTACCAATTATATGGGCCATGGCAGTTTAATGAAAAAGAGCTTTCTGTATCTCCTCAAACTATGTGGTCTGATTTAATTGCAAGTGGCAAATGAAAACCAGACAAAAAGATAAAGAACATTCATACGTTTTAAAGTATAAGGGAGAGCATAATCCTAGTATTTGCCTGTATAGTATTGTAAATTATTTTTAATTTGATAAATTTTAGGGAATCTAATGTTTCTACATGTGGATAGCATAGTATTGAGAATAACAGTGTGGATTTTAACACAAGATTAGTTTTTGTTTGAAGGGAAGACAATAAAAATGAAAGTAAGTTTAGAGTTTGAACAGATTAAATGGTGATGGTGCAGAGGTTTTTGAAAAAAATATGGAAACAAAAGTATTTTACGAAAAAACCAGACGTGGGCACCTGGTTATTGACATAATGGTTAACAAAGTGGCCGAGTGAGCCAAGTCTAACTGATTCTGTCGAGCTTTTGTAGGTCTCTATATCAGTATTCCATAGGTGGGCATTTTGTGAGGAAGCTATAAAGAGAGCATTATGAATTCAAAGCATTTATTTATTCACTACATGAAGTACTGTCGACCAATCCTTTAGGCTTTAAAGTTGTGCATTTTGAAAAATTCTATGAGTAAAGATGTTCAGTAAAATTGCCTTGAATTTTTTTAGGTGAAGCAGAAGTTGTGACAAAGGCAAAGATTCCTGAGCACTTGGAACTGCGGCATCGCCAGAGAACTGAAATTAATGGGATGCTAGTTCAGTAGTGTTTACATGTAGTAACAAGAAAAGTTTCCAGTCATTTCCATTGGTGGCTATTACTAGTTCTTGTTCTAACATAGGAAGCAGTAGTAAGATTTTTTTTTCTTACAGTTGTTTTTGTGTTTTTGCCATTTATCATTTCATTTCTACTCTTCTACTCAATATTTGAGTAGTTTGTTATAGTCACCCCATTATCCTATTATGTTTCATTTTTGTTTATGAAAAAAAACCTATGTAAAAATGTGTCGTTAACTTATCAGTGACTGATGACACTCCCAGCTTATTTTGTCACCAGTATATAGTGGATGTATTTATAGCATTAGCATTGTTACATGTGAAAACAGATGAGTACTGTGGTTTTATTTTTTTATATTCATTGCATAAGTATTTGTAACTATGATGTGCCCCTAGTTCACTGTGTCATTTACTCTGCAAAAGTGGAGTATTGTGCAAACATGTAGTCTATAAAGAAAATGATAGGAAAAATCCCCGCTTTCAACTAGCACGATCCTGCTGCCTGATGTTGGTGCTTTTACAACAGATGTAATGGTTGTTGTAATTACTCAAGATGGGGATAGAAGGACCATTGTTGTTAAGTGTTTCGAATGATTTGTCTATATATTCTACTTTAAAAAATGCACCTCTTTGTTTACAAATACTGGAGGTTAAACTGTGATCTAGGGCAGTGTAAAAAAGATTCGTTAAATGGAATCCTGATCTCATTTGCACCTATAAAGCTAGAAGTTCATAAGTTAATTTCCTTTTATACAAGCATTAGTTTTTTATCTTTTCCAAAATTTTCTTTTGAATCTGTTGAATCATTCAACCCACTAAATTAAAAACATTTTTTAGGAATATTATCTCTTCTGCTCAAATTGTGGCAAATTATAAATGTTTTGAGTAACCTGGCGTAAAGTGGCATTTGAAAATTTCACTGAATTTTTTCCTTTCAGAAAAAATGTTATTGTCCTGTGTTTTTCTCAGGATATTGGGTTTTGTCTTGGAACCATTTTGATACATTTTTGTCAATGTTGACTATTTTTGTGGCATTACGTTCCATGTTAGATTGAAACTATTGAATGCTCGTATTGTTATTTCAGCTCAGGATGTTAGTGATTTAATAAGCAGTCATGTTCAAAGGGAGGAAATTATCCTTCGTTTTTTTACCTGTGAAGTTCAGTTACCTGTCTTAAGTTAAGAACAATAAGCTTGCTTTTGTTTCTCTGATCAGTTATATTTAACTGGGTGGTGCAAGTTCATACGTCTCTGTATGGTTGGATGGTTTGAATGTTTGTTTTTATGATACTGAGCACTGATTTTTGCCATCTGAAATCAAGCAGCAAATGTATTCCTTGTGTCAGAGCTGTTGTTCCTTATTTCATCTGCACTTTTAAATGATGTCGTGCTGATGAAAGTTTCCAGCCTGCCTTTTCTCATTGTAAGCTAAAACCTAATCTTTCTTTACTGAAAATTATTTCGAATGAGACTGGTCACTGGCATCGTATTTCCTTCAGTGTCACCATCACTTATTCAGTATATATTCCAATGCAATGCAGTGCAATCCATGTTTAGTATTTAGAGTAGTAGTTTGTGTGTGAAGCGCGGACTCCACAGTCACTGTGCCTTTCAGCACCTGAAAATATGCTAATTTTTTGTGAAGCCCAGTACTTTCATCTCTGTGATCTGAGGTTACAGCCTCCACACTCTTGTACCTTTAATAGGCTGCTCTATGCAAATCTTCTCAGTAGATAGATCCCTGTTATATAGGTAATTCCAGTGAAATTATCTTTGATTTTAATCTGAGAATTCTCAGTATTGCTTGTGTTTTATCATCGATTTGATCTTTGTTTTGTATGTGTGCCTGTGTGTCTCTTAAGTCAGTAGCATTGGTTCTAGTCACCCTATAAAGAAACGTTGGTTGCCCAGTGAAGAAGTTGCTACTTCTGAAGCTTTAATGAGCATTCACCTGTTTTAGTTGAGTGCATCTTCATTTTTATAATGAGAACTCCTGAGTGGAATAATCTGATTATTGCTTCTTTGCAAAGCACTCACTGTTTGCTTTGAAGATTGCCGGTGGCAAAATAATCAAATGTATTTCTCACTATTTTTTAGTAGTCATTTAGGTACCTTGATTGTAGAGTTAGAAAATATTTTGTTATAAATTTTTATTACTCAATGTTGAATAAGTATTTTATTTTCCTGATGAAAAACTTAAGAATTGGAAGGAGATAACTATATTTTCCACATTATGTTTGGAAGAATTGCACCGATATAGTGGCTATAATATTTTGTCTTGCGAAGATTTTTTTATAAATGACTGAGGGTTCTGTGGTTTGCAAGCGCCACAATTTTTCACACAAGTTGTATGTTGTTGGTTTTGTTGCCAGCAGGTAGTTGTTAAAGTTTATAGATCTGCTAGCAACAATTATTAGCATTCAAAAACGTTCCCAGCATTTGTGGTCATTGTGCAATTTATTTGTGTAAATCTTCCATGCCGACCATTTTATTTGAAAAGGTAACCCATAATTGAAGAAATATTTTGTTACAAAGATGAGTTGATAAACAATTAAAGTAATTCTTGCAGTGAAATCATATCTTGTATGAGAAGAAGCTCTGCTAAGTGTACTTTAATGAAGATATGAATATTATCTTAGTATTTTATCGACATGTTTCATTTATCCACCTATCCGGTGGTTTCAAAGTAGAAAGACTACTTTGCTAGATTTTGTTATTAAAGTTGCCACCCACTGGCTAGAAGGAAAGTCTTGATTCTTTTCTTCACCTTACCTAATGGCCAGTAACCAAGATATATGTTCCTCTTATAAACTATAAACAATATAAACTCTAGTTTATATTGTTTTGAATGTGTCATATTACCAATTAAGTGTGGTGAAAATGATCCATTTTATTTTTTTGTATGAATTTTTAGTTGAGCTTTTTGTTAAATGCATATATCTTCTTTTCAGCATTGAAACAATGAAAATGGTTGATATTTTAAAAGTGTTTTGCATGACATCATTGATATGAAAGACTATGCATGAAACAGCAATACATTTAGTTCCATTGAAATGTTTTGGAATAACAAATAAAACTGTACACTGAATTCTGTTGTATTGGGTTGTTACTTTTATTCCATGTGCTTTACCATAGTCTAAATTTTTTCACCCATTGTCTCCTGCTTCACTGTAAGAATTCAAATTTAACTTTTTTCCTAACCCAATTGATGTCTCCGTATTTTTTCTATGTCCGTTAACATAATCCGTTTTTTTTAAATTCAAGTCTCCATTTTATTTTTCACAGATCCTTACTCACATTTTGTGCATTAGCAAATGTCATTTCTTAAAGTAACTGTGGCATTAAGGTGGCTGGAGCGATAATCATGAGTCATTGAAGGCACATCCTAATAACTTTTCAAGTAAGTTGAAAAAAATATTCTTGGACCACATTTCACTCAAGTACACCTGCGTTTATAGGTTGAAAATCACCATATGCATGCAGTAATGTATATGATACAAGAGTTATATTCAAATGCCTTAATTAAAGCATTGATTTGACGTGGGTTTTCAGCACAAAATTCAAAATTTACGTGAAAATCATATCTCAATGCGCTTTTCTTACTTGGAATGATACCTTAATATTTGTTAGCAGCTATTATATAATAATATGAAACTTATTATTTCGCATTTAGGATAAAATCTGTACATAAGTAATCGAATTGTTTCAAAATATATGCTGTGTTCCATAAGAGTACTTGTTAAAATATCATTGAATTGCCAGGAAACCAAATCGGTAGCATGCAGTTTTTTTCACTTTTATCGATAGATATTACTATTAAGGATACATATGCAAAGGTTCACGAAAATCTGTACATAAACAAAAATCGCTCCAGCTACCTTAAGATCATTTTATTGAATTCCATATCTTCTAGTAAGATTTATTTTTACCATGCTTGTTTTAACTTGCACTGTATGTTGTTTGTCTGGATGGAATCTTGTAATCGAAATCCAACCCACTTCCCTATGTTCAATCGAGCTGAAATTTGGCACACTTACTTAATCTCAATGACAATACATGAAGCAGTCATTAAATTCACCAATTATCAAGTTAATCTACTAAAATTCAATATTTTACATTTTATATGTCATTATCCTAAAATGACGCAACCCACATCACATTGCCTACTCTAAAATTCATTGCAACCATCATTTTGGCATTAATATTGAGAAGAATGATTCGTTTAAGACTAAAAAGTTTTTTAAACTTTGTTTTCCACATTATGTTTGGAAGAAGTGCACAGATATAGTGGCTATAATATTTTGTATTGCCAAGATTTTTTTTTTAATTGAGGGTTCTATGGTTTGCAAGAGCCACTGATTTTTTGCACAAGTTGTATATTAATGGTTTTGTTGCCAGCAGATAGTTGTTAAATTGCTAGCTAAGATCTGCTAGCAACAATTATTAGCATTCAAAAACATTCCCAGCATTTGGTCATTGTGCAATTTATTTGTGTGAATCTTCCTTGCAGATCATTTCATTTGAAAAGGTAACCCATAATTGAAGAAACATTTTGTTACAATAATGAGTTGATAAACATTTAAAAGTTTTTTTACTTTTTAATACACTTGAATATAAGCGTGGTTTAAAAAAAGAATGTTTCATGCATTAAATTTTATTATTGCAGTCCATATTAGTTCTGTGGGCTTGAAAATTAAAGAATATGTTATGTTACTTTGACCAATGGAAGTACGTATGTGTACTTTGAATTTTTGAAAGGTACATACATCATGGATTTTAGTCGATATTTCTAGCTCGAAAAGAAGACTTGATTCGACTTATACTCGAAGATATGCATATATGTAGTACCTACTGTATATACAGTAGGTACTACATATATGTGTATCTTCTGGTATAAGTCGAATCAAGTCTTCTTTTTGAGCTGGAAACATAGACTAAAATCCATGATACGATTATAAGTCAAGTTAAACAAATTATTAAATCTCATTTTTTGCATTGGTTATATGATAATAGAACAATACAATTGACCTTGTTGAATAAATTGCTATCACTAAGTGGAAGAACTAAGTGTATTTGGCAGTGGTTGGTCCGAATTTATTGGTGAATATTCTCCATGTCTTATGAGAAATTGAGATACGGTTTCTATGTAGCGTAGATAGCAGAAATATTGACCCCAAAAAAGCCACCTTTTTTACTGAGTTGACTATAAATTGAAAGTAGGTTTTCATTGGCCAAAAAAAGGAAGAAATTTCTCCACTTATACTCTGTATAGGTTACCTATTGTGACGTCGGGATCCCTCAAAATAATTGAAACCTTCTTAAACTCAGTTGGGCATTGCCCCTCTTTATTACACGTGTCTCTTTCCCTTCTAACTTTTTAACAATCCCCTCCTTTATCAACCATACATAGCAACGTTCTTCAAACAAAAACAATAAACAACCTAAAACATCAACTCATCAAAACATACATTAACATACAAATTAATACTGTCAAAAACAACGAACAAAATTAAATACATAAGCCAAATAAAACAAATAAAAATGGAGCTTGCCAAGGCACGACGTTACACTATGTATATGGTATAGTAGGACCCCGCTAATCCGACCTCGGATGGTCCGACTCCTCACTTAGTCTGACCGTGCCGTCGCTTATCGGTGTTTGTTTACGTATCTGGTGCATCGCTCCGTTCAAGTCTACTCCTGTCCATGACTCATCATTGATGATGTGAATCAGTAGACCGGTGACAGTTGATACAGTTAGATGCAGATGTTTATCTTAATTTACTGGAAGTATTTTTAATGCAGTATACTTTCATTTATGGTTTACACAGTAATATTAAATCTGTAAAACCGTACATATAGCAATATTTTCTGTTTAAACTGCAGTTTTATCACGTTTTTATGTAAATAAATGTGTTCCTCTGGTAATCTTTATTGTTCTTCTGGTAATCTTTTTTGTGTACCGACCATGCTCTCAGTCCCATTGGTGACGGATTAGCGGGGTTCTACTGTATATTGTTTGGTATTTTCAAGTTGCACCATAAGAACAATGCACTTTCTTAATGAATAATTCACAAGTGACATTGAACTTCCCTATTTATTCTTTGGCTTTCACACTTGGGTGATTTATTTTGAATTACATATGTATAGGAAGCCAGTACTTATAGGGCTATTTTCTGAAATGCCATGCTGTTTGTGAATATGCAAGCATTATTCTCTTTTGCACCATGTAAGTGGTTACATTAACATTCTTGGCAAAGTATTCAGTCTGTGCCATCATGAATACCGCATGATGCCATATAATATCATCATAGTATTATAATCCTAGGATTGGTATACTGCAGCCCTCCATTTTGCCCTATCCCATGCCAGTTCCTTCACTTCCCTATAGTTCTTCATCCCTCTATCACTCTTGACTTTCCCCAAGTACTTGTCTCTTGGTCTTCCTCTCGGGACTTTCCTTTCAATTTTTCCCTCCATTATGCTTCCTACGTAATTGTTGTGTCTCATGACATGGCCAACCCACCGTGCTCTTCTTTGGTGTATGGTGCTCCACAGTGCCCTTTCTTCTCCAATTCTTCTGTATACCTCATCGTTTTTCACCCTATCCGTCCATTTGATCTTCAGCATCCTCCTCCAGCACCAGGTCTCAAAGGCTTCTAGGTATTCTTTTCTGGTCAGTTTTTCCAATGGTCCATGCTTCTGATCCATCGAGTGCCACTGCCCATAATATAGGTTCTTAATACATATATACATATGTATATACCTACTTCGCAGAGTTATTTCACCTTATTCCATGAATACTTGCAGCTTACTCTTGTCTTAAAATAGTAATTCATTTCAATTTTTGCGACATAAATGTATTTCATTTAACATTCTGTCCATACCTCTCATAATGCTGGAGTGTATTTGACTTTTTATTTTTTAAATTTTATTTGAAGATTTTAAGATATTACTCACTGCAATGTTGCCAATTTATAGTGGCCCAAATAACAGAACAAAATAAGAGACGAACACGTACAAACATAACATAGAGAATGTTACAAGGTATAAAATTCTCCAATGGCCGTAATAAATTGGCACCACTCGTCAAAAATACGCCATAATTGCTGTGTTGGTTTGCGGGAAAAAATGGGGGGAAATCCACGCCAGTGACCAACCACAACCTCTCAACCAGAAAACCCCTGTGGTGGTTTACGGGACTTACAACCTTGCACTGCAAGTGATTTCTCCTTTCAGTTTGCTGAAGAGGGCCACCTTGTGGCCGAAATACGCGTATCCGATGCACACCCTCATCTTTTCTTGTTTTTGTGCCGTTTTTTGAATACGCTCTTTTGAGCTAGATTCTCCCAGAAGTTGGGCCCGTTGAGTGTGTGAGTGAGTGAGTGCTTGTGAGTGTGTTTGTGTTCATAACCCAGGCATCCTTAGTTGGGTCCCATTAGCCCAGCAAAGAATCCCTCTTTGGGTTGAGTGTGTGTGTGTTCATAACCCAGGCATCCTTAGCAGGGTCCCATTAGCCCAGCAAGGGATCCCTATTGGGGTTGATTGTGTGTGTCTGTGGTTGTCACTGGCGAGGAAGTAACATTCCCGTAAACCACCACAGGGGTTTTCTGGTCGAGAGGATGTGATTGGTCACTGGCGTGGATTTCCCCCCATTTTTTCCCGCAAACCAACACAGCAATTGTGGCATATTTTTGATGAGTGGTGCCAATTTATTACGGCCATTGGAGAATTTTATACCTTGTAACTTTAAGAGGCCGTAGAGCTCACGTTCCCTAGTTTTAATGGAGAATGTTAACAAAATATCAGAAATAGAATTAATAAAGAGGGAGTGTTAATTATTTTTGGAGAAATGAGGGAGAGCCAGGTTTGTAAATGTGTTAGGAGATGGAGAGAATGGATCAACGCTGTCGGGTAGTGAATTAAACAAAGAGGGGAGGTGGAAAAAAGTGAACGTTTGCGATAATCTGGGAACTGGTGAATGGAATGGAGAATGGATGCTGGTAGGCTGAGAGGGTGCTCAGAAATTTATGCATGAAAGGAGTTCAGGACAGTCTGTGATGGAGTTAAGGATGCTATGTCTTTAAAAATTTTAGGTCACTTTTGTGGCAGAGACAAGGATTTGTGAAGATAATGGCGTTGGAGGACATATTGCACATATGGGGTACTCTGTATGTCACTATTTTTGTGAAGAAATGGTTACACTGTTTCCCCTTTAACTGTGCAAATAATCTGAAATATAGCTCTCCCTAGGCACCAAAAAATAATTTTCTAAATTATAGCGTAATTTTATTATTTATCACTTTATTTAAGGAAAAAATTGTTTAAAAAATTTTTAATGAGTAATTGTCGTATGATTTTATTTTTAAATAGGAATAGATTCACTATTTTATTAAAAGATAAAAAAAGTTATAGCACCTATATAGTGTCTGGGAGTAAAACCATACTTACGTCAAATCTCCAATAGACAATGGGAGCAGTCTGCTATGGTGATGGCTTATAGACGATGGGAGCAGTTAAAGGGTTAAGGGTTGAAAGATTAGATGGAGTAGACGTCGACCATATAGCAGAGGATATGTGATCACTGGAAAGACTATCATTGAAAAATATGACGGAAGAGCTTGGGGACCTTTGATTTCAGTGAAACAGAATAGGAGGCCTGGGAGAGACATAGCTTTTGATTTAACTGTCTAGAAATAATCAGAGAAATTAAGCTTATTATCTATTAACCATTTTACTTCCAGCGGGCCAATATATCAGCCCACGTTGGATGTGCGAAAACTGCCATGGGCCGATTTATCGGCCCAACTTTAAATGCCTGAATTCAATGGCCCAACTTTAAAAACCTGAAAAAAGCCTTGGTAGTCTTCGCACATCCCACCCAAAATGGGCTGGCAATAAAAGAGTTAATAGGCCGAGATTATTTTAGCAGTTTAACGGTTAACAGTGTAACTATTTCTTCACAAAAATAGTGATGTACAGAGTAGCCCATATGTGCACCATTATCTTCACAAATCCTTGTCTCCGCCACAAAAGTGACCAAAAATTTCTAAAGACATAACATCCTTAACTCCATCACAGGCTGTCCTGAACTCCCTTCATGTATAAATTTCTGAGCACCCTCTCAGCCTACCAGCATCCATTCTCTATTCCATTCACCAGTTCCCAGATTATTGCAAATGTTCACTTATTTTCTGCCTCCCCTCTTTGCTTAATTAAGTGATGACAGACAGTTTAGAGGTATTGAAGTAAGGGTGTAGTTGAAGTTAAGTGGGGATTAACTTTTTAGGTGAATGAACATAGCTTTGCACTTGCTTACATTTAAACTTCCAGGTAATGCACCAATGTGAAATCGATTTAAAGCATTCTGAATTTCGTGACAGTCTGTGGGGATGTGAATTGGCTTAAATAGTTTACAATCGTCAAACTCAAGCAAAACTAACTCTAAGTGCCTTTCCTTGGTTACTACTTACTCCTATACTATTCTGTGAGTTTCATCTTACAACATAGAAGGTATAATTTCAAAATCCTTGCCAGTTGCAGTTTAATTCTATGCCTTTGCTAAGTTTATTTTTTATGCAATTTTTTCCTTATTTAACCAATTAATTGCATAGGTACTATATTGATTAACTTGTGACTATTGCTGTTTTTATCACTGACTACTATGAATTTTCTCACTCATGATTTCTCTGGCTACACAAACTTACATAGCATGCGGTTTTCTTTAACAAGTTAACAAAAAATGTGGGTAAATAATGATTGAAAATTGTTTTGATGCCACAAATATCATAATTGTAATGAATGTTACTCATCTAAGGATATATGTATTGTGAAAATTTTCATGTTACTTTTTGAAAATCGAATGACAAAAGTTTGTCAATTAGTTAAAATATTTCAGTTTTGATGTGTTACCAGTAAGTTGCATTTCATTCGAAGTCCAGGAATTTTATTCACAAATGAAGAACGTGAACATAGCAATGCAGGAAGTGTAGCACCCGAGAAATGTCCCCACCAATTGGTTGCTTAAGCAAGAGACCAACACAAAATCATAGCTGGCTGCAGGGCTTTGGAGCTGGAGCCATCCGAAGGTCCAAATTTTTGCTGGAGCCAGAGCTCGAAATTGTATAATTTTTCTACTCTGGCTCTGACCACAGTTTTTTAATTAACCTTAGTCTACAATGGGGGTATCTGTGCTGCCACACTAAAACGATGTAAGTTTCATTTCTGTTAACATTTCATGTGCTAAGGATATTTAAATTACTCAAGAGTACTTTTGGTAGTGTCTTCATGTTGTCTTTTCCTTTGTATGAAAAACCAAAATGACGGAGTGACTCATCTAACTTTTTCTTGAGATTTTCTGAAGTGACATTACCTCATAATTTTTTTCTATGGAGCCCAAAGAATAAATTTCCTCCAAAATCCTTAGTCGTGCTTCCTATGCCCTATAGGGCAGTGGTTTCCAACCAGTGCACCACGGCACTTTAGGGTACTGGGTGGGCAAGGGCCTAGCCTCGTTGAAACAGCGGTTCCCGTCAGATCACCGTAGTTAAGCAGTGCTGGGCCCAGACGGGGGTTGGAGGGGTAACCCTCTTCATACCTCTTCCAGGGTGGATGGAGATGTGACACTCCTCCAGACCTATACCGGGAGGTCGGAGGGTAGACCCAGACTGGGAAGGTTGGAGGGAGGTGACCCTCTTCCATACCTGTACAGGAAAGGTTGGGGGTGGCCCCACCTTCATACCTCTACCATGGTGCTCTTTTCCCGTGTCTGCAAGTGGCAGGCAGGTTAAATATGGGATGGCACAATGGACCAAGAGGTCTGAGTGCCAGGAGGGCTCCAGAAGGCCCTCACCCACCTTTACAATCTAATCTTAAGGTGCTGGGTAAACAGCTAGGGATGCTGCTAGATTATTGTGCGAAAATGAAAAATGTTTAGTAGGTATGACCAACGTATGAATAGGAATAGATTACTCTCACACCCAACAGATGGTGACAATAATCGAAGAACTTATTCCAGCCTGACTCAAGTAGCATACTATACCTAAACTATACCATATTATAATTAGCTCGTAGGCTTCCGTAGATGTAGTGTTGACTGTTTCTTTTTTCGGGATTTATTCCGCGATTTTAAAATTGTAAAAAATCAGTTTAGTTAACCTGATGAAGCTGGCAAGAGGACCAGTGAAATATTGTTTTTTACAATTTTAACATCACAGAATGAATCCTGAAAAAAGAAACCGTCTATACCATATTATATATTGGTTGGTGATTTTACTATTACCTTACTTAAATAAATAAAATAAAATTGAGGGAGCATTAGTTTACATGTAAAGCTAAAATTTTCCTGATGCATATTCCACTTTTATTAATTAATGTTTTTAAAATTTAAAAACAATCTAAGAAGGGTATGCCACAACATTGTAACCTCGGTCTGAAGGGTGCCGCAAACGTTTAAGGGTTGGGAATCACTGCTGTAGGGAGTACTTCGGGTGCATCAACCTTGATGGGTAAGGAAATGAACTACAGGCTCATTGCACCAAAAACTTAGGCGTGCTTAAAGCCCCGTTTCCTGGTCCAGGTTTTTCTGTCAATAAATTATCTCAATTCTCATGAGAGCATCATGATGCCATCTTTATCTTTTTATGAATTAACAAGTCAAATATGGTAATCCCACAGTTTTCCTATCTCATATGTTTATGCATTCGGTTGTTATTTTCTTTATAATAGTCTTGTCTTATTTAACCAAAATGGCTTTGGCAGCAGTCGCTCATTGCACTGCGTGATCCACTCATTCATTATTACTAGCTACTTGTTTTCATGATGGATGGATTCCAGCAAAGCTTCACAGAAACATTATTGGAGAAAATTTGAGCTATTGTGAAGCAACCACATAATGAGTACCAAGTACGATTTCTTTAGTAGGTAAAGAAGCAGAACAAAATTGCTCCAGTGCTGGATAATGAAACTTGGTGGGGCTCAGGATTTCACATTATTGACTGACTTCTTACTCAGCATCCATTATGTGAGCAAGTTGCTGCAGTAAACTCTGTTTATAATTTATCTAAAAATATCCCAAAATATTGAGTGCCTCAGTGAAATTCTGTGAGAGCCATAAGATTTCACCATCAAAATTCAAAGCAAAACATTTTCTGTCTCTGGCTGAATTTAAAAAAAAGTAGCAAATTTTATAACAAAAATTAGAGAAGAAACAAGGAACGCATCTTCTATTAAGCCAGTGATTTTATATTTGCAGTTAAACTTTCTCAGTGTGAAATAGTTTGATATCTGTAGTTGTACTTGATCTGGGGGTTTATTCTGTAATTTCACCTCACGGAACATGACATCACAGATTGCTCCTTATATGGCGAATATTACCGAAAGTGGAGTTGTAAACTGTGCCCATCAGATGGCGAGACCATTGACTCATTCATTTCTGCTGAGAATGGTTCATTTCCAGTTCCTTTAGTCATCAAATTGGGCTTCCAAATGAATACTTCGAGAGCAGAATAGCTCAAATGGATCGTTCATTTGAGTTGAGCTTTGACTTCCAAAAGAGCTTTTTCAGAAGTGGAATTACAGAATAACCCCCTTGGTGCATACTATGTATTGTTTTTTTTGTAAAAGATTGAGAGTACATTAAAAGGATAAAGTAAAGCAAATTGATTAATATAGGGTACAAATTTTATATTTTTATATAAAAATTTTGGAAAATATTTTAAAATGGAAATATTAAAATAACAATAATTATTTGAAACAAAAAATTTTAATTATGGAGCCAGAGGTAAGAAATGAAAACCAGAGCTGGAGCCACTCTCCTAGACCTTGGATCTAGAGCCCTGGCTGGCTGGAGACTATAATGGCTAGACTGCAGTGCACCTCAGGCATATTCCAAGATTCATGTACACCGGCAGGGCATATGCATATCACAATCGGTGTTACTCAATTTCTGTGCACAGTACATGTAACAAAGTTTTGAGATGCCCATCTCAAGATGACCTTGCTTCTCCATTGTTTTAGCAGTCAGTTGCCCAAGGAGGCATATTTGTTTTTCCATTAAGATTTCCAGAGTGAAAAAATCAATCAAAAAAGTTCAAAATCTTGCAACATTTGTGATTTGTTTCTTAGTCAAAAGAGTACCAGATTGAGTTTCAAAAAAATTCCCCTGACTTTCCTAAAAATGAGAAAAATTTTCCTTGTGGACACCCACTGAATGCTACAAAGAATTGCATCGATTATGGCAAAGAATATATTATTATGTATGCATGCATACATAATTGGTTTGAGTGTAATTTTATTCATTTATCATAGGTATTCTTTGGCTCCCACTTTGGCATATAGAGGGTGGTGTAATTTTTTTTATTAAGATTTGGTGAACTGATTAGAGCATTAAGTGGAAACAAATTACTGTCTATATTACAATTGGTGAGAAGGGAACAAATGAAAAAATTATTTCACTGTGCCCTCAACAATGAGTAACTTGGTCAATATCACATTTTGTTGAAGCTTCATGATTTATGTATAATTTCTCATGTGCTTTCTTCATGCATGGGCTAGGGTAAAAATAAGTACATACTCCCATGTTATTTGTGTACAAAAATTTATTCAACCAATATAATTAATGTAAAATTTACACAAATTCTGAAGCACCATGCATCAGTTCAGAGTCATCACAATGCATAGTTATTTTTGTATTTTTCTTTTAAAATGTGGATGAAAAACATAGCTAATGATGTTGATATTTCGGAAAGTTGTTGCATTGGTGGTGATGAGCAACAGAAAATGGGGTCAAAATAGGTCAATGGACTAGATGAATGAAAACTATGCTCTATTTTCGCCCCCATGTCATTCTTTCCTTTAATAATCTCAGTGTGCTCAACACACTGCCTGCCAGTTCCCTCATTATGCATCCCAACACTTGATCAAAATGATTCAGATTTATAATTAGGCGGTACATAATGGCACACTATATACCTGTCATGTGCAGTGTCAAGTATCAATTTCAAACATTTTCACACAGTATATTCATCAGTAAGTTGATGCAGTTTTTTAAAAGGTGTTCTCCAAAAGTTTTTGCCTTCCTGGATGTCAACCACTGTTTGAACAGTGCACTCCCTTCTCTTTTTATAAATATGCTTAAAATAATATTTACTTTTTCAGGTCTATATGTTTTAGAGAGAAAAATTTAGCTTCTCTATACATAAAGCCTGATTTGGGACTTCAAAAGACATGTTTTTTTTGTCAAGTTGTACAGACAAACAGTTCATCGAATTTTCATCAGCAATGTCATTCTTACAGAGTTGGAAATCGTAAATTTCTCATGAAAAAGTTTTTAATGAACAGATTTTCATAGTGTTTCCTTCCCTCTCACCATATTTCACTCTTGATGAATCCAGTAGCTACTGGATTACACTCGGGTGCAGAAGAAACTGCTTCTTTGTCATACATTCGGAATTGTCATTGCAATCAATTTGGTATTTTTGCGTGTGCTTTGTTCACTTTTTGGTTGAGAATCCATCACCAGTGGGGTCCAAGATCCAGGGGTAGTTGTTAGGGCACTCCATGCAAGTGAAGAGACGGAGGGTCTCTCCTGGCAGCTCCCTTGTCGTTAGAGGGCAAGGGTTGGGAAGGGAGCAGTAGGGCTGTCCCTTGACATCACACTTTTCCTTCCACTCGGCAAAGTCTCTGAGGGCTGTGAGTTCTGTGGGGTTCTGCATCCATTGAATGACCTGAAAGAATGTTAGGAAACTCCATGAGAAATCTTAATGAGGCACTCAAGTGATGTTAGCAACATAAAATAAATAGCTGGTTAATCCTTTCGCTCTGGTCAACCTGTGGAGACTTCCCAGCCCCTGTGCGGCAAAAAAGTGAACAAAGGGGAAGAATGACCTTGCCAACCGAATATATGAGCTACGTTCACAGCAGTTCATCGGGCAAACGTAGCTCCTACATTCACAGCAACAAAAGGGATAATTGACTTGTTAGAATTTAGACACCACAGAAGAGAAGATGTATGTAGCATGTATGTATAATTTCTTGAGAATTGAAAGATATGGTAATATCCTGCCATATCAAATGTGTGAACTCCTCTTGGGTCCACTGTGTGAGGAACTCCATGATTGCCAGCATTTCAATGTATAACTCTTATATCATTCTCAGGGTTTCTGAAATGAGTTACTCACTCAGAAGACCTAAGGACAATTTGTACATTGAAATATAGGCAGAAATGGTGTTCCTGACTGATTGTCAGTTGAGAGCCTGAGAAGTGGTCATGCACTTAAGAATTAGGAGAAAACATTGACACCAAACAAGGATATTAGGCTGTGTTATATGTACAATTAGTCTTTCCTTCTATCATCCAAAAAACCTATAACAGAACAATTTAAAATAAAAAAGCTTCTTTAAGATTGTTAACATTCATCATATGAATGGTTCTAGAAGGTAGATAGGCAACAATTAACAAACAATCCAGTTGCATGAATGATATCTTAAGGGACCACTGTTTCAGAAACTTAAATTCCCAAGAAAAGCTCCAGGGACCTACACCAATTATATATATGGATAAAAATGTCGTATGGAAAAGGCAAACATTTCCATGGGAAACTAAAATATTTTATACAAAAATTTCAGAAAGCAGTTTGTTAGAGAGGAAAGAAATATTTTGGAATAGATTTAATAAACACTTTGTTCATACTAATCAGCAAACCATATAATTTTACTTGCTTTACATATTGGGGAAAATATTGTTTTGGTAGCAAAAATTCAGATATCCAAATGGATTCATCCTTGGAGGTTCCCTGAACATATGCTTACTATTTTACTTTTGGGAATAATGTCCATTTACTTGTATATGCATGTGATCAATTCTTGCCAACAGTGATGTGATAAAAGATTTTAGTGGTTGAAAGACCCATAGGGAGGGATTTTTCCATATTTCATCGATTATCTTGTTAGAGCTTCAAAATTTGAAATGTGGAGACAAAAACATTAAAGATTCAGATAAAATTAGAGATTCAGCATATTCAAGGACAGTTATTTTCTTGAACCACTGGCCATGACAATGCTTCCTATGGATATTCTCAAAATACACTGGGAAATTTATCATTAACCATTTCAGTGCCAGTGAACTCCAGGAAGGGTGTAAATAATTACTAAGGCTACCAAGACCATTTGTATATGTTTTTCAATGTTGTTAGTTCTTAAATTTAAAAACCAATATGTTTATTTATCAGACAAACATTAATTTTTAAAATGTTAAGCATATATTTGGGAATGAAATAAAGAAAAATTATGCATTTTGCTGATTATGATAACCGATAAATTTGGGGCAATCTAATTTTTACTAAACTAACTTAATGTGAATATCAATGGACATTGATTGCTTTTCATAATAATTTCTTTAATTAAAAACTTAGTAACATTTTTGGAGGTAACAATAATATTTTCTAATAAAATTTACGCTATTGAATGCAGTAAATGGTTTTGGGAAAGCCAGAAGATGTGGAGTGAACTGAATAGTTGCAAGGTGGAATGGTTATTACCTGGAGCATGGTGACAAAGTAGACATCATTACGGTCAAGCATCTCCTCAATGAACTTGATGAGTTCCTCCTTGTACTCCTTCTTGGACTTGAGCCAGGAGGCATGGAAGTGGAGGCCAAGGGGTGCCCTGTTGCTGTTGAAGTGACGGTTGAAGTTGTGCCTCAGAAGGCGACCAAACTGCTCTCCAGACTGGATGTTGGAGCAAGAGTCGACCATGTGACAACCTGGCAGAGACTCATCAAAAGTAGGGTCATCTCGGCGATCAAGTTCATTCATCACCATTTCCCAGACAGGATGGGAACGAGATGGGCAGTTCTGGGCATTTCCATTGCACCTATTTTGAGTGAAAAATAGGAATGAATTATAACACTATGCACATAAAATCATTTCTTGCATAGGGTGCTGAAAATTCATAGGCAAGTAATTTTTTTGGAACACTCCTTTCCTCTAGCCAGTTATCATATTAGTTCAAGCATGAAATATCATGTAACTGAAGAGAGGACATATCTACAGCTAGAATTATAAACAAGAGGTGATTTTCTCTAAGCAACCTTAAGAGTACAGACTAGGGCATCCATTCTTCGACAATAGCACAATACAATGCACATGGGTGTCTTAGTTCAATCAGTCTAAGGAAAGACACTAATTCATATTGTGAAGGAGTTTTTCAGCTTCTCTGAGTTTTTTGAAATGCTGTAATTCAACTGGAAACATCTCTTTTGAAAAAATAGCGATCATTAAATGAAGTTAGAAGGTGTTTAGAATAGCTGCAGCTCCCTAGGATAAAAATATCTTTCTAAGGATAACCCACCACATTGCACACTATTCCTGATAAAGCACCCAGCAGAGGAAGCAAAATGATGAGTCATAATTTAAAAAAAATTAATACATAAAAAATACTTTTAAAAAAACTATGCTGATATTCAAGTGAATTAAATGTAAAATAACTTTTTAGTCTTAAACGAGTCTTGTAATCGTTTGTACTTTTTAGTCATTATATTAATTGTGCAACGGTTCTTTGAAATTTAAATTAATAGCATTTCTCCTCACCATAAATGCTAAAATAATGATTGCAATGAATTGCAACAGCGATTGACTGCAAGTAGCCAATGTAATGCGGGTCGCGTCATGTTAGGATAAATAAATATAAATGTAAACCATTTAATTTTAGTAGATAAACTCGGTAATTAGTGAACTTAATGACTGCTTCATGTATTGTCATTGAGATTAAGTAAGTGTGCCAAATTTCAACTAGACTGAACATTTGGAAGTGGGTTAGATTTCGATTACAAGATTCCATCCAGACAAACAACAAACATACAGGGAAAGTTAAAATAGGTAAGCGTGGTAAAAAACAGAGGAGCCTAAGAAAATTCTTCAAAATATGAATAAAAAAGTCTTGTGAAAACCTTAAAAGTAAATTGAATGTCCTTAAATAGTTGAAAAAAAGATGAAAATAGAATAATTTCGTGGGAATATTTTGTTCACTGGGTGATTGTACATATAAATTAATGCTATGCACTATTTGATAATTTGATGTCACAATTGCACATTGCGTGCCTATTCCACTTACTTGTGGGGCATTCTGAAGTACAGAGTGTATGGCCACACAGGGACGCGCCCAAGAGAAGCAGTAATGGAGGCATCATAGACAAAGAACTGATCAGCCATCATCTCAAATTGTTTGTTCCCACCAACTCGGAGGTAAGGTGCCCTAATTCCAACAACAGAGCCATCTGTGATGTTTGCAAAGCGTTCAGCGATGAGACGAGCTCCGGCCATTTCAGCCAGCCAATCCTCATAGGATCCATCAGTCCAATATTTGGGTTCATCTCGGTGGGTGAGAGAGAAAACGCCAATCTCATGACCACGACGATGGAGATCCTGAAAACAGATTGGTTTTTTAGATATATGAATCCATTTGTGTGTTTAGCAATAAGATTCTGAGAGAGTTGGACCATTTATGAGAGGAATAAATAAAAATGGAGGCTCATTGGAAGATCAATAAATGTACATATATGATACATAAAGAGTGATTAGTAAACCCTGACAGCACAAATTGTCGAAAAATAGTGTGAAATTCAAGTAATACATAGTTGTGTGTAATACATGATTCACATGTGTCAAACTCGTCGAAAAACCAGCCTGACATGTGTGGAATTAGTGTATTTTCGCTGACAGGTTTAGACACTGATTTTTTCTTATTGATTACATGGCTGCCCACACACCACATTTTCGTTTTTAAACGTTTTTTTTAGTCTCAAAACTGTCAAAAACAGTTTTTTTCGGAAGTGCGAAAACAATACGAAAATAAAACGTTTTTTATTGGTTTCAAAATGAGCAGAATCAGTTTCAGGTCCGCAATCCGAAAATGAAACCAAACGAAAAGTCTTAAAAGCATCTTTTTTCTGCTATCGAATTTATACCACCCCATAATTCCCCATTCCTGTGTTCACCGGCCAGCTCGGCTTTCTACCAAGTTCAGGTGGTTCAGCTGCCATTATCATTTTTATTCCATGGTGAACGAAGGTAGGTAAAGAACAGGTTGAGAACACCTTGTAGTTACCATCAATCCTTGAGGCTAAATTACGGTTTCTCGGTATCCCATAACACTAGATTTTCTGCCATTTTAATTTGTTTGTCGTCTTCACTATCATACGTTCGTGAGTGAGGATATTTTTGCAGGATCTTACAGTCGTTCAAACTTCGGCTTGAAGACGCTGACTCGAACGTCAGAGAAACTGTTGTCCAATTAAACCAACCTACGCAGCAAATGTCCAGAACATGTGCGGACGATAAATGAGACTTATTTCCCGAAGGAAATGAACAATTTGAACACGAAATAGAATGTTTTTCATGCCAGAAAAAGTCGTTTTCACCACGGTAAGAAAACGTTTTTGTCACCGTAAAAAAATGTGTTTGGTATCGGAAAAAAACATTTTTAGGGCGAGAATAACACATTCTTAAAACCGTAATAAATGGTTTTTGATGTGGACATTTGGACCTTTAAAAATCGTTTTTCCTCCGATAAGAAACGTCTTTCAAAAACATAAGAGAAGCGTCAATAACACGTTTTGTGCTGTGTAGGTGAACTTCAAAGGAATATCAAAGAGATATCAGCTCAAAAGGGATATCAGATGAATTATTTTCAATCTATGTAGGCACTCACCTGGACAGCAGAATAGTTGGTGTACTTGTGGTTGATGAAGAAGGTTCCCCTGATCTGGCAACCATTTGGATTCTGTCTTTGTCCATTGAAGAGCTCTTCGTAGAGGTCAATATTGTCAACATTAACAGCACCGTTGAATGTCAGAGTGATCATTTGTGGTACCTGTGGTCATTGGTTTAAATGGAGTTATTGCTTCTGTTAAAACTGAAATTTAGATCATTTTATCTCCATTCTTGGGGAATTAGAAGAGGTAAAATTGATTGCAGTTTATCTACTGATGATCACATCACACATAGACATTTGAAGTACATTAAAATAAATTGCAATTCTACCAAGAGATGGAGATAGAAATGAATATCACTCAAGCAAATTTTATAATCTTCATTTGTTTACCTGATTAGGTTCAATGCCTCCTGGAATCCTGGTTCCATCAGCTGAGCAGAAGCAATCTGGGAGAACACACTGGGTTGTGTCACAGTCTGGTGCCCTGTTGGGGTCAGTCTCAACCGCTAAAATGTATAAAAGAAATGAAGGTTAGAGCATTTGTTATTATTGCAGTGCATTGATTGAAAATTTGCATTAAATCAGGTCTTTTGGAATATTCTTATATGAAGGTGGTAAAATAGTGGTCTCACTGACTCAGTACTATATATAAATGATTATGATTTTTCCACCATTTACTTAACCTTAAAACCTGCATGCATTTAAATGCATGCTGGGATATAGGGTCCTACAGTATGCTTGCATTAGTGTACGTTCGAGGTGGTATATAAACCCATAGTATATCTACTTAAAATTAAACCTGGGCGGCAGCACCTGTAGTGGGAATTTTAATTGCGACAAAGGTTAATAATACATATAAAAATTTATTGCCCTACACACTTTCCTGCAACAATCATGAGAAATCCTCCCCATTCGCTCATTGACAAATGGTTAGCAAAGCAAGATCAATACCTTAATTTATCTCTTTATATATCACTAGCAATAGTTAAAAATACATGCAATGAAGAAGAGCATTCATTACCTTTTCTTTGATTTTTTTCAGGGACCAAAATTGATATTTATAAAAGAAATGGATAGTTTCTACTCTTTAATATCACTGGTACATGCTCATTTCCGACACAAGGTCTTTCTAGATGTAATAACGTCAATTAACTCATCATCTCTAACTGAGCATTTTGCGCAAAAATTTACTGTGTGCATATTTCGCTACCCAGCAACAAAAAAAAATTATTAACACAGCTCTCTGAAGGAGCACATGACATTATCAACCATTAGGGCTGTAACCAAACCTATTACATATTTTATGATTTGCTTGACTAGTTAAGCATGGTACTTACAGCAAGAGTTTTCATCAGATTCATCCTTGCAGTCTGGCTTGTCATTACAGAAAAGCTCTTTGGCAATGCACTCTCCATTACCACAGGAAAGTTTTCCATCTGGGCACACTGGTTCATCAGTTTTCAGGATGGGCAGAATTTTTCTTGGTTCTGATCAAAAACAGACTGAATTTAGTGAAGGCACTCAGGATTGATTACGTTCACAGATAATAATGAAGACAGATGCTGGTATACGAAAACAAACTCATGTCTCCATATCAATAGTTGTCAGTTTAATATGCTTATGGAAATTAAGTATACATATGGCCTATGGGCAAGAATCTTATTTTTTTACCAGACTTAGTTTCATTTAAGACAAATGTGGGCCATTACATACTTTTGAAGCTAGAGAATATGAAAGGTATGAGTTTGTTTAAGTTTCTCCATCATTTCATTCATCTTTTCATCTCGGTCACATGAAGTATTGACTTTCTTTTCTGAATGATTAATAGTATTTAAATGTTTTCATTAATGAAAAATCTGTAATGTGAAGTATTTGAGTATTTTATATCTATGGTAATTGATTTTAAAGTGAAAGAATGCTTGTAGGTTAAGTAATAAATTTATTTCTTGATCGAGAAAGAAAGTCTAGTAAAAGAGCTTGTTAGACTATCATAAATGATTTTTTAAAGGTTTTGATTATTCATTAATGTTTCCACAGGTAGCTAAAGACAGTTTGTTCAATTACCTGGTTAGAAATTATGGATTTAATCTATTCATTTCAAGAGATCTGAAAAAGACTAGCTTTGAAAAGAAAAACTTTGCTTCATTTGTTAAATTAATTGTCAAAGGTACAGTTCTGAGAGAGTAAAAAATTAATTATATTAGATACTGACTCTACATAAATGTGGGTAAGAAATATTCAAGTTGCTAAAAGGTACCATATATAAACAACTTTGGGAATATATGCATGACAAATAGGGTGGAAAATTTATCATGCACCACTCTAGGTGAAACCAAGCCAAAGCAGACCAGAAGACCAATAAAGAAATGGCAAAGCTGAAACAATCTGACAATCAAGCAATTTACTTGCACCAAGTTCATGGGCCTGCAGAGGAAACAATGTCCTCAGTATCTACGTATTGATTTTTGTAAAATAGTCTAATTTTCAAAATGTTCACTCACAAAACGAAAAAAGGGAACTTTTGGAGATAGTAATTAACATCCACATAGAAAAATTCCTTTGTTTTGAGATTAAAAGTTGTCTCCTTGACTTCAGTATTCATTCTCATAAAGCAATTTAACATCGGTCATAATCATAAAATTGATCGTCATCAATTTTTCAACTTACAATTTGAATATGAGGTGCAAAAATTGTTTCAACCTTTTTAAGAAAGTAATAACAAGCATATCTTTTACAACAGGTGATAGCAAAAATTTCTATTAAAAAAGTAACAATGCTTTGTCAAATAGGATTTATGTTGCATTCAAAGAAGGCTCCAAAATGCCCTACCACTGATATGAATGGTGGGTGGAGAATACATCGATGTCAGTTAGATACTGTTTCAAGGCTCCATATGTGGTGCAAATAAATTTGCTGTGCGAATCAAAAGTATGCCATGCAAAAGCAGGGTGAAAGCAAAAGTTGTGCCTATTTACAATAGGTTTTTAGTGGTATTTGTTGTTACTCTTTGAGTGCGAAGCAGGATGAGCAGGGATGTATAATTCCATTGCCAGTAGAATAAATCTCATACCCAAAATGCCTATATGGCATCTTTCATAGGAAATATGAATTAAACGATGACATAGTGAGATAGTATTTAGCTAAAGCATTTTCGACTTGTTTTCAGAGAATTTGACTAGCACATAAAGAATTAGCCACTACTTCCTGAAACCTAACCCCTTCAACCTAACATCCTGAGGTGGAGTTTTTCATTGATAACTACGTATATTGCGTTTTGGTTTGATTTTAAATATTAATATACGCTAGCATCACAGGGGGATCCATACTTTATGTATCTTGATTTTAACGATACCGTAAAACGGCCTGACTTTGCCCCAAGCGGCATGACTTTTCCCCACCTCGTCAACAATGTTTCATTTCAGAGAAATGGGTACTATGTTGTTGACTGGGAGGGGTTTTTTATTTTTCCTGGACTCTTTGTCAACACTGCATGACATTGAGAGGTTTATTCAGTAGTCTTGCATGTGCTGGTGAAAAGTACTGTTGATTTTGTGAGGAGGGTCTTTTTGTGGTTATAAAGTTTGTGTATAAAAAGTTGCTAATTGTCGGTTTCCTAGACACTTCCAGATAGTGAGTCATGAATTTTTTTACTCACATTTTACCATAGATTAGCTGCATGATTCATATTTTTATTCACATCAACCCCTAATAATGATATTTGCAAGTTTCTGGGACAACACACCTTTTGAGAGAATTCCGGAATGACTTTACCCCAGAAATTATCTTGGGGAAATGTCACCTAGGTATATCTGGCTTGTCATTCCACGGGAATTTGCAGTGTTTTATCGTTAAATTACCACTGAATTTGAGTTTCCTGAATTCCTTTTGCTCTCCCATAGCCTCATTCTTTGTTTTCGTTCATTTTCGGTGTAGTAAAATGCCCTCAAAATATAAATGAAAGCCAGGAGCTAGGAGGTATCAGGATTACGATGACGAAACTATGAAAAAATGTTTGGAACAAATCTGGGCAAAGCAGATGACCCATAGAAAGACAGAAGAGATGTGTGGCATATCAAGGAAGGCTCTCTTGAATAAACTTAAAAACAGATTCATAAAAAAGTGGGTGGTCAAATTATTTTTTCTTCTGAGGAGGAACAGTGCTTAGAGTATTTATATGTGTGATAGTTTTCCAATGACTAGGGCGCAAGGTGAACAAAGTTAAGGACGGAGTTTACCCTGGAGAGCATTGGATTGACGGTTTTTTGGAAAGACACTCATCGCTGTCCCTCAGGTTTGCAGTAAACTTTGCCAAGAAGAGGAATAACCTAACCCCTGAGGCTGTTTATGAATACTTTACCCACCTGGAACAAGAACTGGAGGGCATTCCTCGATCTCATGTGTACAACTACGGTGACACAAACTTGACAATTGATCCTGGACTCAAGAAGATCATCGCAAAATGTGGAACGAAATTCCCCCCAGAAAGTGTGTAACTCTTCAAAGTCATCAGTTTTCATAATGTTTTGTGGCAGTGCTGGTGGAGTGCTACTGCCTCCTTACGTGGTTTATAGATCCAGCCAAATGAGAACCACTTGGTGTCAAGCTGGACCTCATAACACCAAGTTTAACCACAGCTCCACTGGGTGGTTTGGTGGGCATACTTTCACTGCATGGGTGAGAGATTTGTTAATCCCACATTTGAATAAACAGCTGGCATCAAAATTCTCACAGGAGACAACCTGTCAAGTCATTTCAAAATTATTGCTCTTGAATTGCTAAAAACAAAATAACAAAAAGTTGGTCTGTTTACCTCCAAACAGCACTCATTTAGCTCAGCCTTTAGATAAAGCAGTTTTCCATGCAGTGAAAGGTTGTTCGTTGTGGTTCTTTCATAAAGTCATGAAAAAAATGGAATGGGCTGGAGTGCTTAAACCAAGGAAGAAAAAGAGGATTAATGTAATCCCAGGGTAAAGTGTAGATGGTGATACTTTTCTCATGACAGAGGACAACGGAGCCACAAGAACCCAATCGTCTCAAACAAAAAGGTAGAGGTGAAGTACAGTCAAACCCCCACAAAATTTGGAGAGTGAGGACGAGTTTGATGAGGACGAACTCATACATGAAAGTTCTGAAGACGAGACAGAGCAGATGGCTGCACGATACGAGCAGGAGAGGAAAGAATATAAATTTTAAAGACAGGTTGACTCAAATAGGGAGGGAGAAGAAAGATTCAAACCACTTCAAAAACTTGTATTGGAGCACGTTGTGGTGAACTATGAAGGGTCATTGTTTCCAGGGAAGGTAGAGAAGATTTAAAAAAAATGGTGTTATTGTTTCAACAATGTCTAAAGCTCTAAAAGCGTGGAAACGGCCATCCCCCCCTTGACGCCATTGGATATAAATGGGAGGAAGTGATTGGGGCTATTGATCCTCCAAAGCCCATCAATTGAAGGGGCTACTTCAATATCTAGAAATTAGAAGGGGGATGGGGAGAATAATTAGTTAAGTTTTAATGCCATTTGAATAATTAATTTTTCAATGGGGCAATGACCATCCCCCATAATTAAGTTCTTTAATATTCTTTTTATTGATATGTGTGCGCTCAAATTTGGCTTATTTTTACAACTCAAACTTTTATTATTGTTTCCTGTGTTATAGGTATATTTTGTCATTTTTATCAGTTGCAACAATTTTATATGAGTATTAGTGGTCATCTTAAAAGTTGATACGTTCCTCTTATACATGCTAGCCTTCCGTTTAATTAATATTAAGAGTTTTTTCAGAAATTTCACCGAAAGTTGATAACTTTGTGAACATTTTGCGATATTAATAATGTTTATATACGTTTCCGATTGCTCAATCAAAGTTTAATAGGGCTAGAATGAAAATACATAATCTTGATAATACACTTATGATGTTAATTTTCTCCTAAACGCTTTATTTTTGGATGGTACAATAAGAAAAAAATTTTGGGGAAAAGTCACCCGATTCCCGCTTGACTTTGCTCCAACGACTTTGAAAAACAAAAAAAAAATATGCAGAACACTAAACTCGTCAAAAAGATGATTTTCAGTAACTGTAAAATATCAACAATCTAACCTGAAAGAATAAAAACAATACAATTATTTTTCAAATATTTTAAACAAAAAAGAAAATATGGAGTCAAACTTTTTGGGGCAAAGTCAAGCCGTTTTACGGTAATTTAAAATATACACGTAGTATTAGGTACATCTTTGACATACATGATCTTATAATGTATTGCACAAAGTACTGAGAGCCAGGGCCGTCCCTGGGGATTGAGGGCCCTGTGCAAACGAATGCCAGGGGCCCCCTTAAGTTTGCATTCCCTTATTAATATAGTAGCATCTTTCAAGCACATTTCATGGGAAGAGGGAAATTAACTGACAAACTTGCAAATGATTTCAAGAAATTTACATGGGTACCAAGAAGTAGGTAATTTCGGGTAATAGGCGGGTTTCTCCGTGCCGTTTGAGAGAGGCAAGTCCGGGCGGGGCGTGGGCCCCAGTGCAGCAGCAGCACCTGTCGCACTACCCTAGGGATGGCACTGCTGATAGCACAATAGATTTATTAGTGTAAGAAAATATGACATGAGGTTGAATTACACCTGCTTATGATTCATCTACCTAGCAAATATATATTTTCTGAGCAATAGATGAGGAGGATTGTAGTTCAGCAAATCCATTCCATGAACTTAAGTTAAAAATATGTTGTACAAACTATTCCAAGGCATACCACTGATCATATGCCTAACTTTGGCTTTTGAGTAATTAACTCTTCCGAAAGAAAATTTTTCAGCAATCTAGAATGATTTGAATTTTATATTGCTGAATAATAACAGATTTTATTCAATCAAATTGTGTAAATAGCCAGGAGTGTGGCATTCTTATAAGCCAGGAGTGTGGCATAAGATTTTGACTTCATGATTCTTCACAATTGGCAAGAATTTTGCAAAATAGTTTGGTGTGTTGACTCCTCTCAGAATATTTAGAAAACAAAGAAGCTAGCACATCAGGGTCTCAATCCAGGAGGGGAGTGGGAATGTAAAATAAATAGGTTCCCTCAGAATGATAGCATTGAATTAATTGCGTACCAAGCAACTTATGCGGTGAATTCTTCATTTACAAATGCAAAAAAATAATTTACTGATTTTTCAGTAAAATTTGTTAATGTGCATTGTTGACATGCAAAATGTTACATATGTCATGTGTAATTTATATTGGATATATAGGTAATTTCATGTGTTCTCAATCACATGTATTGTGAACAAATAAGGGTGATACCAGATATATGAAAATTAACATATGTACATTAAGTGGAAATGTGCATATCAATATAGACTGATACAGACTTTTAAGTTTGGTACAGGATGAATAACTATCAGGAGAGATTGGTATTGATACTATTTGAATGAATATCCAATATTTTTGAGAATCCATCACCAAGTGACAAAGGGTGAATTCCTTCATTACAATCTTGTGTATGTATTAAATTTCCTTTCCTTAAGTATTAAATACGTAAATCAAACATTAACAAAGCTACTTTCAACATTTTTTTTACCTACTTGCACCTCATGAATATGCATGGTTTACTTATGGACATACATAAAGACAAAACTCAACAATTAAGACACTTGTTTTACATTTGCCCAGCTCCGATGACATGACCTCCACCTTACTGAACGCCAACTACGTTGCTGTACTTTTTCTCTGAAAAGTCCCTCCCTCAATCTGTGGGAGGGAGGGAGGCAATAGAACTTACTCTCCAGCTTCTCACAGTTGGTCACTTTACCCTTCCAATCACACGTTTGCTTATCAATGTCGAAAGCCAGTCCGGAGGGGCATGAGATTTGCTTTATACCAGATTTTGTGCACCTTTGGGAAGGAAGAGTAAAAGGAAACACATTGATTACACACAAGGAAGAAGGCATTGCCGGTGGAAGTAAAATGCCAGAGAGCCACACCACGCTGATCAAAAGACGTACCGATTTGGCAGACACATTATTAGGCACACAATACACACACATATATATATATATACAGTGGTCAAGAGTGTTTTGGAGAATCGAGAAATTATTTTATTTGGTGTCTGATTTAGATGGTTTCCTTTATAGGATCCCTGTGGGGAGAGAGAGAAATCCAGGCGTGCATTAGAGGCAAGACATGAAGAGAGAGAGAGAGAGAGAGATCGACAAGGGAGTAATTCTCATTACTGAAAATATGATCTGGTGTCCCTTACAAAATTTTTGAGTCCCTTTTGAGTCCTTTTCTCTGCTACAGTTGATAGGGGTTAGGTGGGACTCCTTTGGGACTGGTCCCATGGCCACGGACTTCCCCAGACCAGTCCCAATTGCTGCAGCACTTTTGCGGATCAGTCCCAATGGCCGTGGCACTCTCGTGGACCAGTACCATTCGCGGCCCACTGGTTATCCCCCTTTCCATTGCTTTCCCCCACCCCACACAAGACAATCTGTTATTTCACAAACTTTGGACCCTCCCGGTACCAGTCCCCACCATAGTGCCGCAGAAATCCTCGCCGGCCCTGGTGGCGGTGGGGTAAAGTCCTCGCCTGCTAGTCTGAGGGTCGCGGGTTCGAGTCCCGCCTGGGTCAGTTTTTCACTTGCCCAGGGCATGGGTGTTTGTCAAGTTCTGGCGGTTGGCCCCTGCGAAACCTGAAGACAAGCAAATGGCTTATCGGGATCACAGGGGCATACGGACCACCATAATAGTCTGATGGCAAAAAAAAAATACTTAATAAAAGAAATTTGGAACTGTTCTGGACCACTCTGTTGTAGGAATAGTTTATTTAAGACTCGAACGTTTATGGGCTATTGCGAAATATCCCCAATACTTTAGAAAATTGCTCATTATTATTTAACAAATCCTTCTTTATGGTCCCTGGTACATAGAAATATCAATTAACATAGACATAGGTTCTCTCGACAATGTGTCAAACAATTTGTCGACCAAATGCCCAGGAAGTGTAGGTATTAAAAACTTTGTCACTTACAAATCACTGAAATGGCTATGTTTTCCTTACAGCTTGTGAAAAATGAATTTTGGATAACTGGAATCCTTGAGAGCACACAAAAAATATGAGACATACTTTAAGGGAATATTTCCAGTCTAAGGAAAACTTTTCCTCATAAATATCGAGGTAGTCTATTAACCCAGTGCAGCTGTATCACAGAGTATATAAAATATTATCAAAATAAACGGTATATATTCCCACTCCTGAGGCTGTACCTATCCTTAATGAAGACCAGAAGAATTACCAACCAAAAGATTTTTAAATGTGCACGGATGCCATAAACCTTGTGTTACGTATGTTCATCGCATATACCTAATGCCTATTTTAACTTAATATATGGTCCCTTTGAAGCCATAACTACATAAATACTCATTTTGTAAATATTTACTGTGTTTATCCTTTGTTTTTATTTTCATGAGATAAATTTTTTATTTATAGCAATGTGTTTAGCCTGTGGTTCATCCTTCAACCAAAAATTTGGCATAAATGGGAAGCTTGCAAAAGAATCAGAAAGGCTTGGATTATACCAGTAAACACTTCATTGATAGATTTGAATAATTAATTTCCATTGTATATTAGGTTATTTTTATGCTTTTATTGGTACATTCTTCAGTTTTCTCCTTTCCATATGCGTAACTATGGTACATTCATGTTCGTAACCTTACCGCTAGGAAGTTATGTCTTTATTTAAATGTTAAGAAACGTGTGATAATGAAAAAATCTCCTTTATTCTCATTAATATTGACTTTATATTCATCCTATGTGGTAATAAAGGTTTCAATTAATTAATGCCTGATAACTGCTATCGCGATTGGATGGTATTTCCTCAAACTATCAGGGCATTGACATTTAAAAATAAGGTCTCAAAGTCACTTTTACGCACAGCAATGGCCATTTATATACGAATTTCTTGAGTTGTTGCTTTCAGTGGCGATTTAAATATGATGTAGGTAGGCGTGGGATATAAGGTGAACAACGCGGTCGGTTAGGTAGTTATGGTACTAGTCCTGGACCAGTCCCAGGATTAGACCTACTATATGGGATTACTGCCGCTTTTATTTTTGGACTCCTGTGGGACCAGTACCTACCTCTTATTGAGGACTCATTTTGGACCAGTACCATTTGCAGTTCTGTGGGACTAGTCCCTAGTAGAGTCTAAAATGACACACATTGACCATTCAATAGGGTCAAAAGGGACTAGTCCCCGTATGTATATCATTCAGAGCAGGAACTCGACAATGAGACTCATTATTGACTAGTCCCTTGAAACTCATAAGGGACTAGTCCCTTGGGACTCAAAAGGGACTAAAATATTTTGTGAGGAGTAGCATTAGTTAGAAGCAAATGATATGTTGAATAGGAGAGTCTGAAAGGAGAAGAGATTTCAGAGAAATTAATTAGAAGACTATTTGGCTAGAATATATTACACCATTTTTCCATCATTTTATCCTTTCTTGCTTCTACTTTAGCCTCAGCTTTCGCAAAAATTTTGAAACAAATATTATTTTGAGAGAAAAGTTATGGCTGTTCAAGAATTCATCCATGAAATTTCACCTACTGTTATATCCAAGTAGCCTGAATAACTTGTGCCTGGGCCACAAGATTAAACTCTTAATGATAAGATATATGCCGCACTCCTACTTACGATTACATTTCCAAAATTCTCATTGCCATCCATTTTCCCTGAGATGAACCACCTGTTGGGTCATAGTAACCAATAACATTTATATTCTCCATTCCCATGGCGTTGACGAAATTCATCGAATCTACAAACTTGGAGTGTAAAATAAAAATAAGAAATTGTGTCACTGTATCACAATAGGTTTTCATACCTGAACGACCAACATTTACGAAGGATTCAATGACAGAACCAAAATGTAAATCTCATGGCCTAGGTGTCCAAATTATACGTGAAAAATTATAAAACTCACTCGACCAAAGTCAAAGTAGAAGTCGAGGAAGATGGAAAAAATGGCTGAGAAATAGGAAAAACTCCTCTCTGGAATGCCATGCATATGTTTGGTCTGGAAGAAAAAAGGAGAGAAAGGAAGAGTACATTAGAAGTAAAAACAAAAGCGACAGGTACACTCACGTCCTGTGGACAATAGAATGCAAAGAAAACGAAGGCAAGAGAACCCCCCCCCCCCCTGTGGTGGGGGTTCTTTCGTTGTCCCCAAAGAAGTCATAAAACAAACGTGACGTGGCCCGCGAGACACTTCGTTCCACCTTTACATGACTAATAGTACTCACTTTCCAACTTATTGCAATTCTTAACATTGGTTTTCCAATCACAAGTCTGTCGGTCAATGTCAAAAGCGAGTCCAGTGGGACATTTGACCCCGGCCAACCTGGTCACCCCGTTTTCTCCAGCCTGGTCGCACCTGTTGGGGAAGAGCGGAGTGGAACGGTGGGTTTTTAGTTTGCTCGCTGTCACCGACAGGGGACACAATCAGAGGGGAGCTTCCTTTCGCTCCCGAAAACGCTTGGAAGAAAGCAGATTGGACGCCATGCTTTGAAAAAAAAGAAGAGCGAGGAGCGGGACACTTTTTCTATCTCGGTGAGCAACCGAGAGTAAACAACCATGACGTCGCCTTGGTGACCGGCGCGAAGTCTTCGTGAATCTACGTTGGGAGTGCCCTCCTTTGCAGCCCGAGGATCTATCGGCATCTCGACCTTGTACGGGGAGCCAGGACACCTCGAAAGCCAACAAACGTGAGTAATGACGTGGAAAACGTTTATAGTATGTAGACACATATTTCTCTGGTTAAATACCTATTTACGCCAATGCGGCAACTGATTCTATGCAATATTCACATTTCATTATTCACTTGTTTCAGACATTAGAATCATTTGAATACTAGATAATTTTGTAAAATATTATTAGATCGTTTTATGGCGAAGCAAAGGGAATGTTCGTGCGATTATTGACTGTATAATTAGGGCATCATTTATTTATTCTAATGGGTAGTATCTGTGAGTGAATACTTCCGGTCAATTTCAAGCCGTTACATCCAAGGGCAATTTCATCAATGTCTTAACATTACCTCAGAGTTTTGAATTTTCAGCTTCTCGTTCACTAAAGTCTCATAGTTTCTGGCGAGACAATTGTAGTAGGTATGTGTATAGGATATTTAGCTACTCAGGCAAAAATTTCTCTTTTGCAACTGATTTTAAACAGTTTTGAAACTCTTTTTACCAGGGTTTTTCACATTTGCATCTGATTTTAAACTCATTTGTACTGATTTTAATTCTCATTTTTCTTGATGCACTCTTTTGTAACTGATTTTCAATCACTATTGCATCACATTTTCAATGTGTTTTTCCACTCATTTTACTTGGACTGGTTTGCAACTGATTTTCAAGTGAATTCTCCTCATGATTGATTTCGGCGGTGAAGGCGGTTGCATTTCGATGTTCAGTTTTTATGTGTTTTAGGTCGTTTATGTATTCTTCCGTTTGCTTACTTGTTATATTTACAACTAATTATTAGTTGCAGTGCTGTTTTTTCCTAAATTTGTTTGCATATTGTCCGCAAGAAGAATGAATGGAAGGAAAGAAATTCACAGGTATGATTTAACGATCGTATTTCACTAAGAATATGCCCTAAAAATCCTTTGTACCGTATTAAATGTTTCGTATCACCTAGGTCTGTCCACTGCTGTCTGTTCATGGGCTTGTAAAGCCTATACAAGCTTATTAACCTTAATGATTCAATTTTTTAAAAGTCTGCATTCGAATTTGCAGCTCTTATTTTTTCACCCGATGGCGGGTAGTTGAACTAACTGCGTGTGTAGTAATTAATTTGGTAATGGCTTTAAGTTGTGTTCGAAAACGTTTCCTTTGGCTTTACAAAACTCATTTCGTAAGTTTGCTTGCCATTACTTGTTGACTGAGATACCATGAAATGACGGGAGAATTGCCTAGGGAAGCTACTGTGAAACGAAAATTCTATTTTCGCGCTGATTTCAGCCCTACAGAGCGATGATAATCTAAATTATCCGGATCTGCAATGAAGGTCGGAGCGCGGCGCGGTGAATACCGCTGGTGTGAGACGCTCGCATTTTTTTCGATAGCATATTTAGACGCCGTAAAGATGGCAGCGGTGTGTGACTGATTCGGAATGAGTCTTTCCCCTGGCTTTCCCACGGGCGGAATACTCTGAAATGGCTCGGAAACCCACAGCCGGGTCGTAAATGCCGGTCTCGGCCGTGGGAGGTTTGTTTCTGTCTGCCGTGAAAGGAGGCGGGGATCCTTCCTTACGTGTAGATAATCTTTGCTTCCTTACCTGACAACGTCCCTGCAGTCGCCCTCCGTTGTGAGCCTGAAGTACTCGTCAGGCGGGCGGCTGTCGCAGAGCTCGTCCACGCTCTGTTCCTCTCCGTCTTCCCTGTCCCCACCATCGTCCTGCCTCCTCACTCGGCCACCGGTCGAAAGACCTGCAAATTGGAAAAGAAAAAAGAGGAACAAAATCAGGAAGATTCGTCATCTGGGAGGCATGGCAAACGTCACCGCGCTCCAATCATTTCCACGGTAACACATCGTTTGATTTTTTTTAAAAAGAAGAAAACGTATTTTATGTAAAAGTGTACGGTGATCAACAGACTTTAGAAAAATGAAAAAGTGATGTCGTCTCGATGTGTGGCACAACAAAAAAATGCTATTTTGATATTTGGTGCGATTTGCAATTAAGAAAACTAAAAAAATACTATTTTTGTAATTGGTGTGATTTCCAATGAAGAACACTAGACATAGTGAATAACTCCAACCTTGATGGAAGCCATATTCTTGGGATTAAGCTTTATTCAATTTATTCTTAGAATAAGCCTATCCAAAATACCACTGAAATTTTTAATGATAGTGATTTGTTGTTTTTTTTAATTGCGCTGCCTGGTGTGATATAATTTGAACGGATAAAAGTTTTGTTCAGAATGCAGTGTCGATCGTCCATCAATTGAAGTAAAGGCTAATTTAGATGAAGATATTTCATCCATGGAACATATCATGTTATGTACCCATCATTATTGCGTTTTAACATATGATATTTCTGATTAAAATCAATCAACACGAAGATATTTTTCTTATATTTTTGTGAGGGCGTTTCGTGACCCTGTAAGAGCAGCAGAAGTAATACTAACACGTGATTTCTGTATTAGGTTTTGAATAGGAATGGGCGTGGCAATAAATACTCCGTAGGGGAAACCATGGGATTTTTGGTTTTGAGGTGTAGTGGTAGCGAAACGTGGTTGAAGTCGCCTGCAAGAAGCATGACGTTGAGGAGGGGAAGGCTCGTGTGGAAGAGGTTGGCTAAGCAGCGGAGGGGAGAGAACAACGCAAGTTAGGCAGCGTAGCCAACTTAACTGCATTTTACTTGAGTGTGCGGGAAAGTGTCAGCAGTGCGTTTCACGACAGTGTTTTTGATCCATACAAAGCCGAATAAAAATAAACTGATATTGTTGATAACTCATCGAAAAAACCCATGCAAACAATATGATTGAGAGCGAAAGATAGCTTGAAAGCTGACTTGAATTACAGATCTAGTAATTTGAAGTTGGGAACGAAGGTTTGTGACCTTAGAAACCCTGAGGGGATATTTTGTAATATCACTTAAGTGAGAGTGCGTCATCAAATGTGGAAAATTACATCAGTTTTCGTAATTCAACTCCGCCACCCAGTTAGAGTGACCATCTTCGGCTCTCAAGTGGTAAACTGCCGGTCTATTTATTTTATTCATCCGCTCTTTCAACTCTTGATCCGTATCTTTCGACTCTTGATCCGTTTCATTTGACTCCGCATTTCATTAGTTCCATCTCACCTGTCGTAAGGGACGTGAAATGGAGCCACCATCGGACCTTGGCCGATTGTGAGCCGATTATTAAGAGAGCGAAACGGGTCTCCCGCGTTCCCGCTAAGAGTCATTAATAAAGTGAGATAACAAAATAACCCCCCTGGTAGCCAAGCATGTAGATTACCTAATTCCCCATTCTTGGAGCTAGTTCGCCGGGAATGGACTCTTCCACTGAAAAGAGCATTTGCGCGACTGTCAACATATTATGTCGCTACCAATTAAAATCGTACGTTTGTGAAAAGGAATAGATTGAATGCGAGGCGAGTTGAAATGAACTTTTAACGAGACGTTTGAGCAGGACATGAAACCAACGGTAGCCAATCTTGTGATGGTTATAAGTGGATATCACTTATTTCAAATTTCATTCGGCCAAGGGAAAGTGTGAGCTCAAAAGAGACCCATTAAACTCGAAATCACGCCGTTGTTAGGCAATCAAACCGTCTAATGGGAAATGGATTTCCAGAGGAGAGATAATCGATCGTTGGGTTGAACATTCAATTCATGTCTCCAGAGTAAGAATGCGGAAGCCATCTAGAGTGGTTAGTTTTTGCTTCAATGGGAGATACCTTTTGTTTGCTGTTTCTTCATTAGGTACTACCTATCAGAAATCGAAAGGAGAGGTATCTGAAACAAGTCAATCATGGTGATTGGAGATGCTTGAATATTTCGTATACTTGAGAGTTGTAAATATGTAAAAATCACAAAAATTAAAAGATATTATTTTACTTTATCATTTTTTCACATTTTCATTGAAATTTTGTGCGAATGCCGGCAACTTAATTTCATAGTTTGTATATTTATCAAAACGTGGGCTGTCTGCGAATATACTATTGAAGTTAAGGTGATTTTATCACGAAAGGTTTTCCAATTTTTCTTTTACTCATATCACTAAAATAAACGAATGATTTATATTCTTATTGGGAGATAATACATCAATGGTCGACTAATTTTAACATGCGCTCGTATTTGTCGTGCTTTTTGGAAATAATTCTGCATTCAACCTACTAGTGGTTCTATGAGCACTCATCTAGGTACTGGAATATACTATATGCGCTTCCCAGTTTAACTGTGCGATAGATTGTTCCTCCATCCTGATAAACCAAACAGAATAATCTGATTAAAAATCTCCTGATTTTGTACATTTAGTCAGCCCAATTGGCCAGATTACCTACTTTTTTAAAGTGATCCATCGTATTCGCAGCAAGATTTCCAATCCTCAACCTCGATCGCCAACGGGGTCGTAGAGAACGGGATTTAAAAAAAAATAAAAAAAGCGAAATCAAACGCGCGTGACACTCTATTCGCCAACGATGGTGACCACTTTTAAAACAGAGCGAAAGAGAAAAGGAGAGACGGGAGGACAGTAGTGACACGTGAATAAGCGGCGACAATGGTTGCCAAGCGATCTCTTCGCCTTGGTAGCAAGAAAGTGTCAGGTGGAGTGGGGGGGGGGGGGATAGAAAGAGATAATGGGAGAGGGAGGGAGGGGAGCACGGGGTAGGAAAGAGAATGTTTTAGAATGCGCTTGTGTGCATTCGCTTGTTCGAGCCGAAGGGGAAAGGGGGAGAGCTTCAAGCGGCGGAAGCGGGAAGCTTCAGAAATGTGCATTTACAGTGCATTGGAGAATTATCCAATAACTTTTAGAAAAGCAGGTTTAAGGATTAGACTTAGCTCTCTCCACATTTTCTTTGATGTAATAATTTCTGCAATAGGTTTAATTAACGGTTATGATGCATTGAGCAAATTTTATTTACAGAGTCCTAGATAGAAATCTGCATGATAATGGTATTTTGAACTTTATGAAAACCATTTCCCATAAGTAGTTTAAAATATAACGAAATATTGTTTGAAATGTTGAAGATTGTCAGTCATCTTGGAGCAATATTTAAACAATTTGGTTAAAGGAAATGTGACAAATATCTATACCGTCCAGTCTTTTTGAGTCAGGTCACATGTGTAGCTTGTCCAATTTTGCTCAATCGGCACTGATCGGCGCAATGCATTGTGGACAGTAAACATGGAAAAACGTCTCGCAAAACGTCACGGAAGTATGACGTAAGTATGAAAATTACAGCGATCTAGTTGACACCCCTACTTCGTACAGTGTCGGGTGTGTTCGGTTGTCGGGACGTTTAAGATAACAAGTAGTAGGGAAAGTGGCACCGATAACTGTACCTACTGCTGCCACCCTTTGTCGCGTAAGGAAAGTGAGAGTTTCTTCTCTGCGTACGGCCCTCTCTCACTATCCCAATCTCATTTGTCCTGTTTGAAAACAATCCCCACTCTAAAACGCGCAACTGGAGTTTAAATATTTTGAGACGAACTCAACAATGCGGTTAACAAATTTAATATCCGGTTTCGGGCACCAAATTTCTACTTAAAGGTATTACCCCTGTAGGAAGCGGAGAAGCATTCGACCATTGTCGAATGTTTCCCCGCTTCTTCTCTTCTGCCGAGCCAAATGGAGACGACGGAGTCAATCCGAGCAATTAGAATTTGCCGATTTTCCCTCTCATGAACGTTTAAACAACGATATTCGTTAAAAGAAAGGTTTATAATCGGATTTAACTCAATCGATTTTTTAAACTATCAGGGTTAGAAATAATGAGCCATCAATTTACGGGTTTTAACGAAGGTAATGTTTTAATTACTTATACTTCGAATTAAGTATTGCAGGAATAGTATAAAGAAGTAATTTTAGTCTGAAAGAAAGCTAAAACGGTGAGCAAATAAGTGCTAGACATGCAAGGGGAAGACAGAAAGTAATCGAAGGAGATTCGAAGAAGATGGAATAGGTGAAGAGGTGACGTAATATAATTTTGAAGGCATAAGTAATGGTAATGCTAGTAAAACGGAAATGTGAATGAAATGGTAGGGTATTTTGTATCGAAAACGAAATGAATTACAATGATGAAACGAACAGGAATGATGGGGAAATTATGAACAAAATCGTGCCACATGATAGAAACCTTAGTGCGTAAAACTTAGCATTTTAAATAACCATCAATGGATTGGGGCACATAAAATAGAAATAATAATAATAAAATGCGAACTGATAACGACAAATGCTCTTCTCTTTGAATATACGTAATACCGTGCTAACATTATGTAATGAAGGTCGCACAAGAAATTACTGGAAGTAGGTATGTCGCTCTCCACTCAAGAAACTTCACGTATTTAATTTAAATTGGAGTTTGAAAAGGACAAGACGAAGTTAAATGCCTCGCTTATTGTTGTGTTTGACATGTAAGATCGATTGTCAAAGTGTTGCGAGCGTCATGAGTCTTTTATTTTTAAGTATTTCTCTATTAAGGTCACGAAGGAAGAGGCCGCAACGAAGCGTCTGTCGGTGCATTCGGCGGCGGCGGAATGCATCGAGGCCACGAGGCTGCTTTTCACTCTTAACTCTCTGGCGAGTTCCGGAGCTCTCGAAGGCGTTTCTCGAATATTCCACACGAAGTAAAAGCCTTGGGCGCACGGTGGGCGCGCAAGGGATGATGGGACGGTAAACATTTCCTCCAATTGTGCGCACGTGAAGAACAGTGACGATATTGATGATAAAATGACTATTTGAGGTGGTTTAAAACGTGAATTTTCTCTAATCATAATTTAGAGATCACATTCAGATTTTAATTGACAATATAAGCAGTGGTAAGAATTACGAAGAAAATATTGCATTATAAAGAACGCAAAAAAGTTCTCTTCAAGACTGAACTTCTAAGTATGTGACTAAATATGAACGTTTAAAGATTTAACGTGACTTAATTGTTTCACACTGTGCGTTGAAAACGCCTAATCAACAGAAGTTTTTTTTTATTTTATCTTGTGAAAAGTGCTATGGTACTTAATTCCTTCTAATGTATTCAGGCTTTTGGTTCTGCGATTAATTATTTAGTATTAAGCAACAATTTCACCGTGCTATGCTGCCGGCTTCGTCGGGCTTTTAAGAACAACAAAATACTGAATACCATAAACAATGAGCTGCGAAAATCTACAAAAAAGTAATTCCTTCTTAGTTTTTGTAAGCAATGTATACATTACTTACAATGTATACATTAAAATGTACAAGTAATGTATACATTATAATGTACTGATTGAGTGATGAATTCTCGCTCCTACTACCTTAAGACTTTTTAAAAATAAATGCCAAGAATTTTAATTTAAATGAATTTTGTTTGAAGCAATGCATGAAAAGAAAGCATGCGCAAAAGAGGAATTAGGGAAGTATGGAGGACATAATCGAAACAGAAACTGTTTCCTAGCCTTTGCACAAATAATTAATCTAGTTAGAATGTGCCTGCCCTGCAAGAGAATTGCTTGAGGGGATTTTTTTATACTTAAGTAATGTTTTTTTTTGTGATGTTACGAAAATACGCAAACTAATATCGTTATTTACAACTGCTTAGAAAAGTAATAGAGTTTTAGAAACAAACTATTCTGAAGATTCGCGCTTGTAACATGTGTAATCCGCTGTGTGCAATGAGTAATCCATGTAATTGCCCTAAAAATCGTTCAAACATAAGGCAAAAATAAAGGGAGATGAAGTGCAATTAACATGAAATTCAATAAACTTTTTAAAGTTAATGGGATATAACTTAAACGTTGACAGGAAATTAAATTAGCTTTACCGATCGCTGATGGTGTATTTTTGCTGACGAGATAATCCGGATGAGGCTAACCTCCATCGAGAGAAAGGGAATGCTTCTTAGAGAATTCGCTAGCCACCCCACTCCTGCAATTGTCTTCCTCATGCCAATATCCCCATCCCTCTGACTTTACCTGCTGGCTAAGCAACGGGGACTTGTGAAGAGTTTTGCCGCTAGCGATGACGAAGAGAGAAGTATCTCCTTTGCCTGCCAAGGCCGTCGATGGCATCGGCGGAAATCATGAACAGTTAAAAAAAAGTTTTCATTTTTAATTGAAGTACCACCTTCGTCAAAGGGAGAGAGACTGCCTGCTCCGACGAAATGTAATGACTTGTCCAGTCCCGGACATTTTTCGAGCGGAATGAGATTGAAGGCATTTAAAGAAAGCGTAGGTACGTACGTTTCGTAACTTTTGCTTTTTTACAAAGTAGGAAATTTACCCAAAATTCCCGTAAAGGAGGGGATTTAATAATTGTTGGCGTAACGGGAAAATGATAATCTCTCATTAAGCAATATATACCTATAGAGTTTTAATTAGGAATATACAGCGTTAAAATGTCATAGAAATTACTTCAGTTAACTTACAGACTTGAATAAGGTGCCATTTTGAAGTAATACATATAAAAATTGACTTACGTTGTGCCATAAAACATAATGTAGCCAACAATAGCGCTGGTAACTTTGCAGTGCAACATAGCTACTTTCACTGTAACGGAATGTGCTTTGTGTTTTCGTTTCACGATACAAACTCCAAGACTATAACGGTAAAACGTAATTGTTGTACTCAGTATGGTAAGAATCCTCGAACCTGACGCATAAAATGACACCGTAAACGATTCTGCAAGTCATCTTAGTACATTTTTATAGGCTTATTAAGTTTTAAATGCCTTATCGAAATATCCTGTAAGTATATATTTTTTTTCGTGGTTCAATCGCAACGCATAATCAGCCGTGGCAAACTCCCAAATTGGAACGGGAGAAAACTTGTTGTGGTGGGGAAATTATCTGATCGAAACCTGTCGAATATTTGGAGATGATGTTTCCATGTTTCGAAATCCCCATGAGGACGGATCCGTGAGAACAGCGGGGCAGCAAAATGCTCGCCACGGTGGCGCACGAAGTGTGACTGTGTCACCACCCAAGGTGATCACCATTTGGACCCAGCATCTCCTTTTATCGACATACTTGCGTCGTAGCGTTTACTTGCGAGAACTTGATTATCCAAGGAAATACCCGTGATTCTAATTTCTCTGATGTTCACCAAAGTTTCATTATCTCTGGGGTATTAGAAACAAACTTATCCAATGTAACAACGCCCGCTATTCATCTTAAGTACTTGCACATAAACGTCTTTGAAAAAACAATGTTTTCATAAGAATACGTTTAATTCTTGAGTCAAGGGGAAAATCTTACGGTGATACTTCAGTGTACTACTTAAGTCGTAGCGAGTTTTACAAAGGGAGAAATAGCATTTCTACTCTAAGCTATCTTTGGCCTACATAGGGGTCGTAGAGGAGTATGTTGGCCAGGCACATAAGAGGAATGAAAATAGTGGTAAGCTTGAACGGTTTGACGATAGGAAAATGGCAAAGTAAGTTTAAAAGGGATTAAAACTTAGACACAAAGATAATTTGCAAAGTGAACATGATATAAGACCCCAAGGGAAAATTAAATACAAGGACCTATCATTCATTTAGTCGAATACCGCTGACGATTATAACATACTTACTGTCCCACTAATAGTATTTTTTAACACTTGGCTTAGCTATCGAGTAGTTGAGTAACTTAGCTATTTTTTAGCTATTGTACTCTTAGAAATGTATTCCAGACAATTGAGGCAACAGGAAGCCATTCATTTGATCATTATTTTGCGTTATTACTCCAACTGACCTCGATATTCACGTATTGATTCAAAAAACAAAGAACTTCGTAAAGTTCTGTCTGTAGAAATACGTAACTGCTCGTCAAAAACTTTGAACATCCTGTCGAAACGTAGAATCGAGGCCTCCAGAAGTTTATTCCCTCAGAGTATATAATTAAAAGTGAAACTTTTGTGGCTGAACAGCTCTCTCGCCCTCGACTTCCTGTTCGAGTCAACACCACCGTAAATTTTGCCACTGTGGTGGATGTGCCAATCCGCTTATTTTGAGAGAAACTATCGAGGTTAGCTTTCATGTAAACACCTGGATTTTCGCGGAGATTGGAAGTTGAAACCTTAAGAAGCTACGTCTTCACTTTCCTAAATTGCCTGCGTGCGACAGTAAGTATATGTGATTAAAAAAAAACTTTATCGGAAAAATCTCATGCACTTAGATTTCCTTGCATCCAAATAAAATATGATGTATAATTATCATCTCACTCAAAGTAAATTTAGGTGATTGGAATTGACATTCGGAGGAGACTAGAAATGAAAAGCCACATAAATAGATCATATAGACAGTATTCTTAAAACCATGTGCCCAAAAGTTGTTTTGATATACGTCGGCCATTTTAAATGTGCGAAGGTTCTCCCTTCTTTTGTTATTCTCATGTTGAGTCCATTAAAGAGGAGTTTGTACCTTGGGTTTAAGAAGAGGACCAATGGAAATGCGAATTGATAGTTTAGGGAAATATTAAAGATATTACAATGCGTGATCGTGTAAACTGGGTGACTCAGTGATGTATTCGACAAACCCAAAGCATTGGTATTACCGAAATAACTGTTGCTATATCATGGTGACTTATTTAAACATACGCGGACCGAAAATATTCACAAAAACACATAATTTCACATGACGTTACTGGACAACATTCGCGCGGCAGCTATGTTGGGTGATATAATCTGTTTTGGTAACATAAATAGGGTTCGCTTTCGTGCGCTAATACGCCATCTTTTTCTCTTATAGGAAACAATAATTAACTGTGCTTATTTGTGCTAAAAATTACAACGAGGTAGATTCTCGATCGGAATTTTACTTTGGAGGTATTTTTTAGGAGTGGATCAACATTAAATTTGTTTAAAAGCTTCTCCGGAGCCTCTACCATGATTAGATAATGCTGTATTCCGGACTTGTTCGGACTGTCGACTGAATTGCGCTACAATTGGGAAGTTCCTTGGAATAGAGTGAAGAGTGTAAGAGTAAGTGCGCACATATTGGGATTTTTAGCACTCGGAGAAGGCAGCAGAGGAGACTAAAGGAAACCTGTTGCCCGCTTTTTAATGCCCCAGGCGCTTGGGAACATAGGAGAAGAAAGGAATGCCAATCTCTTGGCAGTTAAAGAGAGGGAGACAGAGAAACCACCACGCCCTCAGCGTCACGATGCAGTGTTGCAAAAACTTCATGCTCCTTCCGCATACGTTTCCGAGGCGAACGCCGAAGCTCACGAGCAATTAGACAGCGCTGTACCTACCCTTTGCATGTTGCGGAGAATAATTCACTCCTATGAATACCGAACTCAACTACGGACATCGATGGAAATAGAGCGAATTTCAAGTCATCTGAAGTTTTAAATGGTTAGCACGTCGCCATCAATGCAATGTTATTTTCTCCTTATAAACGGAGAATGAACGGGGGAAAATAGCTGAAAATGCAAACAAACAACCTCAAGACATCGATTTTATGCTTGAGATTTTTACTTCTGATAATTAACTAAAAGAGATTAAGTTAAAACTCTAACGATGCAGATTACTGGCGAGCGATTATGATTTGGGAGCGTAAATTTTGTGCGAATTATCATATATCCATTCCATTGATGAGTAAAAATGTTCGAGCGTATTAACTGCACCACTGATCCATTTAATATGGCCGAATAGAAATTCGAATGACTTCAATGTTCCCCTATGCTAATTTACCGCATGGCTCCATTTATTCATTTCGTGAATCTATAATCCAATCTGAATCTGAACTAACGTTCAAGCAGTTGTTATAATTAGGTAAAGAGATTTTTTTTCAATTTGGCGTCAATATAGATTCATCCATTTGTTTTGCAGTTACTTAATAGTTAAAATGTTCGTTACGTTATAAAATGCTAGTTTTACCTCAGTTGTTCAAATTTTGCTGCGTGGATTGATTGCTGGGCATTTCTAAAAAGTAGTGAGTCACATAACTAGGTAAACTAAATTGCATACGAAATTAAAATCATTATTTTTTCACAACAACAAATAAAGTACACTATTTATCGGATCATGATAATTTGAAAAGTTTTCCATTGCTCTAAATTATGAATTGGAATACGCTAACAAGGCTTTGCGAGACGGAAAAATGTGCAAATAGCTAGATATAATTAATTTTCGGATGAATACATGATGATCTATTTTATTCGGAAATAAAAGATAATATGTTCATCAGATTCTCTTGAATCAGTTTATGGGATAAGTGTTATCAGGATTTATAAGAAGCTTATAAACTCTCCATGGCTGTTGTATTCGTTAGAGGTGAGCTCTTGCATAGGACATCTATGGATATTTGCGCCATCTATTTCGTGCACGCGTTGCCAACTCGTGGACAAAAACTGTGGGAAAGTACGCAGGCACTGACTTTGTAAGCCTCGGTTTCTCTTTTTTATTTATTTATTCGACGCGCAGTGTGAAGAACTTCGATATAGATTCGAATCAAACGCTGCGACGGGAACGAAAAAGAATTTCCTTTCGTAAGCAACATTTTTTCTTTATGGAAACCGAAAGCCACCTGCTATAATCGTGCAAGTGAGCATAAAAAAACTGCGATAAAAACTGGTTATCCGTGCGTCAACAACAGATTAATGTATACTCATATTTTTTTTATATACAATTCATTTCAGCTTGTCATTCGATCGAAATAGGGTGGCTCTTTTTGTTTTGGATATTGTAAAAAGGAGAAATTTAGGAATTTCCACGATTGTTAAAAATGTTAGTTCTTAATCTCGTTTTATAACCATATGTGAGTAGAAGAGATTCGACTTAGTACTTCGCAATGCGTAACGCTATGATTATGTCTGTCGTGAATTTTAGTGAAAATGTATTCATTATTCACGAATTGGACTAGAAATGCGTTATCTAGGAAAACAATTGTGAGTAAAATGCTGCTTTTAATGACAGGACAATGAGTAATTGACAAGTTGAATTAATCCATGTATACCGTGGATAATAATTTGACTAAATTATCTAATAACGCTCAGGCTAGTTATAATGAGAACTGACAAAAAATATCGCAATTTTGAATGTCGAATATCCGTGTTTATGGGCTGTTTCGTTGATGAAATCCGGTCGTGTAAACTTCGTGTTGTTGAGTTTGGTTTTCAAGTCTGTGCATCGACGTAGAACTCAACCGAGACTGGCGCCATCGGTCTATAAAGGAATGTAGGGTATATTTAAGTTCCAACAAAATTCTGTATAATTTGCGATGTAATGTTGACTCCACAGAAATTAAATGACTTCTCATATTGCAAATACAACGCTTGCGTATTGTTGGGAAATTAAAAAACAACTTGCGATGAAATCGTACCGACAGGTATTAAAAAGTTTATAGAATCGTCTTCGCTATGATCAGATGCGCGATCGTGTATCTTTCGTGTGCGTTGTCGCAAATAATGTCTGAAACGCGAACGCCCATTTTTGCGAACTGTTCGCTGTCACAGTTCGCGCGACTCACTTCGCAAATGCGAGTACAATGATTTTAAAAGGCAGGCATAGTTTGGAGAACGTTCATTTCATTTTCCATATTAATTAGAGCTGTATTATAATTATAATAACGTGAACTTGCACGCTATAAAGAACTGTAATCACGCTCTTAGTATTTTCCCCTAGATAATATAAGCTGATTGCAGGAGGTCTGCTCGGAGTTATAATAATAATAAGAAAACCTCTTCCCTTTAAGTCAAACGATGCATTTGGTTGTTTTCGAAAGAGACACCTTTCAAAAACGGTGCTCATCCGTTTAATATCCTTTCTCGTCTATTTCGTAGCTGGCGCGTGGTTAACTTTCCTTCATTCGGAAAAAAAAATATGGGACGACCCCTTAACTTTCGATCAGCTAGGAATAGACTAAAAAGAAACTAAATAAAGGAAAAAAAAGAAACCCTCGCCCCGTAGTCAGGGGACGATGATTCTTCGACTGCGGTGAAACTTGCTCCGTGTAAAGAAGGGGTGAGAGCGGGCGGGAGACACTTGAACCGTTAACGAAAAAAAAGAACCGCCATGCACTCGGATCCCCGTTTTTCGTCCGCGTGAGGAAGTTGGATCTCAAAATGAAAGTTATAAGTGTTTTCATATTTTCGATGCTCCTTTAAAATAGCTTACGACAATGAAATCTTACATTTTGCCCCTACTTTTGACATCTAGCAACTTAAAACTACAACACCTATGACTATGCAGGACTACGAGCGAGGATGAGAGCCACGTAGGAATAAAGGTATTTTTTGCATCACATTAATGCATTATTTATTGAAGAACTGGTATAAGATACGTATTTAATCTATTTTATAAATTGGATTTGAAAATAAAGGCCTTAAGAAGCTGTCTCACTGAAGAACAGACGTATGGGCTTCTATTGTCTGGTTCCCTTCCTTTCACCGATCTGGCTATCAGGGAGGCTCTCCGCTTCTCATCGCTCCTACCATTAATGCTCTTGAGTTGATTGGAATATGAAAGCCTTTCTTCTTCATTAGTCCTTGGGGAGAAAGCTTTTACATGGAACTATTCCAAGGCATGATTGATGGAACAAACACTAAACAACTCATCTATATTCCGCAATAGCCTTTGAACTGTTGGTGAATTACGGTGATAATTCTTAACAAAATACATAGGATAAATAAATGTACTCCTCGAGTAATAGCTACAGACTATGAAAAATAAGCTGTAGAAATATTTAAATTCACGTACTTCGACGGCTAAGGTTATTTTGCCCTTCATGTCTACCACTTTCAGACAGGGACAGCAGAACTCGGACCTAATTGGATCACCCCTCCAAATCCGACCCGATCCTTTGGAATATGTAGTCGGAAAGATGAGGGATTCATGAAGTGTTCTGACTCGCGCTACCGCGAGCAAGAACCTGATGAACCATTACGGCCGGCCCTGGGTGAATGCTCAGCAGAAAGATTAGTGGAACGTGGAGGATTTGGTGAGGGAGGGGGCGGAACCGATTGAGAAAGTTTGTTGTAGGGAAAACTCAAGAGGGGGAGTGGAGTGAACGGTGTCGGAAAGATGGATTTCTCCCGACCCAGAGGGTGTTAGTTCTTTCTCTCCCGAAGAAGATTGGGAAGATCGAAAGGAGGGCTCGACAAAGTCTAGACTAAGTATTGTCTTTCTCCTGAAGGGAACGAGTGAAACGCTGTCACAAGGTGATTGCACCACAATAAGACTTAGGTGTCTCTTTATTCATGCATATTTTGGCTGTTGATAGATAGACGTGTCCATTTTTTGATATGAACAACGAAATAGTACCTATATTTCCACGCTATTTTTTCGCTAATCTTCATCTTAGTAATATATCGGTTAGAAGTAGATTATAATGAAAGTGAGAGAAAATCCGACATACTCTTACTCGTGAGGTGCCCTATCTTCCTCGAGTATTTCTTTCTTCATCTCAACGTAAGTCCTAACTTTCTTCTTCCCATCCATAACACCTATTCTCTTTCTTCCCCTTACTCTATCCCGGCCTTTAGCAAACCATCGCCGCTTATTACCGCTTCCAGCCACCTACCTTGCCTTCCCCTAATCTCATCTACAAATTTCAAACTCGAAAATGCATGGTGTCTAATGTTAGAGTGGGTGAAGTATTAGGAAACTCATAGTCTTTTTCTATGTAACATGCGAAAAACTGCTCGTGAGAAGCCAGTTCTCTCACGAAATCATATTTCCATCAAATATAGACACCAATTCATGTTGGTGTTTGAGTTAATAGCATAACTTTAGGAACTGAAGTCAAAGTTCAATAATTCAATAGAAACGGCGCTTAAGTCTCTCTATGGCTGTAAAATGTGTCCATTAAAAACACATTGATCAAATAATCAGCATATTTTGTAACTTAATTTTGCCTCCGAATTGGTCGGGATTGTCATAACTGAAAGCAGTATTTTTAAGTAATACAAACGGGAAGGTGGACTTAAGTATTTGTTTTGACTCACACAGCCGCGGTGCAACATTCTTAACGTAGGATAATGAGTGAGTACTGATGAAGTCCTTGTAAGTTCGTGTGGATAGAAAGAAAACATCCCGATGCATATCATGCAATAGGTAATAGGGAACGTAAGTAAATTTTTAATCTTGATGGGTCCATTTATCTTCAATGGAAACAAACTTGTCGCACCACAACCGTTCACATGTTATAAAAAGCTATCCCTTTTAGTTTCTCTCTTTATCCTCACAAAATTTTCAATTGGCAGTGCAATCCAACCGGATGTATACATAAATAGAACGGAAATAAGAGATGATAAGGCTCAAGTCTTGACGGCCTGAAGCGGAAGTTGAGCAAAAAATAGGAAATTGTGACTACTGACAATGATTATTAGAGTGAAAATAATGAATTTAAATAAAAAATGAATAGCAAAGAATGAAATGCCATGTGCCTTTTTATTTCAAACGGTACAGGTATAAGTAAACTGGCGCGAAAACTATTACCAACATGGATGAACCGGAAGTAGTGTCTGCAAATCGCGATTCGTATTCTTGTCATAATACGCCCTCAGCATTTGCACCACAAATGTTTGCCCGGAGATGAAAAAAAATGAGTTGACGTAGTTCAAGTTAAATCAAACCACTCTGTTGGCAAATCGGTTTGCAAACCAGTCTTCTGGCAAGCTTGAAATGCTGACGTTAATACAAAAAAATGTATCATCAAAATACCATGAAGGAAGGCGTATCAATATTTAAAATGCGGGGTTTTCTAGTATATTTTGAAACTATGAAAATCCTATTTAATTGATGAAGCCAAAATTGTAACGTAAACAAATGAATCAAGAATTAAATATTACCTTTCGCTGGAACTTTTAGTTTCGCTAGAAATAATTGAGGACTATCAGTTGACTCTATGCTCTGTGTAAATACCAGATAAATGTTTACGCACTTTTTCTTTTTTGTGTCAGGTAATTAAAACAGGTCAGATAAGGAAGAAATATTGAAACTGTCAAGTGTGGGAAGGGATTATTGTATGTAGAAAGAATATAACAGCAATTTTGGTCAAGGAGAGATTTCCCAAAGACTAAGTACTGAAGAAAAATCGACATTGGACTGTGAAGGAGGAAAAAGGAACCTATATCATTACTATTAATAAAAACTGAACAGTTTAATCGTCGAAATAAAATATTTCCTTTCTTATTTCGCATTAAAATTGAGGCTAGCACGTTTAGCGTGCACGCAAAAAAAAGCCATTGAACGAAAAAATTCACTTTCAAATTGAACCTTTGTAATTGGGCACTCATAGTACAAAACGTTTTACATTCAGAATAGAAAGGAAAATTGATTCCACCTTCCATAAGGGCTGAATGAATTACACGCCATGTGTGGAGGCAGCAAATGGGTGGGATAATCAATTTCAGGAAACAAATAATTGATAGCAAAAAGTAACCAATTCGAATTACGCTCAAAGCTTCGAAGATAATGTTAGACACCGTTGTTTCTTGATGCACGCTATAGAACATGAACTCGGGCGTTTTGTTTTCCTTGATTCGCGCTACTGCCAAACTGCCCGCTGCCGATTCATCCCTGAAGGTAGCGGTGAGAGTGGTTAACGGGATCTATCATCTGATAAATGTCGCGATTGAAAATGAATGCTTACTCAGAGTTTCAACTTTCCCGTTACTTTACAAGGCCACGGGTCGTTTCAAAAGCTGAGCATATAGGTTACAGGCGCAAAATGTACGTAACTGAAAGGTAATATAGTTGTAACAATATTATATGAAACCTGCGCATGATTTAAATCATTATAAATTGATGAAATGTGCCCAGTCAAGAATACAGACTGGGATAGTTTGGAAAGAGGAGAAAGCACTTTGTATTTAAAACTTTCTGAGAAAAACATGCTAGTGAAACAATTTCATACTCGAATGAGAAATCGGTCGGAAGTACGCATTGCCGGCTTCGGGTCAGTGCTAATATTGAATGGACATACTCTACACTGGATTCCAAACAAATGTTTCCTAAGAGGACGAAAAAGAAGTCGGCTAATATGAGCTACTTTTGAGGCTAAACATTACTCATATGAACGAGACAAAAAAAAGAGTAAGACTCCTTATTTAATCGTAAAATATTAGAAAATCGGTTAAAAACAAGCTAAGTTGTCATATTAAAGTTCCAATTATTATAATTTTGAGTGAAGAAGGGTACATTTTTTGTCCATTAAAAAATGACATGGAGTGTTTCCTGACTCGGTCTTTTTTGAATCCACAAAATAGCTCAAATAATATCCGCAGAAAGAGCGCTTCTAACGTACGTTTTATGTTAGGAATGGCGAATAGGTAAACTGCCATCAAAAATAGGAAAGAAGGAAATGTGCAGAAAAGCGTATTAGGTGGAATCGAAGAAAAATTTAGAAAAGAAGCATCAGAGGGTTGGAGTACACTCCAAGCCCTGCGAGGACGATCAAGTGGGTGTAGTGAAACTATGTAAGAAACCCGTATATATGTCTCCTACCAATGGATAAGTTCAGCGAAGAGTTCGGGGGAAAAGCTGCTGAATGAAAGGGCTGCGAGGTAGTAGCGACAACGTTTTTTGAGACTTTCTGAGAGGAAGCAGTCTCCTGAAAGCATAAATGGTAGATACAACGAGCGCGTGAAGGTGAAATGGATTGGAAATAATTAACTGGGGAGACCAACGGTGGAATACATCCGGAAAATCGTGTGGGATGTTAAAATGAACTTTCAACTAGGGAATAGTATTTTTTGGAAAGAGAATGTAGTGGAGAGTAACAGCAAATCAACTGCGGGATTGATGAATAATGCAATGTTAAACTTAATGTGGGAGATGAATGGGGAATGTTTATTACGCATTTAAAAAATGACATCGCTTTATTGTGGGGGTGAGGAGCAAAGGGGTGGTGGGGGAATGTGGGATGCTGGGTTTGCCGTCCGTCGGCGAGGAGGTCAGATGCAGCGCGTAGTTGAAAGGGAGGAGAGAAAGAGATTGGGAGGAGTTGGGTGGGAGGACTTGGGGAAGAGGGTGTGGAGTGTGATGGCGTGTGAGAGTAGTTGCGGAGGCTGAAAGTAGAGGGCGGCGTCTCGTGGCCTCGATTGAGGAGAGAGACGCAAAGGCAACAGCTCTCTCTCCCTCTCTTCATTATACATATACATTCCCACCTCCTCTCATTCCCACCTTCCAGAAAGACCGACCTCTCTCTCTCCCTCCCCCACGGCATTTTCCTTTCGTTTTTCCCTCTCCCAGCTCTTCCATCACGTGATTTGAACTCCCTCCAGGCCGAGGACGCAAATATTTCCCCTCATATCAACCCTTCGGGTTAAGAAGGCTGAGGTGGAAAATGACACGAGAAAAAATTAACTTACAACTAATTTCTGAAGGTATTTCGTCGTAGGAAATATAGCAAGGTGAAATATAAATCACAGTCCAAAGTAACAAGCATATAGGGTTGAAGTGGCAGCGATGAAGACGATCATATGAGACAAATTCGAACATTATCTTCGGGTCCTTAAACTTTTGTGTCGTTAGGGAGAGCTGGATGTAGGAAGAGTTGAGGTATATGCACACGAAAAAAAACCAAGACGAAAGTGGAAGAGGAACGCTATAAATTTAGTGCTACCACTAGAACAATACTTAGGAAGGGGTAAGAGATTTGAGTGTTGAATAGGATAGTATGGTGAGCTGCACTGAAACCATCTTTGGATCCATAAAACTGATGATGAGGAAAGCTTTCTCGGATCAATTATGGAGTATAACAGAGAATGCGGCTTCTTCTTGCCATTATGTCTTTAAATTCTAAGTTCCTTTCCCCTTTGCTGGAGGTCAGGGTTGTGTAAGGATATGGTGTACAACTCTGCAATAGTCTCCTGAAAGGGGGTGGAGATTTTAATGCCTGAAAATGATTTCGCAGGAGTATCCAAAATGCCGTCGTACTTTATCCCAAGTTTGTTCTTATTGAGTATATTATTGAAATGAGGAGAAATTGCGATTTGAATCAAGCAAGGGTGGATTGAGTTATTTTATTCAGTTTTTGTTTGCGGGATTTAATTTTACCCGGTAACATCAAAAGTTCGTTTTTGAAGAGTATATAAGATTGCGCTGGAGGAAATGAAACATGGTGGTTAGAGTTGTTTGGCACTTGAAAAACCTTGAAAAGTTTACAGACTTTAAGTTTGTTAAAGAGACGAGTGGCTAAGGTCACGGTGGTCAGCTCAAGGTTATCTCCATGTGTGCTTAATGTACATAGCAACGTTCATCTCAGATCTTGTCCCACTCTCGCTTTCTTCCTAAACATTCCTCATCTCGTTCATTCTCGGATTCTTCTCCATATTTCTTCTTCGCCTGTCAAGCGGAATACTTAAAGAAAACCGGCCTATTAAGAGAATAAAATATATGTATCTCTTCATCTTGTACCTGCGTCACCTCAAGGGTCGCTCTTGTTAAGTATTATAAAAGGAACGAGGAGATGTTCTCCTTCCAATCGGTTGAAAGAAAGTGTTAAAGGTGGCTTTTCTTTTTTAATCCTTGTTCCTCTCCTAAAAAAGAGGTTATGAGTTTCGGCACACATGTGGATGGACTTAATTGAGCCTCTCCTGTATCTCTCCCCCTCCCCTACGATGTCGTTTTCCCTGGGCTAATTCTTTCGACCTACCAGCTCTGCTGGGCCTGGCCTTTCGCTTCCTCCAAATCTCATCACGCCCATTAGAAGCACTCAAATTATCCATGCGTTGACTAAATCTCCGTTTAAAATACGTAATTGTGAATACAAAAGTAAATTTTTAATAAATACTCCCCTTTCACATGCTGAAACTATTGCTTGGGGAAAACTTAATGTTCTAATTTCAGCGTTCTCCTATTGGATGTTTTTTTTATCCGTGTCATAAAGTTCCTGCTCAACTTTCGCCGAGCTCAATGAAATTGTACTTTTGCTTCCTACTACGTAAAAACATTCTCGTATTGTGATTGCAAGAACGTATGGCGTGATCGAGTGTTTGGTCGTTACTTGGTATTTTATGATTAGAGTGGGAACTTGCTCAGACTACTTTTTGTATCCTTCTAAATCCTTGACGAATTTCAAACCTGGGGAAACTTAGCCTTTCTCCAGAGCATGATAGTAACCTGTTAATATCATAAATTCTTTTCGTTTAGGCCTCAGCAATCATCCTACGCGCTAGTCATACACTTATTACCCTGTACTTCCCTGCCTTACATGCCTCAAATGTTTCTATTGAACATTAAACGGGACAACGCAAGCTTAACCAGCTTCCCAGTAATTCAGGTGAATAGTAGAAGAAGATTCATGAAAACAAATTGTTTTAGGAGAGTAAGCAATTTTTAATTGCAAAATATAAAATGGATTGGTTTCCCTGAGGCGGACAGGTACACGTCACTGAAAACGTATGCTGTCCGCGCAATTAGTGTACATCAACCAGGAAAAATAGTAGTTTTCTTTAGATTTTCAAGCGTTCATTCGAATGTACCCGTCGAATGAATTGGTTTCCCTCGAATTGAACGATGTCCACGTCAGAGCCTCAGTGGAGGATAAGTCGAGCAATTTATCGAACGGGGACACTAGCGCACTTAAAATAAAAACAGCCACTCCTGCGAGTGAAATTCTCAAAGTTCCAAGAACTGATCACAGATGGCGATCCGACCGGCCGGTACCCCGCGGATGCACTTTCATTTTTAACGCGAGGAAAACCTTCGACGAAGAGGCGACGAAGTCTCGCTCTCCTCCATTGGTTTTCCTTTCTGCGCGGCGCGAACTCAACAATCTACATAACACTTCCCCCGCCATTCTAAATGAAGACGACCACGATGCCGCTGTTACTTCCTATCGCTAAGTTATGACTTTACTGGCAAAGGATGTAGTACTAGAAGACACAAACTCCTTTCGGCTGTTCCGGGCCACTTGAAAGTTCTATCCAGCCATCAAAAACTATCGGAAAACATATATCCATTATTTCACGTCTTCCGATTCTTTTTATCTGTGTTTCTGATGGACAATCTTGATAGTGGCAAAGCGGAAGTAATGTTATATACTAAAAGAGCAAAAATTCACGAATCAATAGTAACTTTCCGTTATTTGTCCACGCTCTTCACTGAAATAAGATTTACCGAATGCCCACTCAATATATATAGAGTGTTTCAGGAGGAGTCTGGAAACCTAATAGAGTTGACAGGAGATATAATTTCAAGTATTTTCTGTCTTGTAGACATGGGGTCGCAACTCTTTACATACGGAGCTATGGCAACGGAAACCAGCGTATTTATCATTTGCTGGGTAACTCATAATAGCGGTGACCTATGCAGACTGAACCGAAACTTGTCTCAGGGGTTTATAGGATATCTATATTATTTTTTCACTGTCAATAATGCTCATGGTAAATTATTTTCAAGATGATTCCAAAATATTCCTATATAAATTTAGCGGTTCGATGGAAACTGCAAAATGTGATGATTCAAGTGTTTGTGTTGCTATAGTTCCATAATTAAGGAGTCGCGACCCCATTACACTGGGCAAATTGCACGAAATCACATTCCCTATCACCTACAGGAAATACGCTGATTCCTTTTGAGACATCCTATATTCTGAAAATAGTACAATTTAATCGGCCAAGTTAATTTTTTTGTCCATCAACGCTTGTCACTCGTATTTTGTCGTCAAAAAGATAAAATGGGCCTTACGAGGCCTGTAAAATGCAACAGAGAATGGAATATGGGCTGCAAGCCAGGACGATAGTGCACCCATGTTGTAGGAAGACTGTTGGAGAGGAACATTCCACGAGGCCTGACACGTATGTTTCTCTCTCAGCAGCGGTTTGTCTCCCCCCCCCCCCTCCTCGGACTGACTGGATATTTCAACTCACGCAATGCGTCCGTGACTCTTTTAGGGATAAGCATCTAAATCCTCCCCTTGGCCCCTGGACGATGAGGAAGCTTGTCCTCCTCGAAGGGGACTACAGTATCTTCACGAGAGGATGTGTACTCCCCCTGCCACAATGCATTCGATATCTCACGTACACGGTTCGTTGACCACACGACCTCCCCCGAGAGGAAATTCAGCGCCAGATTCTATTCAACTTCGGCTTTCCGAGTGTCAGACCCGTCCTTCGCTTTTCAGTGAAGACCTCACTCTAGCGGAACGATTGCCTAAACAGACTCTGCGGGCTTAATTTCGATACATTTCGTCAAAAATCTTTAATATTTCTGAGTAGTATTTTTTTAATCATTCAAGAGCAATCAAAAAGTGAAAGAGATTAGATTTAAGACAAATTTTGATTTTACATTCGAAATAGTCTGTGGGGGAATTTTGTTTTTTAAACTTTCATGTATATATTTTTTTTTCTTTAAGTACCTACTGGTTTTTTTAATATTTCAAGATGTATTTCCATCACTCTCGTGTAAGTTGCGGGAGTATTTTAATTCAAGTTTTAAAAAATTTGCCATGTTAAACAGACAACATAGGCTGCGAAAGTTGAAATAGATATTTAAAAAAATAAAATTATGCGTCTTTTTCAATTTATAAACTTTCGCGTAGAAATTCCACTTGGAAACATTCCTCATATTTCACTTTTTGGGAACTCAAGGAATCCTAGTGAATCTTCATCCCTCAAGTGCCGCTGATTGCTTTTTGCGATGCAAAAACAAATGACACCACGGCAAAAAACACACGCAGAGAAGCACGTATTACACACACATTCGTATGATATTGGTATCAGTATGTAAACAATGACATTTCGTATTTGCATTAAAATACAGTACACACATATATATATATATATATAAATGCATGAGTAATATATATCACAGTATATTTTCACTTTGTACTCACCGATGCCTAGCAGGAGTAGGGCAAGCAAACTCGTCACCACGTACCTCGCCATCCTGTTCCTAACAAATGAATCGGTGCTGCTTTCACCTTTTTATTTATACGGGGTCTTAGCGCGCCTGCGCAGAGCGGTGAGAATGGTACCCTCTGGTGGAGGGATACTACGACTCTAGATGTCGGCGGCGGCGGCAAGCTCCCCTCTTCTCACTGCTCGCTCGCGCTTCCCCGCCCATCGGCCTTCCTCTCCCCCTCCCCTCCTGGCCACCCCCCAACCCCCCTCCGCCTCACCGACCCACCCCTCGACAGCGCTTTACCACCCCCTTCAACGTCCTTTTCCTTCAGCCTCCCTTCCGGGGCCACCGCCTCCTCCGCCGACATCGCTTCCATCCACTCCAGGCTAACCGTCCGTGCACCAACAATCCAATCGCCTTCGGGTGCATAGCCGCTCGCTGCGAGACGTCGCACAGTGGTCGATTTTCGAGTATTAGAGGGACAAAATTATTTTTTTAATTTAAGCCGATCGGAAAGCCTTATTTTATTATTATTATTTATGAGTTAATTTATAGAGGGTTGGTCATGTCTTTTTAAAAAATCTCAACTTCCTTTTTTCGCCGACGTTTCGCCTTTTAATCAAAGCATCTTCAGGGCTCAAAGGTGAGATTAACTTTCTTGCTGTGACAAGAAACTCATAAAATATTGAAGTGGTCAAAACAATGAAACGAAATTATTACTGTTTTGAGAGTGAAATAGAGAGGGCATTAACAGAGATGAAGGGTAGAAAAGCCGTGGGAACCGATAACCTACCTTCGGAGCTACTGAAGAATCTAGGTAGTAAGGGGAGAAAATCGTTTTTCCAACTTATTCGCAGGATCTACGAGGAAGGAGTATGGCCAGAGGATTTCGTGAAAACAGTATTAATACCTATCCCGAAGAAGAAGAAAGCGTCAGAATGCGAGGAGTATAGAACAATCAGTTTAATTTCGCACGCAGCAAAAGTGTTGCTTAGAGTACTAAATAGAAGACTGGAGAGCAGAGCAAAGTGCTATTTAGGCGATGACCAATTTGGGTTTAGGAAGGGGAGGGGAACCAGAGATGCGATTGTGGTAATGAGGACACTTATAGAAAGAAACATAAAAGTATAATCAGGATTTTTTCGTTTGTTTTGTAGATTTCGAAAAGGCGTTTGACAGAGTAAACTGGGAGAAACTAATGCAGATACTGGGGAAAATAGGAATAGATTGGCGTGATAGGAGACTCATCCGAAACTTATATATGGGGCAGAGGGCTCAGGTAAGGGTAGCTGACGGTGAATCAGGGTGGGCAGTTATAGGTTGCGGGGTACGGCAAGGGTGCCCGTTGTCGCCTTTACTTATTAAAATCCATACTGAGGAAATGGTAAGGGAGGCATGGGATAAGCTAGATGTGGGAATGAAAGTAGGACGCCAGTGGATAAAGTCGGTTAGATTTGCAGACGACCAGGCGTTGGTCAGTCGGTCATCGAAAGGACTGCAAACTTTAGTAAATGCACTTGAAAAGCAGTGTGAGAAATATGGAATGAAGATAAATAATAGGAAAACAAAAGTAATGAGATTCTGTAGGACAAAGAAAGCGAAGCTGGTGATAAGAGTAGGAAGTCACAAACTGGAGCAAGTAGAACAATTTAATTACTTGGGTAGTACGCTAGAAGAAAGAGGACATAGTAGCAAAGACATTAGGAGGAGAATAGCGCTAGCGAAGGAAGCGTTCAATAATAGAAGGGAGCTGATGACGGGGACCTTAAGTAAGAATGTGAAGAAGAGGCTAGTGAAGAGCTTGATATGGAGTGTTGCGTATTATGGGGCAGAAACGTGGACCTTGAGAAAGGAAGACGAGAATAGGCTGAAGGCTTTTGAGATGTGGGTGTGGAGGAGGATGGAGAAGGTGCGTTGGGCGGAAAGGAAGACAAAGGAGGAAGTGCTTGACATGGTGGGCGAGGAGAGGAAACTTATAGATGAGATTAGGGGAAGACAGGGTAGGTGGCTGGAAGGGGTAATGAGGGACGGTGGTTTGCTGAAGGCCGTGATAGAGGGTAGGATGTTGGGTAAGCAGGGAAGGGGAAGGAAGAGAATCGGTTTTATGGACGGGATAAAGAAAGGTAGGACTTATGCTGAGATGAAGAAAGAAATACTAGAGTTAGAAAGGGCACGGCACGTGTAAGAGTTCGTTGGATATTCTCTGACTTTCATCACAACCTACCTCTAACCGGTAGATTACTGTAATGATTATGATCTTTTTGTTCCATTTTTTTCTTCAGTGTCAACTGCGTTTTAAGTAAAGAGTACGGGTTTTCACCAAAGTTGCTCTTTACTGTTCTGCAGAATTGAGAAATTTTCTTGTGATGTGACACGTTGAAATTATTATAGCTTTTTGTAACTCAGTATATGTGTTTGGGCTCTGGTTGAGTATTTTAAAACTATTTTGAATTTGTTTTGGGACTATTCCGGTAGCTGAAATGACGATGGGCACTATATAAACCTGTTCCATATTCCAAGTTATTTTTATTTCTAATGCTAATTCTTGGTACTTGGCAACTTTTTCAGTTATTATAATTAAACAGTTACTTGGAGGCCATTGGTCAGTTGGTAATAAAAACAGCCGAGTACAAAATATAAACCTTGATAGACTTCTACTTCTTTTATTTATTTTTAAAAACAATTAACTTTTTTGGGAAGGACTCAAATAGTTTTTTTGGTAGGTCGTTCCAGTCCCGTATGGTCCTATTCAAGAAGGAGAACTGTTTCACATTTTTCCTTTGTGATCGGCACTTCATCGTGAACTGGTGGTCATTATCACCCACAAAGTTTGGCTTATTGGCTTATGTCATTCCCAAATTCATCCCATGCTTTTTCCTCACTCACTATTTTATACATCCCACATAGCCTGCTCCTTTTTCTACTAACCTGTAAACTCTCCCATCCCAGTACTCTAAGCATTTCTGTAACACTCTCTGTTTTGTTGTGTTTCCCTAGCACATACCTAGCAGCCGCTTTTCTTTGCACCTTCTCCAAGTTCATCGCCTCTCCTTTCTTGTGTGTGTGTTTTAGCGGAAATTTCTAGAATTATGAACCGAAATAGCTGTAAAACATGAAAATATAGTATTAAAAGTGGGCTCCATGAGTAATTATTCATTGTTACATTTCCCTAGTCATAATGGAGACGATATTCGAATTTTATTTTTTAATTTCAGCGTATGTTTGAAGTAAATATTGTAACATTAATGGCGCAAAAATATAGTTACATATGACATTTAGTTATTAAATAAATATATCGACTTAAGTCTCTAACTTGACTCATTTTTTCACGCCGTACGGTTAAAAAGCCTTCAAAATAGCAGTTTTGTTTGCAATTCTGTCAAAATTACTGCGGTGAGTAAATAATTAACTTTTTATAAATAGTTGATAAGCATACAAACAACAACTCGTTAGTTTTTTGGCGAAATCTATGTGTTGTAAATGCCTAATTTTTTTTAAATATTCTCCCTCTGGAGCGCACATACGTATCTATCTCATGTAAAAGAGCTTGTATTTTCATACAAATTGCTCCAAAGGTAGTTCGGCAAGGTGGTAATATTTTGATGTAATTCGAAATATGGGAGTTTTTTTCCTCAAAATGAGGCCAAATTCATCAAATTCTAGGTGAAGTGATTTTTCGCTCTAACTATACGTACTACTCGTACTCCACTAAGTTTCGTAGTTTATCTTCTAAAAATTGGAGTAGTAAAGTTTCTGCTTTGCTTGCAAATATAAAATAAATAATTTGTCTTACAATACTCATTGAAAAAATATGAATACACGTGCAACGTGCTATTTTTGATACACTAACATGCTTTCTTGCAAATTGTTTTACACATGAAATATTTTTATCAATTTTATCACATTAAAAACATTTATTCACTCTCCATATCCGTTGAGTCGTCATTTCCCACATGTTAAGGAGTTTTTAGTTAACTTATCACGGTGCTAGGCAGTTGACTATCCGTTTTAATTGGTAATATTTAGGGGCCGAAATTAATGGGTTGCAACTTGTTAATAATAGGTTCATCAAGTGTTGATTAGAGTGCTCTCTTGACATTTTCGAGTGTGATGTTCCCGGAAGGTCCTACACGCCTTGTGTCTTGCCTCGTGCACATCCTCAGATAGTTGTCCTCCAATTTCCTTCCATCCAATTTCCTCGCGGCGCGATGGATGGAAATTGGATGGAAATTGAACGGAAATCATCGGATGAACGGGATGTGTCCTCTGTTCACGCGGTTATTTTTCTATAGATACGGGTCTCAAAGGGAGACAGAATTAAATTTAAAGCAGAGAACTCGAAGAACTAGCAATGCCTAGAAGGTAAATGCTCGTATTTCCACAGATAGATATGCGGCTTCGTTCACCTTATCAGTCTTCCTATCATCGCGGTGTACTTTGTCCCTCTTTTTTCTCTCTACGTGCCCCTCTCCCTCTATGTAAAGGCTCATAGTATTGATTTAATGGAAAATATCCATCCAGTGGGCTGAAGTTAGTGCAGATTGAAACAAATCAGCTCATATCAGTGCAACCAATAAATGACGATGAATAGAACAATGTGCACATGTGAAAAATTCGGTAATCTTTCAGTAGGTGGTATTCTATAGGCACGCAGTTGTCGCGGCCGAATATTAGATGTATACGAATTCGTTCAAAATATTCAATTGAAAACTTGTGCTTTTTTCTTCTAAGTACTTAAAACATTTTACTATCTTATTTTCACGCCTTATTTAATGATATTCAGCACAAAAACAACAATCGCAGATGCGATTACCGAAATTCTTTTATGGCCTGGTGCACATCAATAATGCTCACGTGTTTTGAATTGCGTTGCATAGCGCACATGGTCTGAAACGAATGGAAAGCAAGTTTGCTGTTGTGTTACGAAGTAATTAGCGCACTAGAGGGAATGGAAATCGCCCAAAGATTTCGGAAACCTCAAATGTTTCGGGCAAACTTTACGGTAATTTGAGAAATATTTTTCTTTCATCATCATTTAGACTATATTATAATTTCATTTTAAAATTCAAGTATTCAAAGTTCAAGAAACAAGAAGTAAATGTTATAATAATGGCGCACAAACGGTGTTTTCGGCGACAGAAACTATGTAATACACTGAGTACACATACTAGAGGCTTTCATTCGACTCGTATGTTAAACGACGGACGCTGAAAGCTCCATCGCAACCGAAGGTTTTGTTTTGCGATTTCATAAAAATATTGCGGTGGGTAAGAAATTTATTTTTTCAAACGATTGAAAAAACATTTGAACTACAAACCGTAACATCTGTGACGTGGTCTGTTCGTCAGAACTTTCTCATTTTTTATTATAATTTCTCTCCGGAGCTCACAGTCGTACCATATCACATGGACCACTGCTTCTATTTTTTTAGCATTTATATAAAAAAGTAGTGAGTGCATTTAGCTGTACATTTTTTCGAATTGAAGTTATATTGAAGTCAAAGTCATTGACTTTTGTGTGAAATGATATCTCGCTCAAAATAACCTAAAACGTTTAGTCGTACACCTTCGACAAATGTCAGTCATTTCTCGACACGGTGCTGTGCAGAGTTGAAAAAACATGGCTAATTTGAAATGTACTTGGTGTCAAGGGCAACCCATCATTTAGTTGGGGAGAACAGGGAAAGTGCTACAATTTCACTGATCTAGCACACTTATTAGAGAGCTAGCACATAGTACAGATGGTCCGAGCTAGCTGGCTGCCTAAATCAATGTCTCGTCTGCAAGTAACATCTAGGTATTACTGCAGTGAATGCCGAGAAAAAAAAGCATGTTAATTTGAGATTTTTCTGTACTCACAGCAGCTTAATGTTTCGGTTTGTTACGGAGTAATTTATTCAGTCATACTGATAACATGGAATTTTCAAGAAGCTAGCATCTCAGTCAACCGTTCTCATTTCTCACACATATTAGGGAGCTAGTACATAATACAAACGTTCCCAATCCCAGTTGTCTAAATCAATGTCTCATCTGAAGGCACGTCAACGGTTTAGTGCAGTCAATGTCGAGAAAAACGCTTTTTGTTGAGATGTTCTTTGTGCTAACTGTAGCTTTAGTCTTTAGCAACAACGTTTAGTCTTTTGGCGGAGTAGTTTCTTCAATGAAAATGATAAAATGTGATTATTTAGAAGGAAGCATCTCTGTCAACAGTTTTTAGTTCATTCATCATTTATTAATGTTTCAACAGCTAGGAAAACCGAAGTATAAGTACTCCCCAGTGATGAGAAAAACGCCTGTTAATATGAATAACTTTTGGTTCTTACCACAACTTATCTTTCAGTCGTGGGAAAGTATAACTTGTTCAACTTAACATATTTTATATGGCCTTTACGGAGGTGAGATCTCTGACAGGACCTTGATAAATCTTGAAAATACCGCGAGAACTCGTATGCCTCGATATCACCGTGAGGAATTTAGCCAACTGTTACAATGAGGAGTCCTCTCATGTGAATTTTGGCGAGCCTCCGTGTTTAGAGTTTTGGTTTTACCTCGTGGACGGTGGCACCATGCGCAAGATTTGATTGCATCACGGCATTTTTATATGCGACAATCGGGAACTAGTTCCTTCAACGAACACAAAAATCCATAGGGGAGAAGGACCCATTGGCAGGAAGAAAGGAGGACATTAATTTTCTTTGGAAGTATGTGCAGTGTATTGACACACCGGGACTGTAGGAATCTCATCCAAATTCTCTCAAAATGCGATTTTCTCTGTAAAATTCTTATGTTTGTTTATTTTTAAATTTTTCTTCTGCAGGAAATGTTATTTCTGAAGTCTATGCCCTTGATGAAATGTCTCTCAAACCCTAGTAGTAGCCTAGTTTTCGGGTTAATCACTTTATTTTGACGACTAAAAACTAGTAACTCAGTTATTTTTAACGGTATGTCTTCATGTTTAGTGCCAGACGTAAGTTTATTTTGCCGTTGTTGAAATTAAGGAAGCAAACATAATCGGTATGGTTTGGAATTCAGTTCCTAGTTTTCACGGAATTACCTCTGATTTCGGATTTATTCAGGAAGGCGTAGGGAAAACACTTCACAGAACATTTCATTTTGGAAATTATGCTGTCCTCTGATATCGTTTCCGCAGCATTTGTGCAATGATTCAGGAATGCGTTGGGAAAACACTTTACATACATTTCATTTTTGAAATTACGTTGGTCTCTGATATTGTTTCCCCAGTATGCGTACAATGATTGCGTAGAGAGAACTTATCCAAATCCAGCCTTATTCAAAATGTTTTTTTTTCATGAAGTAGGTACATATTTTAACTAGTCTCTTCTCGAAATGATGCATGTAACTCTTTCAATATGCTATTATCATACGAAACTATAGCTTTTGGCTGTAGTGCCTCGGTAAAACAAAGCTGGTTGGTTTTTACGAATGAATATCCGCATAAAATGCTGCTGACAATTTTTAAAATTGATATTGACTTTGGTTGTGGAAGATCGGGCGCTGTCTCGTCAAGATAGCGTGAGGTTATTTTCTTCCCAGCTCTCCAACGCATATTTCAGACATAACCCTTCCTACCTCACATGAAAGAAATTCCAGCTTTGAAGGCGGACGGTATTCCTATGAGATGACTGGCGAGTGGCTGCTAAGTTTGTTTATCTCTAGAAATCCTGCTTCAGTTCAATGACCTCGCCAAACAAGGAATTTATATCAGGTCTGGCATAAACATCTGATGAAATGATGGATGAATAGGTTGCGTAAAAATGATGGACTGTGTGGTGGAATTGATTTGTATTTAATTAATTTCTTTCACTCATTTGCCCAAGCCAATGGAATGTACGAGGAGCTAACCAAAAGTTCCCGAAATTCACCAATAGATTAAATTACACCACATATGGATCTAATTCACCACCATCACCTTCGAAGTACCTTTAGAATCTTTAGAGTTTACCTATTTGAATCACCTTTAGAATGTGTGCACCGATTCCAGCGCTGCTTCCTTGTTTTGAATACCATCTTTGAGTCCTTTTTCATGAGTGTTTTTAGCGTCGCCTACGATTCCGCTTCAATTTCTTCAATTGTCTCAAATCATCGGCCTTTTGACTTGAACTTCATCTTAGGGAACAAAAAGAGGTAGCAAGGGGCAAAATCGCTCGAGAAGGGTGGATGGGGAACTGTAGTCCTTTTGTTTTTCACCAGGTCCATGCAGACCTTCTATTCACCACTCAGCAGCCGCGGTACGAACATATCAGCAATCTGTTTCACGTTGTGTTCGTTAGACATAATCCTATGGCATGTACCACACGATAGTCCCACAATGTTTGAGGTGCTACCCAAAATTATTCGAAATTCGTACGGATAAAAATTCGTGTGAACGAGTAAACATCCATTGTGTACTAGTGAGCTAAGCGGCTTCATTCTTGGTGAACGTGTTCACTATTAGTGAGAGCTTTTTCGTAATTCCATGTAGCTTCCATTGCAATTTCGCGATGACGTATATGAGAAAGCAGCACATCCCCTTCAATTTTGGCTTCAAACTATGGAAAAACCCAACGTTTGTCTTGGATGGTCCGCCTGCGATCTTTCATGACCGCAGCCCGGACAGCTGCGACAATTTCAGGCGTAATGCTGGCTGATGGCCGTCTTGAACGTTCATCATCTTCGACCAATGTTTGACTATGTTTAAAACGTTTAAACCACTCGTAAGTTTGGGTCTGGCCTAAAACATTGTCTCCAAATGCTTGCATCGACATTTGACGTGTTTTTTCAGCGGTTTTATAGAGCAAAGAACAGAATGTAAGAAAATATACATTATCTCCTTAATTTATATATGCTGATCATGAATCAGACCGTCGTCCATCTGCAAATTGCGTTGTATCAGAGATAATCGTTTTTGAAGTTGAGAAGACATTTTAAAAACATGTATTCATACTATGGTTTTATATGCCGCAAGAAGTCAGGCTTTAAAAAATATAGTTGCAAAATACGTGTTTTGTTTGAACTATTCTCCGATAGGTGGTGTTATTGATATTGGATAAATTTAGAATTAAATTCATTCAACTTAAACTATACAGCACTGTGAGAGAATATTGTCAAATATAATTCTAGTAATCATATTCGTTAAGCTTTTTCTAATATCGGCATTTAAAATCATAGCCCAATTAAATATGTAAAGAATTGATGTTCCCAAATTCGATTACGTCCACCTAAGAAATATTGTAATTTGCAAATAAATGACGATCAGATCATTTTTTGTACGTAGAATAATTTCGTACAATGTACATTATTCTCAAACCATTTTTCGTACCAAAGTATTGACTGTTATAAGGCATACAAAATCCATTCCAGTTCCAGATGTGGAATTTAAATTGAACATATCTAGGTTGCTAGATCGGCGCGTCACCATCATATCTATCACGGATGGTATCCTCAGGAAATTCCGAAGGAGATGAAAAGGTAGTATGAACGATCTACTTTTGGGAGCCGTTAATATTTGTGAATAAAGTTGTATATATGTCACCATCACTGCGGGACAACATTTGACCGTATTGATCCAATCAGGGATCATATTTGACAGGCGGATCTGGATATATTCTCGGTGATGAGCTCATGAGATTCTGTGCGACGATGCATCGCTCGTAAAGTCTTGCATTTGCGGATTTTCACATTACTCCAGAGAAGAGAGGAGGCTGAGTTGACGATCGAGTTTAAAACAAAAACATCATGATGAATATCAAAGACGAATCGTAAAAGTTGAGTCCATTTGACATTGTTCTTGTAAGAGAATAGGTAACGGCTAGGTGAGATATACGCTCTCTATTCATACGCCATTGAACGATAAATTGCTATCGGTGAAGGGAATGACAAACAGAACCATCGGGACGTGCTCAATCTGCCTAAGAGAAAAAAACTACTTAAAATGCAGAGAACCGTAAAGATTATCAGCCTGAAGAAGGATCGTTTTGGAGTGCAAGGACGGCTGCAAGTCTTTACAAGCGGCATCAATTATCAGGTCACAATCATCCGGCTGGAAATAGGAAGACCAAGAAACAGGAAACAAAATTTCATCAATCGCAGCTGTATAGTTGTCATTAAATATTTTACCAAAGAGAATTGGGAAACATTTTCCTGAATACCGTAAAATGGAAAGGAAACCAATGAAATTATAATGTAGCTATGAAAATATCAGAAGTTACTTGATGAGTCACTTTGCGAAAATGTTTAACTTTCATGATGAACAGTTGTTGTAGCTGTGTAATATTTTCACTCTTATTTTATTGACCTACCAAGGTTTCAACATCATAGTGTCATTATCAAGGTACTATCTTGTAAGGTAACACCTTTTATCCAAGGCAGCACCTTGATAATAGCACTAACGCGTTGAAATATTGGTGGGTTGATTCGGTCAATTAAATAATTGTTAAAATAGTACACAAAATTATAATTGCTCATCTTGAGTAAAAATATCACTTTGCGATTCTTCACTGATATATATATATATATATATATATATATATATATATATAACAACGACTGGTGTAGTTCTGTTGCGAAACCAGTCGTTATTAAATAAATCACTGTGGAATTCTAAAGTGATATTTTCATTGTGAAATAATGAAATATTTTCTGAAAGTAGAGCCTGGGATGATCGTAAATGAACTTGGCATTCACTAGTAATTGTGAGATACAGTATAAACAGGGACTTCAAGAGGGAAAATATTTGTTAGCATTTTATCATAATTAATTATCCTCGATTTACTTTTGTGAGGCTGATCAAAACTTTAAATGAGTTCGCATGAGCTGTAATGAAATATATATTGCTGAAATTTGGAAGATTATTAACATAAAACTAGATATTTCTCGCGCCTACAATGGAATAAAAAGTGTTTATCATGAATTTGAGGATTATTTTACACGATAGCGAATTCAGCGCAACTCCTTGGAGCACTTTACTCCGCAACAAAACGGTGGATTGATAATCAATTCTGTGGAGTAGTCGTCTCTGATTGCGAAGTGTTGAAGTATCGCAAATCGAGTTGCATAATTATTAGTACAGCCTTGTAGCACTTCTCAGAAACCAAGCCTCATTTGAACCGCGTTTGGATAAAAGTTTTACTCTATTTAAACCAAATAGAAATAAAGAAAATGGAATTATGACACTGAATGGTTCTATGATGATATGTGATGGCAATGACAGAGGTTTTTATTATATATGAAATCTAATCGAAAATCAGATTCACTGCAAGTTATCAAGGAAAACGACTATTCCCCAGCAAGTAATGATAGCTTTCGTTTGTCCGGTATTTGAGGAGGTTTCTGCTTCTGAATTATTTCCCGAAATTGTGGGAAGAAATCGACAGTGAAGAAGAAACGATTATCGCAGAGGAAAATTTATAGTATAATGAATCTCAACACAAAATTTCGGCCATTTCTGCTAGTCACTCCTAACCTGTCTGAGAGATGATTATCAGTGCCAAGATACAGTGTTTCCGCTGAAAATTCCTAAATTCAAGGGTGTAGTTCAAGAGAAAGTTCATTACGGATTCTTACTGTTTCCCAAATACAAGGTCTTGGACAACGGATGTTCATAGCTGCTGTAGAAGTTAGTCCTTAAAAATAACTTTTTGGGCTTTTATGAGTCAGAATAGATGTAACGGCAAAATGAGTTGGAATGAACCATTCGGCCAGGTAGTTTATACAGATGATTACTCTGTGTTTTTGTCTACTACTTTCCAGTTCAATGTTGAGTTTTTCAAGTATGTTTGACCTTAAAAAAAGATGCGAGACGTGACGTCTTTCTTCTCATTTCCATCCGAAACATTGTTAAGAGTGCATTTATCTTGTGTGAAGAGAGGACGGCATATTTAATTATGAATTCCGGGCAGATATTCTATCCATCGTCGGTAAAATATACACGTATATTATAAACCTCCAAGGTCCTCAACCTTGTCCCTTATCAATAAAATAACGGTTGCCCATCTTGACGTTGCGGGCTTTGACAGTGAATCTATTTGCTTAAGACTTTATTTAAACGTTTATAACCCTTCAGACATTTATTTTTGGATTATGTTTTTTATTAAAAATAATAATATGAATTTCTGGCTCTTACAATTGAACTTACCTATATTACCAGACTTAGGCTCGTGAATTCCCTGAGTTTATCTAAGTAAAAATGTTTTAGGTAAAGCTCAAGTCATAAGAATCTAGAATTTGGGATATTTTATTGATTTTTGTTGTTGCACAATCGTTTTAGGAAATAAGATAAAATTTAGCAGTGATGATTCAAGTTATTGACTAAAAATGATTATAGCTACGATGTTTTAACGATCTTTCTTTTCATGGTGGATGCAAGGGGATATGCCACGGTGGAGGAACTCATTTCGACAAACTTTCTGCATGTGGTACACTTTCCAGAAATCCAAATGGTCTCGGTGTTGATTCTCACAACTGGAATCCAACGGTTACCTTGATTTTGATTGGTTTCCTTGTTGATCACCGGAAAGTGTGTGGGGCTAACCGTGCCCGTAAGAGCAAAACATTTTTATCCGATTAATGGTTGTTTTGCCAAAATATTTAATTGAAAGAAAAAATACTGATGCGCTAGGATTTTGCATGGAAGGGCGTGGGAAATTATTTTACTGTTGATAGCTTCCTGTATTTCAAAGGTTTATTCATACTGAATTTCACATAAATTCCCTATAAATGGAACTCCATAAATCTTGAATTATTGGATAAGAGTTATGGATATTTTTGCATTCAAGGGGAAACATGCATAATCAGATTGTAGATAAATGAGGATACTTGTAATTGAATGGAAGAGGAAGTTGTTTTTAATGGAAGTAGAATATTAATTTTTCTGTGAAACTCTATAGAAAAGATACCTATATACACCAGTTAACATAGTAATATATTAATTTTAAATTAAAAATATTTTTACCATATTAATTACATTTCTTAAAATGACTGAATGTTAGACCTTTTACTTGGTTTTATGGCTTTTTAGGGTAAAAGAAAATATTACCTGCATGATCTATGAACGTATTTCAAAGACATTTTAAGCTCGGTCGTTGAAGTCTAGTTCTGCACCATTCATGCTTTAACTCCCTCTTAATTCAGTATTTCCCGACTTTTAAAATTTAAGATAAATAATTTGTAATTTGTATTGAGAATTAATATTTCCTGAGGGGTCCGAATTGCGCCTCCGTTATTCACGGTCATGATACGGCTTTTCATGTCATGCGAGGAAACACTGGAGGATATGAAAGTGAAATATCATTTCAAAGTCCTCAGGTTTCAAAAGCGTAGCTGTATTTTATCTTACGCAAGTTCCCGCTGATTCACGATACCAGGCACATGTTTATATTTAGATGCTGAAGTGGATTTAGTCAAGGTCGAATGCACTCTTTGTTACTCACGTCCTATAAGTGGTGGTTGTTACGAGAAATCTTTCCGGAGCATTTTGCAAGGTATTGGTCTCACGAATATACTGGCGCAGCATAATACTTTTACAACTAAACATCACATAAATTAATGATTTGAGGTGTGTCACGAGTTATCTGAAGCATAGCAATTTTCACCTTTTGCCATGACACTCAGGATATAAATCTGCGAGTTGCTATCCATAACGCCTTATGACGATGTTAAATGAAAACCCAAGGTAAGCAAGGGCAATGACCAACAAGGAAATTATTCTGAGCAGTTGAAATATAAAAAAAAAACATATCGCTATGATCAATAATGTGGCTCCGTTTAGGCTCTCAACGCTTGGTAGACCTCAAAGTAACCTAATTATTAGATTCCCTCTCCTGAATATGGATATGAAATTGCTTACTTGTAGCTTTATCGTCGTCAATTTTCAGTGCGTTTGTAAAGAATTACTCAATTTATTACAATTGGGACATTTTATGTCAAACTTCGAAGATAGATGAATTGAGTAAGCAACCTCGCTTACCGAAGTGTCGCTTGAGAAATATTGTTGTCAAAAATAATGCGTTAGAACATAAGATGTTTAAGCAGTAGTTTTGAAGACTATGACAACAAAATTTGAGATGCCACTTTTATGAATATCCTTCAAATCATTTACTTCAAACTGTAACCTGAGTATTGTTGTAGGTATCACTAGCGCTAAATTCATAGTTGTTCTAAAATCACGACAATTTTGTCGTGAAGGGTTAATAAATTTTATGGAATTGAGTGATCACCAGTGGGTGACTGCAGTTCCACAGTTACAAAATTAAATATAATGGAAAAGATTTTAAATGTGACGTAACCTACTTACAGTTCAGCCGATTATGTAAATGTATATAACTAGAGTGTCTTTTGTCCAATATACAGCTTATAATTCAAAGCATAAAATTGTCCACCCGCTAAACACATGGCGAATGCGAAGCTTTACCAGTCAATGTTGTGCAATAAGACGATTTAATGTAGCCTGTGGATAAATTGTGTGGCAAATGGATGAAGATATTAGCATAGCTTCTGGTGATAAAAAAGATATAGGACGACGTTTAAACGTAATTATCAAAATTAACTTCGGAAAATGACATGTTAAGTACAAAACTAAATAAGCTGAGCCAGGAATGGATAAAATTCGTACAATTTTTTTAGATTATAATATTGTATTCACATGTAAAAGCTGTCAATTTTAGCTAGTGACAATCAACTCTTTGATAGAATATAAAGAAAGGCATTAATATTTTATCAGTAAATATTCCCTGAAATATTTGTTTTTGGAGAATTATTTGTTGCGTTAAACAATTGGATAATATATAATAAAGTAAACCCCCAAAATTATCGATGAACTAGCTACAATATGTGTATACAGCTATAAAAATACCTATTCAGTATCGTTTAAGTGAAATTGGGTCGAGTGTGATGCTGTTTCATTCTTTCTTCATATCGTACAATATTTGTTGGTACCAAACAAACACTGCGGTCCTTTATTGTCAACTAAAAGGTATCGCATTGTATGTATGTGCATATGGTATGGTGGATTAATCTAAAAGTTTTTAAATTTCACCCACTATTCAAACCCTCTCTGGAAAGCCACTCTTTCGCTATATTTGGAAGGAACGGTGTAAAATAAAAATGAGAACGATAAAAAGAGAGCGTATTATCCAGCTAATTCATGCTTTACTAAATATAAATAATTTCCTTTAGGTTTAGAAGTGTGTCGAAATTATGTTGCTGATTGCGAGTGTTACTAAATAGTTGCTATATATTCCGCACGCTAACCATGAGTCTCCTGAGAAAAATCGGTTTCGTACTGGATTGTTTTTGAGCGTCTTAACGTCGGAGCGAATCGTGCAAAATAAAGTCCTACTTCGACATTCGTGAGGAGGCATGTTTAGAAAGCACTACAGGCTCGCAGAAGTGGAACACATGTTTTTCAGGCGATTTTTCTGATCGGCAGCCGGTGTGGCGAATATGATACACCGTAGTTAACTGTGGATATCGCTCTAACTGATCGGCACACTGTATATCTCCTCTATAGATTGAAATAATTCGTATTTCATTTGAGGGTGAAAAGACATTAAATATGCCAGCCAGAAAAGTACTGTTGAAAATGACTTAATGAAAGCAGTGCGAGGGAGCAAAATGTGGAATTTCTCTAAAATAAATGTGTCCAGGGATATTTTTTTTAAAGAAAAGATCCTTTGAGATATCAGTCAACGTGTTTGGTCGTTCAATTTCGTCCTGATTGCTCTCAAAGATGCTTTCGGATTTGCATGAGCATATCGGCACAGTTTCTCCGCCGCCCCTCTCCCATCGCTGACTTTCTCCCTTTTGAAAAGGCAGACGAAAAGGAGGTGGTGGATTTCTTCGGATTTTCCTGGTGTTGGTAGCACTGAATGCGGTCGTCTTCCCCCGTCCTCGTGCTGCACGGTTGCCCAGACTGAGCGTGCTCCACTCGACCACCGGCATCACTACCCTACCCACACCCTTGCCTTCGCGAGGATGCTTGATACCGCGCAGATGGCGCCGTGCGCTGCGGTGCAGACTCCAATGGTTTCGCGCCGGCTATAAAAGCGGGACTCGAGCTGGCTGACAAACTGACCGTTTGTCCTACGCAGTGAGAACGTTGGTTAGAGCAGTGTAAAATTGGAGTAGGCAGCTGTGATTCACCCTTTACGATCACGTTCGCTTCCATTACTTCTTCATCAGTAATACTTCGGTGTAAATCGGATGTGATGAGTATTCTTAGGAATTCAGGATCATTATGGCGAATACAGTGTTGTGGAGGAAAGAGACCACCGGAGAAGTTTGTCTGTGATAATGTCATTAACGTATTTGCCGAATTAATTCTTGTTCAAGGTTTTGATTTCCCTACCCATAACTGTGCCTCTTTGTGGGAGAGAGGCCTAAACATTCTATGGAGCTTAGAACTTATGTGTTAAAAAGTGCGACGTAGTTAATTTTTCTTTGGGGAAAGAAATATTGATGCTGATTTTGTGTTGATTGTTTTAGGAAATGAGGAATGGGGGCGGAATGAGGATGAAATATAGAGATAAGCTGATTAAGTGATTCAGATATCACGTGATCTAGTGAACATTTATCTGCGAATTTCGTTTTCAAGAATGTTATTACTGTCCACAAAGGAAACTGCGCCTTGCAAACGACACCCTTGCAAAACGTTTAAGTGTAATGAGTAGGTAAATAAAAACATATCAGGCCTCAGCAATTTAAACATTCTTAGAGGGCAATCGGTGCCTGATTGTAAAGCAACTCAAATTTTAGCCTGCTTTAAAATGTAGTCAGTTTTGAGTTTATTAATCAGTAAAAAAACGCATTATTTTCAACTCAGGTGTTTTATTTTACGTAGTTTCATCACAAAGAGATGTGTAAGCCATTAACAACGGTCATCGTCAATGGGGAAAATTGTTTTGAATGCTAAATCGTTAAATGGATATCTTGTTTAAAGAGAAAGATCAGGACGCCTTCAAAGGATTACCTTGAATACTAGAGAATAGCCTAGTGGTACAATTGTATGTTATCGGAGACATATTCTTCCAGGGAAAAGCATGAGTCCAGCATGGGAGGCGTCCAGCCGCTTGGGATTATTCATGAGGAGTCGAAGGTTGCTACATCACGTGCATCCACGTGATCAGTCTCCACGCTCGGAATATTCCAGGCACAGCTAGTTAGGCATTGTAGACAGCGTCCAAACCAACGGTCCAAAAACTCGAATAAATTCGTAGTACATGTTCAACGAAAGCTCATAAAGAGTCAGAGGTATGCCAGAAATATATCATGATATTTCAAACTTATTTCCAGGGTCAGTAGCGTATTTTCATAGTCGATTCCTCGACAATGTATTTTTCCGCTGTGAATTCCTAAAATTTCCCTTTTTATGTAGGTTCATAGAATCAAAATTTTGAACCTTTTTTTCTTTTATTTTTTAAAGGTATGGCGGCGGCGCATTTTCGCATTTTAGGCGGCTTTCATTTTCATAAAGAATGCATTTTACCCGATTTATATTGTTCGTACTCGTCCTAACTATCGAAGATATATCGAAAAATGTAGCATATACGTTTCTTGATCTTAGGCTGTGTTGAATTTTGAGGTCACAGTAAACTTGTTGTTGCGTTGTCTATTCCGATATTTACACCCAAAAATGCCATGGCGCACAATTTGACTGCTATGTAGCATTTGTCGTGAGCATCTAGCTCCTTTATAGCTCACAAAAACCTCAGGGGCGAAGGACGTCACGATAGCTTGCCCGGTCAATGCTTTAGTGGCGATATCGAAAGATCCGGATGCGATTTCCGGTTAAGGTGGATGATAATTTTCTCTGTTATTTTCGAACCTGAGCTATGCTAGCAAAAACAAAACAGAGCCTGTTGAGCAGGGCGTTTGGTTAGCGATTGAAAAGTAGGTGACAAAAACAGTCGACAATGTTCCTGAAGAAAAAACGCCCACATCTCCTGAGTGTATGATTTTATGTGTTTTAGAACTTCGTGGGAAGACCATTGGTTATACAGGAAAAAATTACTCATCCCATATGTGTGTGAATTTCACATCTCACCCCCTTGGGGGTAAGTTAAATTTAGAGTCTAAAATGTTTCAAAAAAGTCTTTTGTATGACTTAGAACAATAAATTGATACCAAATATTGAAAAATAATTATGTGTACCTAAGAAAAATCTTAAAAAGTCCAATGGTTGCTTTTCCAACCTTTTGCACACACACATACATCCGTCATAGGGCTTTAGTGACAGAAATAGTCGCTTTACCTCTGCACAAATGTTAAAAATATTACCTTATAATTATTTTTACGCTTTGGTTTGTTTTTTCATTCATTTTTGTATGAGACCCCTCCGGTTTTGATTCCGTGAATATTTCACAAAGGAAACTGTTTTAGGCTTAACTATGTGGAAGTTATCCATTACGGAAGAATTAAAATGTCTTAGTTGATTCCACTTAAAAGATTTTTGGTGACGACTCGGATTTTGACACAAGTCCTGAAGATGACACGAAGTGTCGAAAGTCGGGCCGTGACAATAAATCTTACAATTGGAATCAACTAAGGCATTATAATTCTTCCGTGAATATTTGTTTACACTTTTTCCTCTTATTTGTTTAGTTGGATAATTCAAAGATGGTGGCGGGTTAAGCCTTGCCTGTGAGACTCTTGTCTTAGAATCGAGTCCCACAAGAGATATAATGTTGTTGCTTCGATTTTTCACCATCTAAAGAATTGGTGGATGTGCGAATTATCGTGGTACGATCCCAGTCAAAATTTATGCTAGGCCAAAGACAATCCTAATCCACAAAAGATAGACCTCGAGAAGTATCCAAAGGACCAAGCTGATAACTATTGGTATATTATTTAATTCATGATTCAGGTTTCTGCTTTAGCTTTCATATACAAATGTAAATATTACTGCATTCTAAAGTCGATTAAAGTTATTTATTCCTCGTATGTGAAACGCAATCCTTTTTATCTAGATCAAAGCCTTAGCCTTAAAAAGATGACAAACTCCATTGAACCCCGGGATAAAATATTTTGTTATTTAAGATTTTCCAATAATTGATAAACTAAAAATAAAACTTGCGATACAATCATTGTCGAGCACGAGGTCTAAATTATTTCTTAGTGTGGAATTCAATAGCAGTAATTTTTATAATTTCGGATCTATGAAAGGAAATACTTCTGTATTTATTCCTGAGGAGCTGCTATATTGTCACTCTGATTAAATACGAAAAGAATTACGGCTTTGGTCAGTAAAATGAAAGTGATGCGACACACCAAGTCTGAGTTATGAAACTCTTAAAGAGGAATTTATGAGTGAACCTCTACTAAAATGATTACTTGGCGTATCACGATGGCCTTTCATGTTATAAATTATGCCTCCCACACGACTTCGCAAAATGCGGAGGCATAGCCTTAAGAACAATGAAAGGATTTCTCCGGAGAGATATTTTAGAGAATAACGGGTGACGTAACTCCTTTGTTCCTGGCTCAGAGTTATAAAGGGGGGAGAGGCATGCGATTTGCTTTTTGGGTGTTTCAATGGGACACGTTAGTGCACGTCACTAAGGCATGTGAGTGGGCTCCATTTGCGTGGGCGTTTGTCGTTTGTCAAATCACTTAGGTGCCTCAGAGTGCAACGGCTCCCATTTCAACACCAATGATCTCCGGATCTCGCGAAATCGATTCTCTCCATCCGACAACCCTGTGATTACGTTCGAGGAAACGGAGCATTCAACACCATCTGTCGGCGACTTTTCAGGGACTTCGGAGAAACGAAAACCCGAAAGGAATGAGGAAAATTCGACCGTCACAGATAAAAATGGCGAGCTAATTCGTTCCAGGAACGATGACGAGGGAAATAACGCGTTTGAAGAATGGACTAGCGGTCGAGGTAGGGAAAGAGGGATGTTGAGGGCAAGGGAAGAAAGAGAAAGGGAAAGGACGGGAATGGAGGGGAGGATTAGGATGAAACACGTGACCTGCTGACCTCGCCTTGACATTTAAATGGACGATACGAAGGAGGAATACGACGGCGAGCACATCTTCGAACCCCGGGGCATTGCTTTTTTTGCCGCTCTTTTTTCTTCGTAAAGTGCCATTGGTGTTTCTTTTTCCCTGTGCGCCTCTAATTTGTGACCTCTCCCTGGCGTGGGAATGCCTAACCATTTCTGAATCTCGAAATGGATCTCCGACACTGCGATAATGTCGCTATCGGCGGTGGATCCTTGGTGGTGGATTTTACTCCTTGCTTGCTGGAAATATATTTCGGGGGAGACCATGGTATTCATGTCGTTAGCGCCATTGTTTTCACTTGAATAGAAGTATTGTATCTTCACGCTGTTGATGGAAGTATGCGATTGTATTGTTGCGTTATTCATAGGAATTGTCTACGTCCTTCCAATGTATACAGAAGGAAACAAGTGTAGTTGTTCCTGTCTGTTCTGATTGACATACTTGTGAAGGAATTATGCAATATTTTTCGAACGGAAAAAAAGGGTTACGTTTCTTTGAAAAATGAAAATCACGGAGAAAATGAAAAATAACTTTGTAAACACCTCTTAATAAATATGAAACGACCTAAGTTTCGACACCTTGTATCATCTTCAGTTCAGGTTTCAATAAATTCCTAAAGCAGATTTACACAAAGTAATTATTAATTTATTCTGTGATGAATAACTTGCACGAGGTAAAGCTTGAACCATTGCCTATGTTGAAAACGAAAGTGCTATTGAAGGATATTTGCGAGATATTCAAAATGTTTGAAGAAGCTAATTATTATCCTACTAAATATTTTTTATATTGAAATTGTAAAATACTTTAATTCGGTTATAATGTATAGTAGAGTCTCAGTTATCCAAAGCATACCTTTCAGAAAATCCGGTTAATCGTAATATTTAAGCCAAAGTCTAATTTAAGTAATCCACCCTCTTATACCGGCCAGTTGGAGTAAATAATAGTCGCAGGTGGATGACTAAACCCTCCACCGACCATCTTGGTTAATTACAGGCGCGTAAACTTCGCCGTAGTGTCGGCTAATACGGTTTGCACCATTCGAAAGTTTTTAAGGGCTCACTGATTTATAGCGCTTAACAAATGAAATTCGGTTAATCCAAAAAATAATGGAATCCGAACCACAGTCTGTCGCCTCGGTCCCAGTTAGTTCGGCTGAATTTTACTCTACTGTATTTTATTTAAAATTATATCGTGTTTTTTAGAAGTATTTATTCAGGCGATATATTACTCTTCGTTCATAAAATTATTATTTACTCTCTGAGACCGCATGCGGGTCGAATACCGAAAGATCTCTTGCACAATATTTCGCGCCGCGGCTGATTGCATTATTCTGTCATTTTCGATGCCGAGTGTATCTCCTAAGAACCTGTTGTGATAGAACTTTTTCAGATTTTTAAGTGCTATCTTCTTTCCTCATCTCACGGGGATAACTGGTTTTCAGAGACTTCTCCTTTACCCTGCCGTGTCGTCGTCTTGAGGGCAACCTTCGTTTTCGTCCCGGAAGAGACGAGCGTTGAAGTCTCTTCGCAGGGAGATGCGAAATTCGCTGCGGAACGCCAACTGCCAAGCGATGGAACACAGATAATGATCTTCGCGTCCCGATAAAAATGGAATTTGATGGATCCTAATCATGTTGTGCACTGCACAAGGATGTACGTAATGATTCCATTCACACACCTGGGAATTATTTTCTGAATGTCCATTTTATTTATATACATACCCTTAACGCCGTTCCGTTTCAGTTTAGAGCCAGTCAAAAATACTTAGTTATTGGCTTTCGGCCTAGAAAAATGGTTTTGCTTTTAACAATTTATTCAATTTATTCCATACTGCCTTATACTTGCATGCGTCCATAAGTCTATTTAATACATGCATTGTTTATTGGGATTGGATGAATGCGATATAGGCGTACTCTCTTATTTTTAAGATTCTTAATATTATTCATCTGTTGTACCTTCCATCATATTCACCCAAAAATTTCCCGGTTTGCCCCTTTCTTTCACGCCATTCACTCCTCTGTCATAAATCTTTTTCGTTATTCGACTCTCATCAATTCTCATATCTTGGCCAAACCAGCGAAGTACGCTCCTTTCATGCTTGTCCATTACCGGCGTATAAATTTCATATTTTTTCAGCGCACTCATTCCTAACTCTATCTTTCTCCTAATTTGACAGCACAAAATTCTTAGCAACTCCATAACCACTGAATTTAGTCTACGCAAATGATTTAGCTGACACACATACGTTACTCTTTTGTGGCAGAAATGGTATAGTAAATTATTTTTTGGAGTATTGGTCTTGTTCTTTTAAATAATCAACTTTCACATACAATCACTTGGCAATCACTTAGCCAACGTTTCGTCATTTTATTGACATCTATTTTATTTATTATTTTATTTTTATCGAAGCCAAAATTATTGAATCGGAGCCGTATTTAAAGAAAAGACTTTTTAAAGAAATGGTACCAATTTCGAGAAACCCAAATTCATGCAATAAGAGAAGTGACATATGTAATTTGAGTGCGATTTACAGCTCATTAATAATATAATCTGATCAAGAATTTAGAAGAAAAAAAACATGGTTAAACACTGATTTTGTATTAGTTTTGAATTTTGTTTTTGCTTCATCAGGCTTTTGTTCATCTTTTATATTTTTCTATCTATTTTTTATTTTTTTATTGTTAAAAAAATTGTAAAATGACCTAACTACATCAGTCACTTATATAATCCATGGTTACTGTTTTATAAACAACATGTTTTATGTTACCAAGCAGAAGAATTGTTCATTTTGTTTGTAATTCTGGTTCCTTCTACATCATTCTGTTCATGATTCACGCTTTTAAGGACAAAGGTATTCAAAATTATTAAATTATTATTGCAATATCATTTTTATATTCTGGTTTTGTTTAATTGTTAAATATTTTGAAAACTTCTAGCCCTGAAGATGTCAATAAAAGTCCATGTGAGCGTTGATTATTTAAAAGAAAAAGGCCAATACTCCAAAAAATATATTTACTATAATATTGTGGTCGATTAAAGAGAAGTTCCTAGAAATGGTTTTTTGTAAAAGATCGAAATACTCTATACATTGTTTATTTTGCCATACACCATCAATGAATGCAACAAAAACAAAGCGAAGAAATTATCCACCAAAACACGTTTTGTTTTCGTCACTTCTATCTCCCAATTACTGTTTCCGACTTCCTCTTTTCCATTGTTACGATCATAACACCCTCTACTCTTCTAACGACTCTTTTGGTGGCAAGTAGGGTGGTAAGTTGATGAAAATGTTGGGATGTCTATGATTTCCTGCAATATTTCAGCTGCATTTGGTTGATAGACCCCATGGTTGCTCGGTCAATGGTGAAGACGAGTAGCTATAACAAATTGGTACATCGTGCAACTTGGATTAATGTTAATTTAGTACACGTAAGCCAATTATTTTACTTTTAAAATTGATACCGGCTAGGATATTTTTGAAAAAAGATTTTTTGGGTAAGCCTTAACAGAAATAAAGTCGAAGTCAGTTTAAGATGAGATTCTTTGGCGTCTTTAGGCTTGAAAGTGAAGCCTAATTTAAGCGAAAGATTCTAAGGACTATAGTGCGCAATTTGCCCATAAATATAATGAATAATGCATTACTTTATTGTAAATTATTTACTTGTTGCATTTTGATGATAAATTTCTATGGGGCCGCGAAAATTACGCACATATTGCATGTTTTCGATGCACAGTTGATCCTATCAATACGACCGATGACGCATTTTACTTGCTTGAGTACTTGAATGAGTACTTGAAGAATCCTTGAATGCTATCGCACCGTATGGTTATTCAATGATTATGTATCAGGGAATTGGGTGAATGCGACATATGCAACCGTGTTAGCAATGCATCTTTCTTTTTATTCAGGGCATTGAAACACATGTTGATTTGATAAATTTCATTATGCCTATCCTACTGGGTCCTAATTCTCATATTTTCCTTTTTTACATGATTTAATAAGTGGGTTGGTATTTTTGTGGGATTCATGACTACAATTGTTAAGTTAGAACTTTTTTAGATGATACACCTCACCTATTACATTAGCCTGTTATATTACAAGAGGTAGGATGATTTCGCTTAGCCAAACTTACTATGTAATGAGTAACTTGCAAACTTTAATAGTATCTCGGACTATCAGATATCATATGAGCCGTGTTTTGCAAAGCCTGACATCCCCCATCTGAGTACCAAGTTTTCAATGCCAAGAGACCCTTAATTTTTCACCTTTTTTGAGTCATGTGATCTAATTCGTGCTATATAGCATCTTTTTTTCCTATTTATACAAGTTTGACCGTATTTCATCGATAATATAGACCAAAGGATTTCACGGTCGTTGGTCGGATTCTCCATCTTTGTTGGGCAAGATTCTCTTCGGAACAGGAGGGCCTCCATTCGTGTGCCGTAAAACAGGTCGCAATTTAAAACGAAGAACCCAGGGTAATTCGTATCCCGTGATGGCTTCTCCACGTAGCGATCTGGAAAAAAGTCGCAGTTTGATTATTTTCGGAGATTCTTTAACTCGATTTGCAGACAGCACCGCTTTGTCAAAGAGCTAGAAAAAACGTGCATAAAGTGCGAAATATCTTTGATCGTGGGCCTGATACCAGTTGGAAATGTGATCGACCCCCGTATGCTCTCTTTTCCTTAGTGATAGTTTAAGTGAGACGAAATGGGTGGCTACTGGAAAAGGGTGAGGGTAAAATGAAAAAGAGCTCTCAAAGCGAGAGGCAGATGAGGAAAACTGCGAATACAAATTAATTTTGGGGGAAAATTTTCAATATACAAGATTTAGATTAAGCTAGCATTGGGTTGCAGGCAGAAGAAAAAAATGCAAAAAGAAATAATGATTAATACTGGAATAGATATGAATTATTGAATTTTTAAGGTATGGAGTATAAGACGGTTATAGTTAAACCGGTAGAGTTGTATGGTTGGAGAAAGATTTATAACTATAATTATAGCGAGATTTTGCAGCTAAATGCCGCTTCTCGCATCCCAAACGCCACTTTTCTTTATCATCCCAGTCTCCAGGTTTTAATCCTCTTCTCATTTCCATCTCTATATTTTCTTTCCATTTTTTTCTAGGTCTTCCACTTTTATTTATTTCCACCGGAGTACATTTCCAAACCCTTAACGGTATTATTTCCTCCTTCATGCGTCTTAGATGTCCGTACAATTTCAGTTGTTTATCATATATTGTTTCTAAAATTGTTCTTTTTGTTGACATTTTTCCCCTAATATAATTATTTGTTGCATGATCTAACAAGGTTAAGTTACAGCATCTCCTCCAACATGACATTTCAGCCGACATTAATCTCTGAGACATATTTTTATCTACAACCCAGACCTCTGACCCGTGCGTCATAGCTGGCTTTATCATTGTTTTAAAAATATTTCGGAGAAGGATTTGAAGCACCAATTATTCGGATGGAGTAGGGAGCGAGGAGCTACTAATCAGGAATTAAGATGTGACTCTAATGAGGCTAATAACTAGTAATAAAAGAATTAGATTGAGTATGTTCTCAGAGGGAAATGTTTACCGAAGGATACGGTGAAAGTAGTGGCAGAAGGAAGAGATTGGAGAAGAATAAAATAGGAAAAAAATTCATAGCTTGAAAAATAGAAAAGTGTACGGGAAGGTGAAGATAAGCGCAGAGAATAGGGACAGCTTAAGGATGGACGACGCCAGGACCTTGGCAAGTAGATTCCCCATCATAGTAGGAGCGTATGTCTAGGTCGGGGTTGTTCATTGGGAATCTTCATGCCAAGAGTGAAAAAGATCCATTGCTTGAGGCTACCTCGGAAAAATTAGTTCCATATACATGACCTGTTGAGCTTGACTGCCGAAAACATGCTTAACAATTATTTGTATGTCCTTGGCTGTTTCTTAAACTAGTTCAATACATTAAGAACAGAAAAACTGAACTACCACTGTAGCGGTGCGGCTGAAACATATAAGCCTAGTTAACGTTTGGTGAAAACTTGAAACATTAAACGTGAATTGAAGTCCCGTTAATGATTTCGGTTTACGCTTGGCAGTCAACCGGAACTTACGTTGGCAATCGTGGTCCGTCTTCGGTGATCTTCGGCTGCACAGCCTCGTGTAAACATCCACCGCTAAGGCTGTAAACATGCAAATTTTAGTTAGGTATTTTAATGGGTTACAATACACGCGCATACATTATAGGTTTGGAAGTAATTATGCTCCTGCTTTGATCAATATTATTATGGTATCAGTCGTTTATTAGTGACGTAGTAGCTTGGGCATCGTAATGAATTCGACAAAGCCGACAAATGAATAACTAGTATTTCAAGGCACATGCGCTGGCGTCAGCCATGAACCTTGGACGTTGGTACTGTTTGAACTTTGGAGTTGCCGGTTTTCATTCCCAATTAACCCTTTCACGCAACTGTAAAAGCATTCATAAACATCAGTGCAATGAAGTTGCGGTCGAAATTAAAGCTCACGTTGACGCCTATTGTAAGCAGACGTTTATTCTTGTGTGCATGCTAATCGAAATGGTTATTTGATAGGGCTTAATACCTATGGTGTCGAATAACCCCTCTATGATCTAGATATATTTCAACATCAGAGAAATTAGATAATCATGAGGAGGCTGGCATTGATTGACATAAGGCGTTCGTCTGTATCCTATGATTCTGTTACTCTGACGAGATTTTACAAGTCAATTTACTACAGCCACTAAATCACAAACGTTTTCTTATCTGAAATAAATAGAATGGGAAAGAGTGTCCATCTGCTTATAGCTACCGCTTTTGCACGCAGTGGATATGAAAAGTCTAGTCAACCAATTTACCACCATCTCATTCGTAATAAAAGCAACTAATTCTCATTTTCTCTCATGAAATACTCGCATCAATAAGCGTATTTGTCCCGGTGGCCTTTGCGTAAGCAATCAACTGTTAGTAGTGCCAGCCATGTACGCATTGATAACAAAACTCTGAATTTCTGACAAAGCCATCTTTTTCCCTTGATGCTTACTTCTTAGTAATAATCAATTAACATTTCTATAATTTCTAAGGGTATTCCCCAATAAAAAATTAGTTTCTACGCCACTGCATCGCTGCAACAATGGTAAAGCGTAAAGTGCATGGATATGATATCATATCCATGTCAATAGCTTAAGTCCAAGGAAACAGCTTCCTGTTTACATTCTCGATTTAATAACTTAACGGAATCGCAGAAATGTGGGTTGATGTCAACGATCTCATGTTGATCTTTTGAAACCAAAGCGATATCCGCGACCTATTTCTGAATGAAGAATTTCATTCATTCGCCTGCGATGAACAACATCGCGTCCCATATATTGCACTCATTATTTGTTCTCCATTTGGGTTTTCGGACTCATTCTGAGAAACCTGGCTGTGTAATAGAATCAAATAAGACACTCCCATGGGAACTCGGTTTGACCGAAGCTGAGGTAGTAGGCAAGGAATGGGATCCATGCGCTGGAAGAAATCGTGTTGATGTTCCCAAGGAAAATGCCCATGGTAGAAACTGGTGGGAACAAGAATTTTGTTTTTGAAATCAAAATCCGTGAAGGGTTACTGGATCCATGACCTTGGTATAGATGAACATTAACATTTCAAGAAGAGCATTTTACATCGATATGTGTGTTCTTGTTTATCTGTTCTCTATAAGAAATACAAGAGGTAGAAAGGGCACAGCACGTGTAAGAGTTCGTTGGATATTCTCTGACTTTCATCACAACCTACCTCTAACCGGTAGATTACTGTAATGAATGAATGAATATGTAGTTGCGTAAACCAAATCTTTTTGATGGACGTGACGTTAAAACAAATTTTGATGAATTCCGACTACATTTTCGCTCTCATGAGTGCAATTGAAAAATAACGATAAGGCGAGCGCGCGCGTTATAGAGAACCGTGATCCAACCCCTTGTCTTTCTGATAGTGAGTGCTCCATATGATTTTATCATCTTCTATCCTTATGTACATCTCCTCGTTTCTGATTCCATCCGTCCATTTTGTCTCCTGCATCTGCCTCCAACACTTAAGTTTTGAAAGCCTCTGTTCTAATCTGTTCCAACTTTCCAATTGTCCATGTCTCTGTACCATATAGCGCAACAGTCCACACGAATGTTTTCAAGTACTGCTTTCTTATTTTCATTTCTATTTTTTTGAACACATTTACTTTTTCATAATGATTGTTTTCTCTGTCTAAGCTAATCGTCACATGGTTTCAATCGGGCTTCTTCTATCCAATGTAATGCAGCTTTGGAGGTAGGTAAAGGGTTCAACTTGATCATGCACTACTCCTTGCAGCGTAATGTCTGCAATCATCTTCGGGATACTTGTTTTCTTACTGTTAATCTTCACGTTATATATTTGTAGTATTTGATGAATTGAATTCAAGGCTGTTTGCAGGTCTTCTGGATTATCTGCTATGACCGCAGAGAAGCCGGAAGACCTGCAAGTAGCCTTGAACACTACACACTAGAATCAAAATGTCCGTTAATACCACATAGGCATATCCCATCTGTTAATTTTACCTGCAGAGTTCTGATTTTACTTTTGGCTCCTGGTATAAATTTGTTGGTGCTACCTCTGGACTTAAATTTACGTGAATTTGAATTTCTACTTTAACACTATTATTCATTATCAGAGCAAGATGGCCGGCGAGGTAAACTGCCCGATTTGTAATAAGTATGTGGATTTGAAGAATTCACACATTATATGCTGCATGTGTGATTTAGCATACCACAAGAAGTGCTCTAAATTAAAGGACAATGTTTTTAAAACAATTATTGCAGAGCCCGATGTTGATTGGTTTTGTAACCAATGCAACCCGAAAAGTGTAAACAAAAGAGTGCTGCATGATAGTTGCGAATGCAACTCTTATGGGCAAGTTATCGGAGAACTTAAACAATTGACATTGGAACTGAAAAGTGAAATTGACCTGTTAAAAAAGGGTTTCATTACAGCTTCCAACACATCTGCCCAAGTTAGTGGTGAAGGCTTGGAATCTATTATGAGTAAAGTTAATGAACGCCGGAAATGTGCGAGGAATGTGATTATTCATGGTGTCCCGGAGGACGATGATTTGCATCAAACCGTTGACAAAAAAGTTGAAAATGAGCATGCGGTGAAAATATTGACCACCCTGCTGCCGAATTTCTCCGAAAACAATAATAATCATTGCTTCCGTCTTGGTCGAAATCAATCGGGGAAGTCACGGCCACTGAAGTATACTTTGGGATCAGAAGCTGAAGTTTCCGAGGCCTTACGTCGCTTCAATGACCTGAAGAAGGCAAGTGATAGTGCCTTCAACAACGGTGGTACACTATATAATATATCTTTGTCCCGAGATCGCACATTAGCCGAGCGAAAGTTCTTGCAAGAACTTAGATCGGAACTAAGCAGGAGAACTAACGAAGGTTAAGTGGATCTCACGATGAGGTATATTAAAGGTTTACCAAGAATAGTTTTAAAAAACGAGGAGTCTCCCAGGTTAAGAAAGTAGAATCTCTCCGATTTTACTATCAAAATGTTCGTGGTTTACGTAGAAAATTATCTGAATTTAGTACCACTGCTTGTCTTGACGATTATGACATAATAGTGTTAAATGAGACTTGGTTAAACCCAGACATCAACAACTCGGAGCTACAATTGGCAAAATTTTCTATCTTTCGGTGTGATAGGAGTGAACACATTTTGAAGTATATTTATTTAATTTACTGGTTTCAAGCCTGGCTTATCCTCTAATAGTGTTCTGTGAACTTAAGCGTTCTGTTGAGAGAATGAAGTTTTTTATCTCTTAAGATTCTAAGTGCATGATATTCAAAGTCAAGCAAATTTTTTATCTAAACAATTATGGTCGCTTGAGCTAAATTAACGTTCATTCATTCTAAATTTACATTCCCTTGAAGGAAGGAAGGCTGTCCTAGGCTCAGGGCTGATGTTAAATAAGCGCGTTCATTTGTCATAATAGGATGGGAGTTGAAAAACTGGTGCATCTCATTAGTGAACTGGGTTAATTCGTGCTTAATACAAAAAATGACCAATTTGCGAGAGAAATCTAAAAAAAATAGCATACATATATTCTACAGAAATAGTGGCACTAAAGGTAATTATGCATTGCACGACAGTTGACCAATGACGGTCATTTGTTTGGATTTCATTTATTTGGTTGGCGACATTATTATGGTCGGCGACATCATTATTATGATCGGAGTAATAAAAAAGAAAAATATCCTACCTCCTTTATTATTTCAAAAAATCAATCCCATCTTCCGTTTGTCCTCTGCGCAGAATTATTATTTCCGAAGAATTGGACGCTAATAATTTTCATTGCAATTGAAAGTTGCCGTGATCATACCGTCCCCATTGCGTTGCCGGGTAACGGTTTTCTCACACGGAGAAAATTTTACCTTCGTTGTGCTAATGGCATTCATTTTCTCTTTTTCTCTCCGGTATGCCACTCGATTCTTCCTACTGCAACCTTCCTCCCCCTCTCCTCCCCTCATTCACCTCCCCTGATTACGAGGGACGGTGGGCAAAGTCGGTGCTGCCACCGGATGGGAAGCATTCGAAGCATATTTATCCTTCTCCTTCTCCCACCTCAACATTGAATTTTTATTTTTGCAATTACGTCCCACCTCCAAATGATGGAACTATTTATTGAACATGTGATATTCAGGTCAACAATTTCTAAGATATTATATCCTATAATTACTCAATTACAGTGCATTGTATGCGAAGTAGCTCCCATTTAACATTTTGCATAATATTTTCAACAGTTTTTCGTTGATTATTGCCCTTATTTGATTATTAAGTACTGCACAGGTATTGCGCATAAATCATCATCTATAACATAAGATCGTATTTGTATCCACAGCCTTTTATCAAATTTTTACCACATTTTCTTCATTTTCATAGGGAAACTACTTTTATTCATTTTTCCAATACATTGTGATGAGATTTTTACTGCGCAAAAATCTAATTTGTTCCATTCAGAGGCAGTACTATCCAATTTATGTAATTAGGCTTTTAAAAGGAGAACTATAGATGAATATAAATTTCTTAAAAATATTTTCACCTATAGGAAACTAGATTATGCTCTTGACACAATAGATATTAGCTTTCTCTTCTTTTAAGGTAAACCTTTCTTTCAGTATAGAACTTGAGATATGTGAATTGACATTTCGCAAATTATTTAATAGAAAGACTTATTGATTGCAGCCTGATCATTTAAGAAATGTGAAAGTGACATGAAATATTTGAAAGGGCCTAAATTATTCCAACAAAATTTTAGAGAGAAATTGTTGTGATCTCGTCAAGGAAAATTAATTTGATGAGCATAAATATTCATTCTTAAGTATTCTACTAAAGCCAGTCATTACAGAACTTCCGGGGTGCAGATATTTTTGCGCAATGCCAAGTGCTTTTTTGCTGCTTGAGATTAATGGCCCTTTTCCATCATCTGTATTGCTCTGACCAGAGGCAAATTTGTCTTCTTTTGGTTTTAATGAGCTAATGAGTTTTTTTTATCATTGCATCATTATTTGTACAATAGAAGTTTTGTGCTGAGCCACTGCTAAGATTTTGACTGCGAAAGTTTACAATGCGAATGTGAAGTGCTTTTTCTGTTCGCAATACATTTATTTAATCTTCTTACCTTTTATTTTTTGGTACATAAATAAATAGAAACCTGGGTTGGGATCACGATTCCTTCTTTCACGTTTTCATTATTGTTATTTAAAACGCAAACTGCTCTAGACGGTCAATGATCACAATTAATGTCCTAATAACGCACTCCATCAATTGAAACTAGTGATTTAGAGCACCTAAATTAATTTGAATAATTACAATCGTTTTTCTCTCCAGAGCGCAATTGAAAAATAATGGTGAAGCGATCGTACGCATTATGGAAAATCATAGCTCCTCAGATGTCCCTTTTGACAGTTTTACTGATGATATAAATACGATTTAACTAATAGCAGACAGAATTATAACCCGTTAAATTTTTCTCATATTTACAACCGTTGAATGTTCAAAGAGTACTTCTGAGATACTATATTCCCATTGTTTTTGTTAGAAGTAGGATGTACTTGCTGAATACATTTCGGATAATTTTATCGATGACAAACCTGCGAAGCATTAGCGGTCTTTCGTCATTCGTAGCTGTTATTCTCGAGTGAAATGGATGATCAGGATGCAGTAAGAGGCATGTTCCGAGAAACTATGACTGTATGTGGCTCCCTCAGCCAAGTGGAGTTCTTAATCGCGGTTACTTCACCTTCGCCGAATCCAATGGAAACCCGTCACTTGTTTGCAATGGCTGCACACCGTTATTTTCATGGAATACACCATCTTTCGTAATTATGTAAATCCAATTGGGGTCATGCTCTCCCGTAATCCTTTCGCTTTGCGCTGATAATCGCTTGGGAATACCTATCTCTGTACTTTCTCGTTGGATATATCACGATGCTTGAATCTTCATTCTGTCTAGCGGAAATGTGATCAGCTGATTCTCATTAGTTCATTTCCAAGGACCGCATCGTGCCCTTTTGTATTTTATGTTAGAGAACATAAAATTTATTGCTTAAATAACAAGTGTTGGACGAATTAAGATTTATTGTCACAAAAAAAATGATGACACATGCTGAACTGATATTTCATCAATTCTAAATTGGAGAGAAAAGCGCGCTACATATTGAAGCTGTGTATCGAAAAATAAATAAATAGTCGGATAAGAACATTTAATGGCATTACTGAAATACTATTTACATTATTTTCTTCTGTAAAGAAATGATCGCTCGTTATAGCTTACAATTTTTAAGGAATTGCGCTGAAGACACGTATTTGTAGGATTTATTTATACCCTCGCACGCCTATCAATAGACTCCCATACTACTCTAAATACGTAATTAGTTACAACACCTGTTCGATCAACCTAATTGCGAAGGGTTAGGAGTGGTTCTCTAAACTTTTTATTTAGAATGAATGTCAGCTAAATAAGACGAGCGAAGCCGCGGGCAGCAGCTAGCTAATTATAATTTTAATGAAAAAATCTCCACCTCGGTTAAGTGCTTACAAGTGTATCCCTGAGAGAAATAAATCTATGGCTTTCGTCCATTCCTCTCGTCGTTAAGTCGGAGGCTCGCATACAGGGGTCGTAAAAGGTGGTGGATCTCGCTCGTGATGAGCATGACGGTAGAGGATAGGAGAGGATGTGAGCAGGGTTGCCAACTCTGCCTGGTTCTCCGGGACAATCTCGGAGATGAAAAAATAATTTTTAAAACTTCCAAGTTCCCAGCTTGAGACGGTTTACTCCCGTTGTTACTCAATAAGACGATCTTCAAGTTTGTATCATTGCTATTATTTCTGTGAACTAAAGATAAAGTTAGGTTTAAGTGGAAGAGAGTATCAATCTTCTAGATGCTTACAGGCATAGGTCCCTATCCACTCATGCGATTTTATTCTTCATATCATGATGCATCCTTCCTCTCTTAATCTCGTCTTTAAAGGTTTTTCTCTTTCTTTCCCTTCCCCGCTTAGACAGCATTCTCCCCTTTCTCATGCAGCATCCTCTCGACCCTCATAACAATTTCCAACCACCAATTCTGCCTCCTAATCTCCTCCATTAATTTCTTCTCCTCAACCACAATTCAAAGCACTTCCTCGTTTGTCTTCCTTTCCGTCCATCCTAGTTTCTCCGTTATTCTCCACATTCTTATGATTTTACAAGAGATTTTTGTAATACTCTGTGATCAAATGGATGTATATTATTCAGTTTTTTCTCTGAAATTATCAACTTCAAAATTAACAAAAATTAGTCAATTTAAATATATCGTTACCAAAATCTGAACTGCTACGCAGCGGTGATGAAAATTATTTTTATATAATCTTGAGCATAGTTTGATAAAATTGACATTTTTATCGCCTTCCAAAACATGATCCTATTTTGTTGATATACCTAATTAGCTCATCAGTTTTGGTTTGATGACTCAAAATATATAAATTATCATTCGCAGAAAGTCTCAAACGATGTAACTCGTCACCTACACAGTCGGAATTTCTATTTGCTCTCGCTTACGTTTTCTGCCTTAGCGGAGAGTGTGAGAAAGTTTCCACATCTTTGGAATAGGTCTTAGATAAAACTCTGTCTCCTCCCCGAGTTATCCACTAACAATTTAATTGCAAATTTATGGTCCGGGAATTTGGTCACATTCACATCAAGGTCAATTTTTTTGTGGTGGCGCAGCGAGTCAGAAAAAAAAACAAACTTAGGAAAAAGTCGAGTGGGTCCTGTTACGATGGCAAGCTCCTCTACCTGGCGTGATTAAAAATTGCAGTGGCGTACAATAGTTTCCTTAAACATTGTTATTACCTTTATAATACTATTTAATATATTTGTTCATTTAAGGTTTCCCCACACACTAGGGCCATTGCCGCTACCGAAAGACGGGAATAACGAATTTATAGGGAACCACTCAAAGACTTTTTATTCCAAGTGCAACAACCAGATCCATTAGAGGAAATTTTTCTTGCAACTGTGTACCATTGTGGAAATTACTTTTAAGCATTAATTGTTCGTTTGATTGATAAATTTTTTCCATATTTTATGACTGCCAACATGTCAAATAAATTGATTGATTGATTGAAGTCTAAGGTACATGTGATTTAAGCTAGAAAGATACTGCGACTATAAGAGAGCAAAGAAGCTAAGGATTTCTACTAGAAAGAGTTTTTTTTTAGTATCAGCAGCACAAACTTGAGAAGTATGGAAGCACTTCATAAAAATATATAATTTAAAGCATGCTTTTATGTGGCAATGCAGCCGGTACAATAATAGCGGCAGTGCAGAGAAGCCTTGGAAGTTATGAAAATGTGGTGCTCTCGAAGAATGATAAAGATGAAATGGACTGAGAGAAGCACCAATGAAGTAGTCCCAAGAAGACTTGTAGAGGAAAGATATTTTATGAACATTCTGCGAAGAAGAAGAAAAGAGAAACTTACTGTACACATTTTGCGACAAAATAGAGTAGAAAACCGTAAAGAAAGAAGTAATCAATGGGAGGAATTACTGAGGAAGACCAAGGATAAACAGCATCAGGGTCCTAAGCAGAATTCAAACCCACGACATTAAAATAGGGCCTAATAGCGTTGTCCCGACGCTAGTAAGAGCTAGTAACACAATCCTAGAAGTAAGGGAGCACTTAAAAAAATATATTTGAATCATGCTGTATTGAACATTGAAGTGAAGCCTGGACAGTAGCTGGAGTGGACTCTGTCCCCTCTTCCACCCCATCAATCTTAGTTCACGTATAACGTGATATCACGTCATAAATTTAAACTCGTACCTATGACAAAAAATTAGAAAAACCACAATAAAAAAAATATTTTCCTCTACTTTCCGTGCATCGATGCATTATCTGCAAAAAAACTAAGGGTATAATTTCCGACTATACATAGGCCGCATTGAAAGGGTGTATAAACTTATCTATCCATCTGGCGAGTACCACTGAGTTTATCATTGCCTATACGGCGATTGAACCCCCTCGGGGCACCTCCCTTGTCCCCTCCCACCGGGAGTCTTCGGCCTCCCCCTCCCACCCCCCTCCCCCACGCTGGCGCTTCTCTCTCTTTTCCTATAGCGGAGTTTTCTCTTGCCCGACTTTGTGCCACCGTCCTTCTTTCTTCACAACTCTCCTCGGGGCGCTCCTTTACTTTCCCGTCCTCAGTAAAAGGGGAGCAATTCCGTTCCTCAAGAAAGCTGTGTCTAAGAAGTTGGTAATGGTAATTAAATAGAATCTAGATGATTCCTCTTCATGACCTTATTTCTATTATTTAAAGTTTTGTCTTCTATCACGAGATATAGCTTTATTAGCTCGTAAATTATTAATTCTCTTTACCGACGTTTCGCATTTGTATACACGCTTCTTCAGGTCTACAATGAAAATTATTGTATTTTATTGAAAATTATTAAATACGCCCAATAATTTCATTTGTAGCCCTGCAGAAGCATTTATACAAATGCGGAACGTCGGCAAAGTGAATAAATCATGTACAAATTAATGGACCTATGTCTCCTGATAGAAGAAAAAAAATACAATAAAAATAAAAGCAATGAGAACCATCGAGTGCCAAGAATATACGAAAAACAGCCGAAAATGTCGGAATTTAAAAAGTTTGAGTGCGATCGGTCTTTCTTTTATGCGATTACAATAATATTTAACTCCCTTTATTGTCTAAATAGGAGGAATATTAGGAGTCAAAGGAATAAGAGAGCATGTATTGAGCAATGCATGGGTGTAAGAGAAGCAAGGGTAGGGTATTATGGAGGAAAACACAAAAAGAGAGCCAGTATTCTAGGTCTTACAGCAATAACTAAATTCTTTGACTATGCCAACCACGAAAGGGAATGGCGTGATGCATAGGTACGTATGCATATACTTTCTAACCAAATGGCACAAATTTAGGCGGTATTCCTAAAGAAGTTCACCAAATATTTTTTTAAAGCCGGTTATCGGAAGCATTTTTACCTGGAGTTCAGCTGATTTTACACAAATTAGACGAAAATTGTAGTGTTTTCATTTATGAAAGACAATAAAATAGTATGATTTGATACTTCCTGCTGGAATGCATGTAGAACGGAATTAAACGGATAATCAGGTATTGATCCATGCTAAAGAGAACAGAGATATCCTAGCAATAAGGCAAGGTGTGAACCATTATGGAACAAGGTATTAATAAAATATTATTGTTTTATGCTTTAGGGTCACAAAATATAAAAGTCATTTTTCTGTATGAGCCCAAAACTATTTGATAATTTGCCTGTATGTGTAAGGCATTTGGACAAGTTAAATGAAAAAGTCTATGGTTTATTACGCAAGAATTTTACTCCATTAAAGTTAATTGGTATTCGGATTAAGAGAAATTCGCTATACAGTGTTATAATTCTGCATGTATCTATGCATAATTATACTTTCACAAATTCATGTTATAATTTTATTATCGGCCGTGCTTAGTTTTATTTGGAAGATGTCTGTTGTGGCTTGTAAATACAATCAAATGACAAATAAATAATCCTAGTCTTTACCTGGATCAAAACCCAGGCCCTTAAAATGGGAGGCCTTAGTCACCACAGTTACCAGAATCCCTCCTTTGTTTTGTACAATGGCACACTACTCTTCCCATTGATTCAGCAATATGATCACATCTCGATAATTCTAGATTTTTGGTTGAAGTGAAAAAGTCATAAATATATGTGTTCACACATGATTGCATTTATCCATAAGACTCTAAAGCCAGAAAGACAATATGCCTTCGAAAAACACTATTATATCCTGGGTTCTTAAATCTAATGGGTGAATACAATAGTGATTTGGTTAATCATATTTCTGTGATGTGTTTTGTAATTAGCCTTGAGTAAGCTGTTAAAATAATTCGAAAAGTCGATGAAAATTTTATAGCTTTTTATCACTGCCACAACTTTTAACTATTGTATTCAAAAATATTTCGGCAAATTCTAAAAATAAGGGGCTGTTGAAACTATGATAAAATTTAGCAATATTTATTTTCCGTTTTAAACATTGTAATAACATCAACCCAATACCAATTCATCGCCAATCAAACTCACCATTTCAAAGTGCTAAATTGCAAACTTATCGGGAAAACAGAAGGGAAAATAGAATAAAAAATAGAAGGGAAAGCAGAAAGGAAAATGGAAGGGAAAGTAGAAGGAAAATAGAAAATAAAACACAAGAGGAAATAGAAAATAAAGTAGAAGGGAAATGAGAAGGAAAAATATAATGGAACAGAATAAAAGTAGAATAGAAAGATGGAATGAAAATAATAGGGAAAGTAGAAGGAAACAGAAAATAGGAGAAGAAATTGAAAAGAAAGTGGAAGGGAAATGAAAATTAAAAGAGAAAGTGAAATGTGAAATAGAAGTGGAAATAGAAGGTAAAATTGGAGAGAAAGTAGTAGAGAACATATAAAAGGATAAAGAAGAAAATATTGAAGGGATATTTCCACTAAGAAAACAGAGGGAGAGATACATAAGCCGAATAAATCGTGATATAAAACATAAGATCTACAAGGGCATAAATGATTTATCAGGGGACAGAGTGAAATGAAGGGCTGCAGCCAGCCAATCTTACGACTGAGCGACAAATGGTGGTGAGATATTCACGAATAATGAGCCAAATACCGTCGCAGCTTTTTGGTCAAAAGTTTCTTCTCGGGCTTGCTTGGCATGACCGCTTCCGACGCGATTCCCTTCCAACGCATACTCGCCTCGAAGATTGTAAGTCCCAACTCTGTCAACGCGTCTGTTGCCAACGGAGGGATACCTATCTCCCGGGTCTCTCGTCCGCTCTCCCCCGCGACACCTTTTGCCCCCTCTTCCCATTCCCCTCCACCTCCGGACTCCCTTTAACCGGATGCCGTCCAAAACTTTTCCCCGCCGGGTTGGGAGAAAGAGAGAGATATTATTAAGGTCGCTACCTCCTCCACCTTAAGAGGGTTTAAGGGCGTCCGGAGTCGGTCCAAGCGGGCGAGTGACCAACTCACCTCTTAAAAAGTAGAAGAAAAACAAGTGGACGAGGATACGGGAAAAAGCGGGTGAGTGGATGATTGGAGCGGCACATGGTCGGCCAAAAGGGTGCTCTCCCAGGAAACCGTCCACGGTACGAATTCGCTGTGCAGGAGGAGCGAGAGACATCGCTCGGAAGATTGATATGAAGAAATAATAATAATAATTTATTGTTTCCACCATGAAAATGAATACATATATACCAGTAAAACCCTTAAAAAATTGAAGCTTTAGGTTGCCGTGAAGGTCATTTCTATTTTAAAAATACCTCCAATAAAATAATTTCCGTTGTCACAATTTGAACGGCTGTACCATAAGTACAACAAATAGATTATAAAAAAATAGTGACATACAACAAACAACTGTTTAAAAAGGTGCATTGATTGAATCATACAAAGAATATTTAATAATATAGTTAATAGACTATTTTTATACGATTGTATTATATAGTATATTAATTTATAACTGAGAAAATAACAACATTTTAACAAAAGATAATTTTCAAACATTTTTTTCTTTTTGATGTTTTATGGTCAATGCGTTGAATATATTTGGCCCGCTTTATGCACAAGTCTTTTATATGGGTCAAATTTCGGTTTGAACAAACATATTTCCAACAGGGGGAGAGGATGTTCGTTTTTCTGTTTCTCCGTTCATCGCGGACACTTGACTTAAAAACCGACGCGATGGGACATGGAAAATGTCTCTTGAAAATAATGGTGCTAGTGAATCCTCTGAAAACCAGTTGTCCCCAATGGGTGAAAAAAGGTGGCATTTTTGGCAAAAGGTGGCAGGTCCTGAGGAGGATTCGGCATGAAAGATGACAGAATAATGCAATCAGCTGAAGTACCGGGGAGAATATTGGGGAAGAGATCTCCGTATTCATGTTGAATGTAAAATATCTATCACAATAGATATTATTTAATAATACAATATTTTAACTCCAGAAATTATTACCAAATACTTTTTTTGCATTCTGCAAAAAAAAACGTTAAGTCGAATTAGTTTCTATAAATTTTTTTCATATCTGGGAGAAATGCTTCGAAATCATCTTCGTACGACAATAACAACTCAATTAAAAAATGTTACATAATTTCAGTTTGCTACTGCAACGTATATCTATGTTAATATATGTGGATTTCTACTTACGGACTGCGTCTTTCGGGTTCCACGCTTCACATACCTTATAAAAGTGCGTTCATTTGCTTCACCTCTTTTTGTTTAACATTTTTTCACTCCCCCTCTTGCTTGAAACAGTGAAAGTTCGTGATCATCTTCCTTCGCATTTCTTCCTTCTTTTCAGAATTATTCTGCAATCATGTCAATCAATATGTACTGGAAGAATTATACTCTTGTTTTCTTCTATATACATTGGAAACATATTGCCATATATTATTATAAACAGCGATATAATACAATAGCAAATTTATGTCAACTGCGTAGAAATACAATACGATCTATGTAAGAGAAAAGAATTTCCTGTAGACCACATACGGCATCTTAATTTCGTGTGTATACCAAATGCGACATGAATATCAAAAAATGCTGACAGGTATGTCTACGACACTATCGTGGGTATTCTAGGGGGTGGGTATTCATGTCTTGCCTCCTTCATTGAAAGGAATGTCGCTTGTTTGAATTGAGTCATTGTGTCAAGTGCGAATATGGGTCAACCATGTGGAGAATTAGTGTTTTTCTATCTAACATAAATGCTATTTCTGTGAAAAACTTCTCATAAGAAGAAAATAATAACAAAAACATTTAAATAGAATAAAATTTACGTATCATCGTCTCATATTTTTTGAGTTATTGTCAAATTATAACAATTGAGGATGCATTAATTCAATGGAAACGACACTACAGTAGACTAATATGGCTGGATTAAGTGCCAATTAAAAAGGTATTCTCAAGTAAGCTGCATATTTTTTACCTTGATTTTTTTAATAGCTAAGGTCCACAGCGAAAACAGAATTTTTTAAACTTATGAAATGATGAAATATAAGCAGAGTTACGTTCAAAATAACTAATTAGATTCGTTGGAATCAATTGGTGTGGTGCGAAAACTTCAAAACATTTTAAATCAGCTACGCACATTCCCAACTTTCAAGAAATACTAACCGAATCAATAAAGTTTATTTTCGTTCACAACATTTTCACTCAACTTCTCTTGCCATGCTACGAACCTCTCAGCGAAATCCGTATAAATATGATGGTATTGCTCCCACATTGTCGCTTACCAATCAGTCGCGAATTTATCGAAATAAGTCTCTGAAGTGTTTATAAATAGACTCCTTGGCCGTTACAAATATAATGATATGGAACGTTTTTAACTTTTAACGAACTTCCACATTGTTGGAACGTTTTTACCGTTTCACTATTATGAGATACTCTCCTCGAACTTGAAGGTTGCGAATTTTTCCAGGAAACCGACTTTTTGAGCGAATCGGATGTATATCGATGAGATCCTTAATAGATTTTATTTGAGAGAAATTCCAAACAGGTTACCAACACAGACTAAGCCTGTGTTACCTTCTCGTTTCTCTCACTTGCTCTTTTTGGTTATAAAAATGCGTCGAATGTAAAAACGTTTTTCAAACTTCACATTGAAAATACTTTGGGTCCAGAACTTATTCGGGTCTTAATACTTAAAATGGCAAAAATCTGGGAGCGTTGACCTTTAAGGATTGCGATGAATATCTCCACGGGTGTGTAGCAAGTGCCGTTATCACGTTTCGGAGGAATAATTCCAATTAGAGGGCGTGTTAGTATTCCTACTGAGTGACCGAGGCGTGACGCCTGACCAATAGGCAATGGATAGAAATTGTTGGGAGCATGCCAAGCCCAAATATTGGACCGATCGAGCTGTACTGCTGGACTCTTTATTCACCCTACCTATGACCCTTCCCCCTTTTGTAGATATATTGAAAATACATTGAAAGTACCCATCAACATAAATGTTGAGGATTTGGTCATAAATTAAATCAACCTTTTACCAACTTGCCTATGACCAAATTGCCTAATGCTTATTGCTTTATGACCAAATATTCGACAACTGCAATGAAGAAATAATGAACAAATGTAATCGCTGCGTGAATTAATTTGTAGTATTTTTGTTTAACGTGCTTCGACGGCTTAGGTAATTTCTCACGTACTGTCTGCCAGGTCACAAGCACAACAGCACTCGGACGCATCGCAGGATCACCCCTCCAAACTCGAGCTGAGCCCAACGATAATTAACTTCGGTGACTGAACGGGAACCGGTGTTTCCATCGTGGTAGGCCGTTGCCCGCGTGAATAGATGTGTGGCCAATAGAAAAGTGAATTTGGATATAATTTAATCTACCTTCTGGTTTTTCTATCACCAAAATTATAGATTTAACAGTCACTTGCTGATAGTTCAGCGAGCCCAAATGCCTTGTAATGATACACATTTTAGTGGAAAAGTGTCCTTTGATTTTAAAAGGTTCTTTCATTGGAAAAGAGTCCATTCATGGAAGCTTTCTACTGTATCTCTCCTGGGACTGTCAAATTTACTAAATATTACGAATATGATGCCCTCTTTAAATAGCGTAGTAATAGCTCAGAAACTGCCAAAATGATTTATTGTCGCTATCGGCAGAAACAGAGCAGAGTACCTGCTATAAAATTTCTCAATTCACGCTAGTGGAACTTCTGTTTCATAAAGTCATTGTACCAATAATTTTACAATTGGACCTGCCTCGTAACCCGGGTCGATTAAAAAATTTTATATGTGGAAAATTGCATCGTCATAGTTCTTATTATTATACTCAGATTCCTTACAAAACTGAAGACATTTTTCTGAAAAAATCGTCGCAGAAATCTGATGACCGCTGTGTCCATGTCGGAGACGATGTGGGAATCAGGTGCTACTGTCCGTCCTCAGCGTGCCAAAGTGAGTTCTCTTAAGGGTGTAGAATTTTCTCGACCTCCATATCTCCTTCAGTATTACGCTGGTTGAAAATCTTTGCGTGTTTGTGGGTAATAGGTAATCAACTGCAACTGGCTGAGTAAACGTCAGAAGTGATATTCTCTGTGACTTAGTCAAGTGTTTTTTATATGACAGCAAGTAAATGGAATAGAGGTAAATGGTGCACATAAATTTGTATTCCGCAATACGGTATGTGGAATTTTGTTTTCGTCTTATATCAGCTGTCAGTATGCATCATTCTCTTTAGAGACCCAATCTAGGCTATGAAGAATGAAAGTAGTGTTCACCCCAATTTTCGAATGGGGAAGACTAGAAGAAAATTGTGGCAGTGCGACTTTTCTTATTGGGCCTTCTCATATGCTAATTTATCCTCATGGTTTCAACACGTACCTATTCTGCTTTCCCAATTACATCGATCCAAATAATACTAAAAGACCTCGTTAGACTAAGGCCCGGTTTTTATAATGATACATATTTGGTTAGAATGCTTCCCTGCACGATAACCTGCAATGAAACACACGGGTATCGGTCACGTCTATTTCCCGACTGTCTGTTGTATTCATAAATACCTAACTCTTAATTAACGTATCATTTGCACAATGGCTACATAATTTTAATAATTTTTTCTCAGGAAAGATGTGGTGGGGTTTATTCATGATGAAAGAACTATTTCCAGTTTACCACACTGGAGTGTAACGCTACAAAGAGTTCTTCTTTCGACTTCATCATCTAATGGCTATGTTTGGTCAGGCATTATGATGCCGGGCATTAGGCTTGCATCCATTTTGATTTATCCTGGCAGATTCGTCGGGATAAATTTAATACATGTTTGGAAGGAAAATTTCATAAGAAGTCATGTCATGAAGAGAAAGGAACATGGTCTCTGTTCGCCTTTTTCGTGTCGTGTATGACAGTTGTATTCATCTAAATATCCAGAGGATGGTAAAGGTGTTCTTTTCCATGTTTCTTTATTTCTTCTGACGCACGATTTTCGAAGGTTTTAGGCTGTAACTTTTGTAATCAAACATTTGTTAAAATAGTATACTTGGTATTTCCGTAATACTGTTTATTAAGTCGACTGCGGTTTCAACACTCGTGTCATTTTCAAGACAAATGTTGCTTTGGCCAAAGTTTATTTTTGAGACCAATGTCTTGAAGATGAAGCTTTAGCGTTGAAACCGCTGTCAAGATAATAAACAATCTTGTGGAAGTGAAAAGTGTTTTATTTTACGCTATGATTCAATTCCATGAGATAGAGCCTAAAAAACAGAATGAATATATGTCAGAATAAATAAAAAGTGAACACATGTTTCCCATCTTTCTGGATAGTAAAATGAAAAAAAAAAAAAAAAAAAAAAAAAAAAAACTGTGTAAAAGAATCAAGTCTTCTCTGTTCACGACTCTTCTGACGTGACACGGAGCAGGAGATATGGTTATTACGCGCATTTTTGAAAGTGGATGACATTTGAGAAGAGAGGTCATCCGAGAGACAAGGTGGGAGGGGGAGCGTGATAACTTTTTTCCTTCTTTTCGTTCCAGTACATATTAACATTCAACTGTGTTGATGCGAGGAACTGGAGTGTTAGCGTCCTTCCCTATTTGAAAAAGCACGAAATGATAAAAAACTGTTGATAAAAGATACTATTATTAAAATATATCATCCTCCCAAGCGTAACTTACCACCTAAGGCGTTAAACTGGCTGCCCTAAATATCCCAAAGTGTGACATTGGTCGATCTGATCGATCCGAGATTGGTCGATCTGATCAGATACTCGTTCCCTCGGCAACAACTACTTATTTAAAATTTCTTTTTACATAATTTTTCGAATTTTTAATTTGGCCTCTTGCTTAGGATTCTTGTCTCGACGAGTTTTAAGTGGTTGCGTATATTTTAAGTCCAGCGTCTGAATGGAACATCATTATCAGCTGTCATTCATTCCCATTATTGGTTTGCTGTAGCTCTCCACTCAACTCACTTATCATCTAACAGTTTAATTCCAACACAAGTCTTTACTTCTACGTCCTTCATAATTTTCCCGATGTATTCCATCCGTGGTCTTATCGTTAATTCTTCCCCTAGGTTTCTCCTTCCATCATTCTCTTAGAGAGCTAACATATTTGATTTAGGTTCCGAATTTGGTTCTAACTAGCTGCTGATTAAAATACTAGCATGAGGGCCATGTAAAACAGCCTTTAGGTCCGGTTTTATGTTGCCTGGTTATAATGTTTCTCTGCTCGTTAATCCGTATTAAAACGCTCTTCCTCTAATATCGGTCTGGTCAATTACTCGACTACATGTTGTGCTCACCAGAGCCTACCTCTCAGTTACCATCTCATTAGCGAAAAGGCTATATCGTCAAATGGCTAATTGTAAGTTTTATCAGGCATTTTGATACCAGACCTCAGGCTTCTATCCATTTAGACTTCTGCTGACAGATTCGTCGGGATAAATGTGATACACGTTAGCAGATAAAATGTCTGGAGAAGTCATTTCATGAAGATAGAGGAGCATTGTTTCTGGTTCACCTTCATGGTGTTTTATTGTGTCGAGAATTTGTCCGATAACTTTGTCTCTTTTTCTCAGAGTTTTCATCATAAGTTTCTCTCTAACACTTTGTAGGAGTTCTTAATTGTAAGTTCCCTCCATCTATTATTAGATCTTCATCATTCTTTGATGACTACAAATTTACCTTTCTTTTAATTTTCTTTGCTTTGCAACTGCTACTGTCCCGGCTTAACTGCCATATAAGAGTATGCTCCAAATAAATGTTTTAATGAAGTACCTCCTTGTATGTTTGTATTGCTTGCTGAAGGTAAACTCTTTTGGTAGAATGGCCTCTATGGTAGGGCTCCGATTTGGCTTCGGTTTTCTTTAAATTCATTTGAAGCCACCTACCGTATAATCACTGTTTTTCTTTCAAGCCAGCTGCTTGTCCTGGGAAGAAGAATTGGCGACTTAATCCTCTGTATTTTTATATCTGACGTTTTCCTTAAATGCTTTATCTCAGATCCACGTCTTCCAATCTAAGTCTTAAATTCTTTTGTTCCAAGACTAAATTACGGGCGAACCAATTATGGTGTCAACCTGAGTTAGGAAAGGGGTGTAATTTGAAGTGAACACAAAAAGAGATTGACCTAAATGAGTGAATTTCCTACTCATTAATTCTTATCACTATTTAATTATATCTTCTACTAGGGGCTTATGTCCCAAGGCAATGCCTTAGCCCAACCCTGACTGACCTCAATTCGATCGCCCCGCCACCATTTTAAGAAAGGAAAACAATACTTTGTTTTACGCTAAACAGTACTTTATTATTTTTTAAATTATTAACGAAATAAATAAAAAGAGGAGAAATAAGACATAAAGAAGAAATATTCTTTTTAATTGGAACATGCATTGAATCATCTCTATTGTGGCGATTTCGTGGGACATTTTTTAAAAATTATTTTTGCTAAAAAATAAAGTCTGCAAGCGATAAAACTGAGTTCGTCTTTCATTCCCTTTGAATGTTTATTCCTAAACATTCTATAGCAGTGGTACGAGTTGCTCAGGGGACGTTTTTCCAAAAAGTGCTGATTAGTAGGAGGGTTTGAAATATTTTGCACAAGTTCTCGTAATTTTGCATTTAAAACAAAATTCAATGTCAATAATAATATTCATTTAATTTTATTTTTTATGAAGCTTTTCTAAAGTTTTGAGACTATTATTTCGAAAAAAATTATGCGAAATATGCAAAGCCTGAAAGATATGAAAATGAACTATAATTGCATTTTTTATGTGAGTTTACACTAGCAAGTTTATTGCGCATGTTACCTGCACCAAGCGACTTTTGACGTAAACTCGACGTGAAAACGGCTCTGCAAGTCCGCTTGCAGAACTTTCTTAAGTGTTGACAAGTCGCTTGGAGAAGCATATTGCTGCCAATATGAATATCAGCCAATCTGTATCTGCGCTAACTTGCGAAACATTATTCGTCTGAGTAAAATCTCCCGCAATCTCTTGTAGGAAAAACGTTAGTAAGTAGCTTGCAAGTGTAAACCCACCCTTACAAAAATTAATTAGAATGATTTGAAGGCGAAAGTAAGACCTTTGGTGAGCAAAAAGTAGCCTTATATCTGCGGATGGGTGACATTTTATACTGTCCAAAGTTTTAAAATTGGTTAACTTCTGGTGTATTGAAAAAAATGAGCGTTTAAAAAAAAATTTCAAGCAGAATTAGCAGTACAAGCAGTTTTCGGCATATTATTTTATGCAGTGTGAGACTACAGGAGTAACAGTACTCCAGTTCAACGTGCTTGGTCGGCCAATGTAATTACGAGTTTATTTTCCGCCACTAGCAGACATTAAAGTCGAATTATACGAAATGATATCCCTCTAACTTCCTTAACTCGATTATCGGCGTTACCATCGTGACTGGTCGTTGCCCCATATTATAAGACCTAAGACTTACGGAAATATTTAACCAAATTCAGGAATTATAGATCTTGCAACCGAATTTAGCCATGAGATTTGGTTTTATTGCGAGGAGAAAATTCCGACGATTACGCAACATAATAACAATACAATTACCCTGAAATATTTAAATTTTGCTGCTCAAGATAGTTTGATTCGACCAAAATGCTTTCTTAATGTACTTGACAAATATGAAATGCAGACGCGGAATTTCAGGGAAACTATACCAAAGACTGACGAAAGTCCATTTCACCATCAAGTTGATGTACCATCAATGAGATATGAGGGCTTTCTCAAATTATTTGGGCTTCCTCAAGGATAGCTCTGCGAGTGTATGAGAATAATTTCTAGCTAATTATTGGTTGTATGGAATTTGGATGTTAAAGAATATATAGCCACTTATTCACCGTCTGACGTGCAGTGCTGATAAGCCTCTTTAACTGCAGATTGCTTTGAAGCGTCACTGGTATGTGTAATGAAACTCATGATTAAGAAGAATAATGTTACTACGAAATCGCCCCTAGTTCATCAGAAGAAATGAATAGTTTTCGATAATTGACGTCTGGGCGTCAACTCTCTGTGTTAGAGGAACTTAATCAAATTAAATTATAATTGCGAAATTAATGTCTCGACAAAGGTGCCATAGATTTTATATACCAGATAAAATAAGTGAGGAATTGTACTTACAATTAGTCTCTTGTTTGCATCGGGCTGAAAACCGTTAAGTTACATCAAGTGATGCCTGATTCTATCAATTTAAATTAAGTTATACTCCTATTAGGCACGCTAATCTAAGGAACTGTAAGGAAATCTAAACTCTAGTGAAGGAATTAAGGAAAGGAACGTTAATTAGTAAACATGACAAAAGTATAAATCAATTGGGTTAAACAAAATTAAACAAGTTCTTCTTGTTAAGGGTGTCTTTGATAATTTCTTCCTCAATTTGTACAAATCAGTGCATAAAAGCCAATTAAGCATAATTTTTCCGAGAATTATTTAACCGAGTTTCAGTTTTTTTGCACATAATTTATTCCAGCTGGACTACTTTCCAGATCGCGACATTTGAAATGAGTATTAGCTAAAGAACTATTGAGCGCGTAAGGGTTTTTAGCTGACTGTAACCGGAAGATTTAATACTATTACCGTATAATTCCATCGTAGCAAAATATAGCGAATCGACATCCTTGAAACAATACAGTTTCACTATTGAGAAGAATGACGCAATGTTTTTAACTAGTACTTAATCTTTCAGAAATTGGAAAAGCTGCCTAATATCTGACGAGGAATTTGAAAATATTATTATTTTCTCTGAGGGACGGAAGAAATCCAAACGAACGTAGCATATACGCCGTTTCCAAAAACACCTCTGAGGGAGGGAATGGCTGTAAAATGTGAATGAAAGTGGGAATTTCCTCCCGAAAGTGGAGAGATATTGGTCCAAATTTGAACGGAATCGCCTCATTTTAATTATCGGCACGTGATAGCCCAATAAAACCCAATGAATACCTCGCAGACTGTGTCGAAATTCTTTTCGCTTGGAACACCATAATGGTCTTTCACCGTCTCTGCAAAAGGCGTGGGCATCCGGCTTCTGACCGAATTAATTAGATCATTTCGAAACATTGAGGAAACATGTCGCCGCGCTGCGTAAGATAATGAGGGCTATGGAAAAGAAAACAAAGGCGAATATTATTTCTTATCAAACTCGAATTAATGGCTCCATACGGGCAAATCTTGACGCTTTAATTAGCAACTTTGAAGAAAATTTGACTAAAAAAACATGGTCTGACTCAGGAAGTGTTTTACTATCTTTTTAACTCAATTAGTTTTGTTCCAATATTAGTTCGTCATTAAATAAGTTGTGTAACAATGAGGTACTCAGAGGTACGACTAAGATACTCAGAGTGGGAAAAACCTATGATGCTAATACTAAGGTTTCCATTCATGGTGTGCAACTGGAAAGTTTCCAAGAATTTACATATATTGGCAGTAAAATAACAGCTGATGGAAGGAGCAAACGAGAAATAACTAACCGGTTATATATGGCGAAAGTAGCGTTCAACAAGAAGAAGAGTTTATTATTAACAATCAATATTAGTGTTAACCTCAGGAAAAGATTGCTGAAAGTTTGTGTGGAGTGTCCTATTGTATTGCTCTGAAACATGGACTATTGGGAAAGACGAACGAAGGAGGCTGGAAGCATTTGAGTTATGGTGTTATAGTAGGCTATTGAAAATTTGTTGGACAGATAAAATCTCCAGCAATGAGGTCTTTCAAAAAATTCAAGAACATCCTACACTTTGGGAGAGCCTGAAACGGAGAAGAGACGAATGGATTGGACACATCTTACGGCACGAGGACTGGCTTACGACCATAATCGAGAGTACTATTCCCGGGAAAAATAGTATCGGTCGACCAAGACTAACATACATCAGGCAAATAATACAAGACGTCGGCTGCACATCCTATGCCGAGATGAAAATATTAGCAGATAATAGAGACGTATGGAGGAATGCGATAGCTGCCAACCAGCCTGAGGGCTGATAACCAAAGAAGAGAACAATGAGGCAATAGGTATGGAAAGACAGTGGTTAAAGGAATGAAAACCAGAAACAAAAAATAACAATTATACTCAGATGGATACAGGCATTGAATGAAAAATGCTACTGATTCGTTGTAAAATAAGTACGAATATTTCTTTAAATATAAACCATAAACCTATTTTGAACAAGTGAGCGAAAAATGACTTTGGAGTATCATAGTTGGCAATTTGTATTTGCCATTCATCCATTTAAGTTTGAATTGAAACATGATACAATTATATATATTTTTCTTCCTTTCATTACCTTCTTTATATTCTAGCTCAACCTTTTATGCTCACTCATGGGTTATGTTCAGTAGTGATTCCTTATTTCTTTTGCGTATTAATCTTTACTTTGTTGCATCATTTCCACTCACCTACTGAATTGTATAAATATTACTAAATACTGCATTCTAACCCAACGAATATAATCTATGTGCATATTATCGGTAAAAAAATAAAGACATGACCGACTTCCGTGCTACACTGCCAGGGATGTTAGAACATGTGGCGATGAAATTGAAAAATTTGCTCTACAAATTGAGAAAAATTATTCTTCAATATTAACTTATTTGGAAGAAGAATGTTCTATTGCTTTTTGATAGATGGTGCTCTAAAATAGCAATAGATAGGAGGGACAAGAGTTCTGCGCAAGGTTACTTGTGTTATAATTAGGCTCGTCCCAAGTCACGAAATATTGTGTTATTAATTTCAAAAGTCTCAGAATGTGATGTAGTAGAAAGCGCCCAGCTACATTTTTTAAATAAGATGTGACCAAGCGGCTTAATTTGCATCATTAATCAATATTTTTGATATCGTGTTTTTGCTTTGAAAATTCTTAATTTTTTACATATTTTTTCATTTACTTCACTAATTTTGCTCATTTTTACGTAGCACACACATATATACTTTCTGAGAATGATTACCCATTACAGGGCAGTGAGTACAGAATTATTCTATTAACTTTTTTTACGATTTTTTTGGCTCTTTAGTATTCATTCTGTTCTAAAAAAATATGTGCTTATCCAAAAGGAGGCAAAATGTTCAATTAGCATTTGCGAACGTACTGGGGAAGTGGTCCATATTGTTATGCGCTGTGATGAAAAATAAAATGTGGTACAAACGCTTACACGAAACATATAAAGGGAGAATGATGAATGTAAAGTCTATCTCTTCGGAGAACTAGCATATTAAGTGTCCATTAGAAATATTAATGATAAGGAGCAAATCTTTTACTTTTTCCAAAGTCTAGGTAGGATTGGGGCTGCTTTGTTTAATGATTTGAGCTGTATAGAACCTAATAAATGGGCCAGGGGAGGGTGGGAGGTAGTACCTGTAGGTATGTAAGCGCAGAAGAAATTTGGTAAATTATGGTAATTTGAGCGAGATAGTTCCCTAGTCATAATGGAGAATATACTCGAATTTTATTTTTTAATTTCAGCGTCTGTAAGAAGTATGAAGTAAATATTGTGACAATAATGGCACAAATATATAGTTATATATGACCTAAATTCTCAGCAATTAAATTAATATATCTACATAAGTCTCTAACTTGACTCATTTTTTTCACGCCGTACGGTGGAAACGCCTTCACATTAGAAGGTTTTTTTTGCGATTCTGTAAAAATTGGTGCGGTGAGTAATTGATTATATTTTATAATTAGTTGAAAAAACATACAAACTACAAACCGTTAGTTTTTGAGGAAATCTAGGTGCTAGAAATTCCCAAGGTTTTACAATATTCTCCCTTTTTTCTTTAAAATGAGGTCAAACTCATCAAATTCTAGATGAAGTGATATTTCGCTCAAACTATCGTAAAATTTAAAGGGAGTGATTGTTTTCATTCTGACAAATAACGGCAATGGAATACGTTGGAATTGCATGAGAAATAAAATCCATCCGGAACGGAAATCGAACGGCGGTCATTAGGATTGCCGAGCCAATGAGCGAACCACCACGTTTCCCAGACTTCTCAATTCTCTTTTCTTTAAGGATTCAGGGGGATTAGGTGTTATGCGTAGTTGTAAGGTAGGTTACGCAACGGAAAACTTCATAGAAGTCTCAACCACCCGTGAAGTTGAACCATATACCTAAATTCATGCATTTACACCCATGAGTTTAGTTTTAAAAGTTTTACTATAGGAGATAGGCCTGTAAAGTTGATTCTGTTTTAATAATTTCCTCCTTATCCTAGCATACCTATTAAAACCAGTTATACTCTTGCATAGTTCGATACGCGTCCTCTTGTTCTTAAGACTCCTAATATCCTTTTTCTTAAGAGCATCTTCCACCAAATTCACTTAGGATTTCCTCGGTGTACCACTTTTGCTCACACTATTCACTCCTCTATCAAAAATCTGCTTTATAATTCGACTTCCTTCCATTATATCAACATGGCATAACCAAAGAAACACACTACTTTCATACTTGACCTTTATTGACTCATCAATTGTACCATTTTATCATACACTCATTCCTAACTCTATCCCACCTAATTTTACAGCTAGCACTTTTCAGATATTTTGAGCCCACTGCATTTATCCTATTTTTATGCTTACCATGGTAGAGAAACTAGAATCGTATAACAGTACCTAAGACTTGTTTTTCCACCTACGGTGGCGATGAATTTGAATTTTGGAGACTCTTGATGGGGGTTACTCCAAACTCTCTTTGGCGCACAGGATCTAGCACGTTGCAGTCATTTTCTGTTTAATATCATTAAATATGAGGAATGTGCCGAAAATAAAGTGATGGACCTTATTAAACGACAAGATGGTGAAGTCTACGTTGTGATATTATGCAAAGGTAAAAATTTAGAGGAAAATTATATGCGAAATTGAAGAATGAATGGCATAACACAAGTCGTGGTGTACAGTATCCCAAGACAATGCGAAAGAACGTGGATATTGGCAAAGAAATAACGGGCTTGCTTTATTATTTGATGATGATGACGCCAAAATCGCACAATAATTTTGTGTAAGACGCTGGTGGTGAAATCAAAGGATAAAATTTCCGCAACATACATTTGGGGGTAAAATCAACGGGAAGAAAGAAATCAGCGATTAGCCGCGAGTAAAAAAAAAATAAAAATCAACTTCAAAAACCGTGTTCATCTTAATGAAGTGGAGGTTGCGCAATGGATGTGGCTGTTCTCTCAGCGAGTGATGCAACATGGACGCGTTTGCTTGGGTGAGGCGGAAGATGAAAATGGGATTTCGCCGCCTCGGGTGGAGGTGGTTACGTGAGGCGGGACGGGCTGGGAATATTTCGGCAGGCATTTACGTGCTATCGATACCCGCGAAAATCGCCAACCTTCCCCAGTTAGCTGAAGGAGGGTAGATATCACGCATGGGGAGTTATGTTTTTACCATAAGAGATAATTCCGATCATGTAACTTAGGGTTCACGTGGTAAAAAATCATGAAAAGTTATATATTTGGTGTATTTGACCCACTCTTAAAAACCTCACGCAGACTTCCCAATTGAGTTTTTATCACAGGAATACTGTTGATCGAGCTAAAAAAAATGACTATAGACGCAATAAACAACGTATCGTACGCTTGAGTTATCCATCCGAAAGGCTCAAACGCGCCAAAATCTCGAACAATTTGTTATTGTATCACATAACTCCTTAGTTACATGTACAGGGTTATCTCGAGCGTTTCTAATACTGAATCCTGGAAAATCCATTTTCAGGCCGTTGGCTTTTACATCGCCGTGGTGGCATACTAATTAATTAATAAAAAGTTGATTTCACCGTTAGGCGCTTGAAAAATGTAGCCAGGACTTCTTTTGTTTCCGCTTTACTTTATTTCAATCACATTGGAGAAAAAAAATAGAAGAATTACTCAAAGGGAGTACTCGGCTATATGAAGCGTCGAGGAGATTAGAAATGAAATATAATCTAGCTTCATCCTTTATCTTTGAATACAGATATTCTCGCTACCATTGGCAGGACGTCGTGCAGTGCGCAGGCGGGAAGATGTCGCTGCTGTCTTTTTAAGCAGAAAAAACCTCGGGAAAGGAGCCGCGCATGTCGTAACTAGTAGGACTGGGTTTGCCTGGCTTTTCCAAAAGTATCCTCTTCTCTTATGCAAAGTAATCTCGACTCCATTCAATGGAAGTAATAGTTATGATCGTGTTAAGTAAAGATAAGGTGGATCCAATGATGTTATGTCGAATTTTTTTAACTAGGCTGTAATGACTGTGATAATAAGGAGCCGAAATTTGCTGAAGGGCTGTAAAAGCCGACCTAAAATGGTTGGTATACTCAGCGTCGTCGTAATGAGTAATAATTGTAGCAATATGCATTTTTAAAAATCGTGGGAAATACGGAATGAAGATAAAACATAATAAAACTCTAGTACATAATGGGATTTTATAGATAGGTAAATTAGGCGTGGGTGGCCACAAAAGTGGAAGGACACAAACTGGAGTAAGTGGAAATTTAATTACTTGGTTAGTACGTTGAAGCAAAACTGACATAGTAGCAAGGACATTAGGAGGATGGCGCTAGGAGAGAAGCGTTTAGCAATAGGAGGGAGCTGATGGCGGTGAAAGAATTTTAAGAATAGTTAGAGAAAAATATTAAAATTAAATTGCAAATATTAATAATAAAAGTTGAACAAACAATATTAGGGTAATATTGTTTATGTACGTATGTTTCACAAAGAAATGTATTGTCTTGAAATTTTTATAAGTATGAAAGAAATCACACTATCAATCCTTACCTAATTGCTATAAAGTCAAACTTAATAATCGTACTTTAATAACTTGCTTTTGAGTAACTCTCTCCTCTCACTAGGAATAAGAACTTTAAACTCTTCGATAATATCCATATAGTTAACATTATTACAGTTTCTTGCTCTATGAATAGGTTTTTAGGCACTCAAGGTGATCTTGAGACTTTGTCGTTCTTAATTTACTCTTAACAATTGATAGTTTGGAAAAACGCCTTTCACAACTGGCGCTGGTTACAGCTATTATTGAGAACATTTTCAAAGCATATTGGAACTCACTGAACAATTTTGGTCTGTTGTCAAGGAGTAACCACTCAAAACACTTATTTATAGCGGGTCTTGTAGCGCCTAAAAATAAAAGCGAGGAATAAACTTATTATGCTTCGTTATTATATAGCCTACGTAAAGTTGTATTAAATTATTAACTCTTAATACGCCACCGCGAACGTCCTCCTCACTTGTTTACTTCTGCGCACGCTTGGTACAATGTTAAACGTAGGGATTGGAAATTTAAATCCAAAATCGATTTTCGATTAATCGACTTTCGATTTTTGTTTTTAAAATCGATTTTTTGCCCAAAATAATCGAAAAATCGAAATCGATATTTATCATAGCAAAGTAATTGTCTGCTGAAATACGGATGTGCTTTTGTAACAAAATGCAAAATATGGGTTAATGGAAGCACTAGGGATAAGAACCGAATATAGTTAAATTTATTAATACAATATATTATTTTTAAGATATTCATAAGATATACAGGGAAGTAACAATCCATAACAGATACTTATAAACACATAGGTAATATAACAAGCAAATTACATATAGTGTAGTAGCAATAAGAATTGTATATTGAAAAGTGGGCATACCCCAAAATGAAAAACAGAATTTTATTTATTTCTTGTTTGCAAAGCCATGGAACCAGTTTTCCTCAGGGATGGACCTTAAGAAAACTAACATATTTAAATGTTCTCCGGATAATCGATTTCGCACCTGTGTTGCAATTAACCCGGCGTGAGAAAATAGTCGCTCACACGGCAGGGTAGAGGCAACTATAGATCAAATCCTGCTGGCTACTTTGAATACGTGGGGATATTCTCCCTTCATCTTCTTCCAAGCTTGTAGTGGATTAGAGTTCGACTTGCGGTCGACTGGAGGGCGGTTTACGAACTGGCGCAGCTCGATTGGCAAAATTCAAACGCTGTAGCAAGCTAAAAATCGAAAATCGATCGGCTAGAATCGATTTTGATCGGTTTTTCAAAACGAGAAGTCGACTTCGATTAAATCGAAAATCGGAGTGTGTTAATCGATTTACGATTAAAATCGAAATCGATTTTCCAATCCCTAGTTAAACGCTGGTTGTCAATAAGACTGAGGGAAAAACACCTCAGTATTTGATTTATTTACCATTTTATGGTTCACATAACTCTTTTGCATAATTGTAAATATTCATACTATTACTTTCACGAATTTAATTAAATATTTCTAGCCATTAGGTAGTGCCGGTGCACCACCGGCACCACCAGTGCGCACGGCCTCTTATTAAGGAAACTATGTTTTGTCAGTAAAATGTTCTGTGCATACAGATTTCTATTAATTAAGTTTTGCGCAATAAATAATGATTTCTCGTATTTAAATTTGATTAATGCTACTCATGAAAATACAGAGGTAGATGCACTGGGTAAGGCGACAGCCAAGAAAAAAAAGAGTGAATGGAATGACCAGTAAATGTTACTATAAGAAAGAATGAAACAGCGTTGATTATTAGCCATGACTGAAACGAATAATATACTGCTCTAAGTAATAGATGGATTTTGTGCATCAAGGAAGAAAATCGTGCAATATATTAATAAATAATCCAGTGATGGATGATGATAGTGACGAATAACCCGGGAGCTTGAAGAGTTGCTAAAAACATTTCTCTTACGACCTGAAATATAGGTTCCATCTTCTTCTTCCGGGATCCCGGTCTCGTCGTTGCTTTAGAGGACAACGTTTCTCCGCCTATACTGGAGGCGTCTTCAGATCATCTTCGACCTAAAGACGCCAACAGGATAGGAGGAGAAAGGTTGTCCTCTAAAGCAGCGACTCGACCGGGGTTCCGGAAGAAGAAGATGGAACCTTTTCCCAATGTTCACGGAAAACTTCGATCTGAAATATAATTTTGACGAATCATTCATCTTTCCCCTTGGGTACTACAAACTTCCCTTTTTTTCCAACCTACAACCTTTTCTTCTTCAACAGTTAACGCTCATCCTCCTCTATCTGTTGCTAGCCCCTTCCAGTTGGTAATATACATTCTTAGTAAATCTTCTGTGATATCGTCTCTCCATATTTTCCTAGGACTGCCTGTTAGCTTATTTCTATCCAGTATCCATTTATGAATTTTCTTTCTCAATTTTGTCTCTCCAATGCGTGTGACCTAACTATAATTTTTTTTATTCAAGCACATTTTGAGGAATTGATTTTATGAAAATGAAAAAAAGGAGTTAAATTAACTGATAATTTTAAGCTTCAAAATTATGATATGTTTATTTAATGCATATGGAAATCATGATTCATGCATTATTTATGATTCCAGGGAAAGCTTAAACCTCGTATTAATACGATAATTATCGCGCTTGAAAAATAATGTCGGTTTAAATCTTCTGTGGAAGATAATTGATTTAATGGCGACCACCCTATGCGATCTAGGACACTGATTCTGAAATCTGAGAGAGTGGTTTATTGCACAGACGGTTCACAGAACAAAGTAGAAGAAAAAGTAGGCTCTGTTTGTTGGTCATCAGAAGAATTAGGGAGAAATTCTGCGAGTCAAAGAAGTGTTTGGAGAAATTTATAATTAGACATAGCCCTTACTTGGGGCTGACGGTCGCGATAGAAAGCGGCCAAAGAGGTGACCTGCTGCCGCAAATTTCCAGGTTGAAATTAATATTTGCTCAGAGATTTAGCCTGTTTATCCATGAGCCGTGAACCGTGAAAGAATTTCTTCCTTGGTCAATTTTTTCTCAGTTTTATCCGACATTGGAATTTATGATATCTGACTAGAATTCAAATGTAATTAATGATCATTTTATATCCACCAATTTATGATTTGAATAAAATCTTTTTAGATGTTCAAAAGCATTTTATTAATACGCTTTTCCCACCGTTAGGTTGGAAAGATTTCGCTTGTTAGAATTACTCATAACATTTTTTGAAAAGTAATGGAAATTGTCATTGAACAATTTCCATATGCTAGTAAATATTAATACATTAAAAGTGTTAATGTGAATGCATTTAATAGCATCTTTAATAGAAGTATAATTTGAGAATTTGAGTGTGATTAAATTGAGAAAAGTTTACGCCAGGACCAACTAACAGAGTAGCCCACGTTGTATGTTGCTTTGTGGAGGTATCCGTTCATTTTTATTTACATTATCAAGATCAACTTATCTCATATTCCCCACCAAATTGAGAACCATACTTGGCCATATGTTTGAGATTGCAGGATAATTAGGTTTCGTATCATGATAGAAGTGCATATTCCATCCAGAAAATTTATCATTGTATCAACGAATATTTCCTTAGTAGCACTAACTTCCTTTGAAACAAAACGCCAAATTCGATTCGCTTTTGTACGTTAAATGCCCTATTTATTATCACCACTTATGAAGCATTCCAAATAATGTTAATAAATACGGTAACGATAAAAAGGAAGCATGAATTACTTTCATTAGATGTGTAAACAAGATATTTTACATTGAATGTCTCCATTGCTCATAAATCGACATCAGATCTTTAATGAGCAATGTTTCATTGGGATTATCGTTGCTCTATGTGCCTTGCTTTCCCAATAGTTCCTCGGTCATTCAGTCTGAAAACCATTTAGCCCCTGGTCTATATCCGTACTATGTCTTCAAGTAAACTTGGGATATCCGAATTCAAATACCCAGTCAGGTTGAAGATTTTTTAATGGTGAGGTTCCACTCTTGGGTCAAATTCAATGGAGGAATAAGGTCACAAAAGAGGAAGTGTATAGAAGAATAGAAGAGGGTGAAGTCCTATGAAGCGCTATCAGGACGACGAAGGTAAATACGAGACACTATGAGAGAGAATAGAATTTGTAAGGAACATAACAGAAGAGATAGTTAAACACGGAAGGTTGAGGGATAAATTTATGCACCAACTAAAACGTGACATGGAGCAGCAGAGATGTATGGGCATAAAAGTGTTTACTGGGGACAAGTTAGAGCAAAGGGTTGCGGCCAACCTGTCACAGAGTTGAATAACTAATGGACGGTTGCAGAAACGATGTATATCTATCCAAAAGAGTTATGAAACCTTGAAGTCCAGGCATTCCTTCAGTGTGTTGTAGAAATATTAGATAAATTTATTGGTTTCATAAATGATCTCCAAACGTATTTGGTTTAAATGAATGGAGTTAATTGTTTACGAGTTTCATAAATAACCGAGATGGTGGATGCGCAATGAACGACTGGGAGGGTTACTTGACAAGAGTTATTATGCGACGAATGACGATTTAATTTACCCATACTGACTCTCAATAATGTGAATAAGTATTTTTTACATAAGACGAACATACATAAATGTTATCAAATGGTGGGAGAGGGGGCCAAACATTTGAAGGAAAAACTACAGTGGCATAAGTAACGAAAAAGATAGCTCTTACAACCCTAATTTTGTAGGGCAACAGCCTGCCTCGATGGAAACACTGGTTCCCGATCAGTTACCGAAGTTAAGTATCATTGGGCTCTGCTCGAGTTTGGAGGGGAGATCCTTCGATTCGTTCGAGTGCTGTTGCCCCTGTCTGAACATGGCAGACAGTATGTATGACAATGTGACATGTATCGCCGTTGAAGCACGTTAAATAAAAATACTAAACCTAATTTTATAATGAGATCCATGGCTTTATGAATCTCATAACTGTCGATCCCTTAGTCAAATGTTTGAACCACTGTCCATAGCTGATGAATCATGGTGGGAATTATTGCCCATGCTTGTGGAAATTATCCGTAAGTGTCATTTCTGCCATGAATAATTTTTCGGGATGATTTACCTTTCTGGCACAGCGGGGTTCCTATCTGGGTCCTCTCCTATTTTTTTACGGGAAACAATTGTTCGACGCCATCGCATCAAGTGAGGTATTTCGTTGAAGGGCAAAGTACGGTAATTATAATTCGGGGAAGGGGGGAGGAGAGAGTTGTAGAGCTGGGGGGAGGGGGATGAGGAGTGGAGGGAGAGGAAACGGGCGAGGTCTTGCGTGGTGGGCGTGGCGGACGCCGCCGCAGCGAGGCTGTCTCGCCTCCCTCGAGGTTGCTCTCCGTGGCCCGGAGTGCACTTTTTCCGACCGGAAGAGAGGAAGGAAGGAAGCGGGGTAGAGGAGGAAGAGGTTGGGCCGCTGAGGGGGGGGGGAGTGAAAACCTTGGGATAGTGGGGAGGGGAAGCTACTCTGCAGCTCTTGGGCACGCGAAAATCAATTGCATTCGAAAGAAAGGTAACACCCTTTCGTCGGAAGACTTACAGGCAAGAAATTAACAAATCAGAGAATGATGAAAATAAATAGCAATGGTGCCATTTTGTGATTATTTAAAGCTTGTTTAACGCGACACAATATTTTAACTGGTATTCGGTATTGAGGACGGAATCCAGTATGATTGGAACCGTCCTAGAAGTTATAGCACGATAATTGAACTTGTGCTGGTGATGGAGCGGTATTTTGATTCATTTCGTGTATCCCATGACAGTCTATGGCAGCAGGTGACCAAAACAACTACCGGGAAGCTTTCAGTGATTGTTGATTTCGCGGCCAAATAATTAAAAATTGCCTCATGTGACTCTTATTTCAGAAAGCGAAGAACGAAAAACTGCTGTAAACGCTAAACTTGACTATCGACGGCTTCTAGGTCCTACTGGGAACTAGAAGCAAACTACTCCCGTATGAATTATGAGATCAAGTAGCTCGGTGAGTATGTTAGGGATCATGCTTGATAGCCAGAATGTTGTTTCTGTAACACACAATACTTGAAGGCTATCACAGTGGCGAGTATCCTGGGAACTTGTGCTGGATCAAGTATCCTATGAAACGGGCTTAAGGCATGGTAGTGACGTTTGTTCAGACATTCCTAACCGTACCCATCTTGCTTACAACAAGCACTTCTCAGATCCACCATACTCACTGCCTTTTACCTACTATTAAGTGAGCAATGAAATCGGCGCCGAAAACTCGAAACAGAAATCGAATTCGATGCCTTACAGCCTTTTTTTACACAATGCTAAATTCAGTGCGCAATGCCGCCGTCACGACATTAGCTGGGCTACGCAACCCAAATAAAATGAGCGGTATTTTTGGCATGTGTACTATATTTTTTTTCCTAAAAATTCAAAACAAGCTCCAATGAACTAGTTCTACAAGTTTCAAGAGCACATTTTCTCGATTGCATTTCCCACAGTTTCTCCGGAGAGTATTTTGGTAAATTCCAGCTGCACCACCGGTATTCTCTTGACACACTTGACTCACCTGCTCACCTAAGATTGGTTTTTGGATCCAAGAATCAAATGGCCAAAAAGTATGGTACTCATTTCTGTTTTCGGTTCTGATAATGGAATTTGATTATTTTATCGGATACGATTAAACCCTTTACACAATACGATTTCAAGCATACTGAATTCAGTTTGATTTTCAGAGATGAAGTAAACACCGTGTGAAAGGGCCGTTATTCTTAAGTTTTATGTACTGTTGAATAGATAACATAAGTACTCCTTGTGTCATCGTATACATGAGGGAAATGGTTGCCTTTCGGCGCTATTTTTACAAGGATCGATGACCCAACGTGTTAATGGGTCAAGGTGATCTCCGCTGCGGATTCATTCTATAATCGTATGCTGACGATGGCAAAGAGGATAATGCAAGGGAAAAGAAAATGCCTCATCGCCCCTGGGTCTTATACGATATGCCTGTTTGTTTCGCGTGAATAAAGTGCGTGCTGCCGGACACTCCTGCCCTCCGAAATCGCTGCAAAGGATCTTGACGCGCCGAAACGGATTTTAATGATCCCGCATGCGAAAATACGATTTATATGCGCACGAACTTTAAGGAGTCCTTCAGTGTTTATTATAACCTTCTCAAGTCGAGTAAGATGATGAATGGCTATATTTGTTATTCTGAAGACGAGGATGGGCAGAGCGGCACGGCAATTTAAATTTTTTTCGTATTTCGTACCACGAAAAAACCATCGGACCGTGATTTCGTACCTTAATGGTACGAAAAAATATCGTATCGTAATTTCGTAACACAACTTTGTGCCCCAACGTCTACGAGGAAAGTCTTTGCCCATTAAGAGAGATAATACTTGGGAATACTATTTTTTTGAGATGTGACCTACTCAATTATTGTTTAATCGAGGTAAATAATTAATGATCGGGGTGTTGTATTTTGCAACATTGTAGCTCTATATGGTGCGAGAGTCGTCCATGGCTCGTCCAAAATTAAACTGATTTCTGATGTCTATTAATGGTCAAGTAGATCTCAGCTTTCTGGTTGAAATGGCACGAAAAAAACACGAAAAATAACATCGCAATTTCGTTATGTAGGTACGATACCCAAGAAAATATTTCATTGCGTACTATTAGCCAAAATAATTTCGTATGACACCGTCATTTTGTACGGAATTATATCATTCTGCGACACTTTTCCTCGGTCTCCAGAGGATGTAAACTAAAAAGAAATAGTCTTTAGACTAAGAAAGTTTGCGGTCAGTGCGATTGGATAAAAACTGAAAAAGAGGAATTGCTATTGAAACATTAACAGACATAATTAACCTGGAAGTGAATCTCGCAGGAGTTTCTATGTTTCATTGAATCCATTTGCATAGGTATATGTTGCCTTAACTTGAAAATCCTCTTACATTTTGATTCTGGGATAGGTATGTGCCACGTTGGTTTTAAAAACTTAGCAGAATTGTTAGTTATAGGAGTGAAGTTACATTTATTTTATGTTTCAGTGAAGGATTATTCTCAACAAACGATTGAATTTAAGCTGAGTCAATGCGACCGTTATTTGGGAAAAAATCAAACGGAATTCATGGCGTTCTAGCAAAACAAGTAATTTCGTTGCAGCGGCACAAATCTGGTAGTATTAGACAAATTTGGTATTTCTGCGTAGACCTGTGAGAAGACTACGAAGGAATTCGCGGACAGGAGTAAGTTGGCTATATGTCGCTAGTTGCGGGAGGAATCATGTGGGAAAACGTAGTTTGGAACGATACGTAATTTGTTTGGGATGCCCTTCAAATTCCGCGATGTCTACAGGCCTGAGTAAGCAATCACCCAACCATAGCATTCCTCTTTCGTCGGAACCATCAGAACCTTGAACTTTCCAACACTTCCCTCATGACTTTGATGGAGAGATCTGTAGATGGAGCAGCAGTAGTGTTATGCATCATGGTCGTCTTGTGTTTGTAGCCCATTGTTTTATTGTAATAGGTATACACCTGGTGTGACAATTTCCTGTTTTAAGAAAGTCTGGTGAGATAATTCTTCAGTCACAAGTCTCAAAGGTATGAGAAGAGACCATATTCGAATTTTAAAACTTAAGCAGTTACAAGAAGCATGATGATAGTTATATTTATAGAATATAGTTATATTTATGACGCGAAAACTGTATTTTTATAATTAAAATTATCAATAATTGACTTAAAATTTTTAAAATAGTATTAATTCGAGTAATAGTTTTTTAAGTTTGAGAAAGCATTTGAGCTCTACACCGCTTGAGAAAAGTTTGAGAAAGCATTTGAGCTCTAAAAAAAATAATGTCTCCTTGGAGAACGGAGCCGTCCCATGTCCCATAGAAAACGGCTTCCATTTTTCTGGAAAATATCTCAGAAATTAGTGCGATTAATGGCTGGCAGCATAATTATAAAGATGAGATTTTTCTCTTTATGGTGAGGTCAGATTTATTGAATTTTATTTGCAGTGATATCTTGCTAAAACTACCTTAAATATTTGCCGTGCCTCCCGTTTCTCCTGCGTTAAATTTGCTAAAACTGCTGGAATAGTTCTCAAATTTCTTCCTCAACTATGATAAACCCAGCTTGTCCTCGTGTGGCTGTTGCAATTTTTATTTTCTCCAGTGTAGTAAAAGAGATTTGCTATATTTTTCTAGTGCGGGGATTCTTAATAAGGAGAAATCCTCCCTTGAGGGCGAAAATTAGATTTTGTGGGGGGGGGGCGAAAAAATTCATGGGATTTAATTCATATCTCTCCTAAAGTGGCAGTATCTAGATGCGACAGGAATGGCGATATCCAGAGGCGACATTAAACTAAAATTTACTGACATAAAACTAAAGATTGAACTTCTAGGAGAGGGCAAATATGAAGCATTTTCTTTTGTAAAATTTTAATAGGTGCGATTAGGAAAAATTTTGTCTGAAAACTCTTTGAAAGGTGGGGGGGGGTAAGATAGTTATAAAAAGGTAGAGAAACTCTGGTAATGAGGGAAGCGTTCTAGTGAGCCTCAGTTGTTCAGTAGTCCCAACGTGTCTACTAATTTTCAAACTTTTTATAGCTAACCACAGCCTTTAAAATTTCTATTACTTGTTGCAGAAGCAATGATTGTCAATCATATTCGCGTATCAACTGTTAAATAATATTTGAACGCTCTTATGGGAGCAAAGAAAGAATTAATTAATTTTCGTTAGTGAAGTTATTTTGAACAGAGAAGTGGACTACACGATGAAAAGATTGTTTGTCTTGCAAAACTGTAGTTATTAATGTGTGATTAGTTTTAATATGTACTTAAATTGTTGTAATACTTAGTATATAAACATGGCGGGATGAAACTCCTTACTTCTTGCATGCTCTGGTTATCAAGTAGCACTACGTAATGTAAATATAGTAATTTTTGATGTTGACTACGATTCACGTTGTTATTATTGCGCTTTTGTATCGGCAGATGGGTATTTTGTAGAAAAAGCTTACTATATTTGATTGCAATGGTGAATTGCAGCATTCATATTTTTTTTCTCTTCTTGCTGTATACAATTAGGTGTAACAAGTATATACTTGTATACACATGTATGCCTGCACTATATACTAGTATAAAATTGTATAGTGTATGCTTATATTAAACAGGTGAAGTAATAACATTTTTCTCTTACTCTCTTACTAATATAATGCCAACAGTAATTCCAATGACAATATAAGATAATAATTTCGAGTATTGCTCATATCGTTCAAACTCCCAATTTGTAACAGAAATAAAAGAAGAGCAATACTCTTCCAGCAATGGAATTTTCTCAGCCTGCGGATACCACTTATTATCGGAATGATCGTCGTTAGCTTACATTCCTCTCGTAAATGTTGAAAGATTTCTGTGCGAGCAATCATCTAAGTGCCTCTAAACACGGGACTAACTTTTCATGATCGAGGTGGATGCTGGACCGTACTGCTTTTATGACTTCCGGCACCAGGTGTAATTCTTTTTTTTTATGACCTCTACCGGCAGCTTTGCGCCAATCCCCCTCTGTGACCAGACTCGTTTCAACGCCGGAGAACCTGCGTAGTGTTTTATGTTGGGAAAAATATGGACTCGTTTGGAAAATATATGAACTGTCTCTGCTGGTGCCTGAGAACTCCGACAGATGCCTTATTAGATTATTCGTTGGGGTTAGGGGAACGAGGGGAAAGGTCCTTGTGACTCTGCGCTCGCTAGTATCTCTTGGTCGTTTTTATAGCTCCTTTGCTACGAAGCAATAGAATTGGAAAGATAAAAAAATTGGGCCAGTATATGCAGGAAACAATGAAAAAATCGATTGAAAAAGTGACATTAGACCAGAATTATTAAATTATGCCACTTCCTTTAGGCTGACGAAAAAGATAAGTAGAAATATCTATTCATGAAATTTAACAGAAATCGTGAATGTGATAGTGATAGTGGATAGTGATCCATTAATTACGGTTATGATCCGCAAACCTCTTTTGGTCTCAAAGTATTTAATTTTATGTGAATAAGGTGAGATTTGAAAATCAGCAAATCGAAAATCACGGGACGTGGGTATCGACATCAAAATCAGAAGTTGTAAGAAAGTACCTATCTACATGTTTTATAATTAATTCTTCATTTTTCGTACTTTGGTTACTTTATGATCAGATTATCGAAATTGTTTTTAATGAGAACTTTTCATTAGAGGCAAGCAGAAATGCTCTTATGATTGGTAACTAAAAATCATAAAATGGACTATTCCAATCTACAAATATTGTCCATATTTCGGATTCACTTATTTAAGGACAATGTTCTCATACAACCTGTGGTACCTGTGATGTTTCCATAGTTCTACATTTCCAGAGCTTTAAGCCTTCTATTATCTGCATTAGTTATTGTCCATTTATAACTGCCATGCTTCACATTCTAGTTTCAATGATATGCTCCCTAACTTTCGAGAAAGTATTTCTAGCTTTTTGTCGCCTCCTCTTCCGATAAAATTCCTTCATCGCTTCGGCTATTCTGTTCGTAAAATCTTTCTCGCATCTTCCATTGCTAGTGTTGCAACTTAAATGGTAGATTTCGTCTGGATAATTTTGTTTACCATCTTTGTGCCATGTTTTAAGCGGAAATTTTGAGAAATGCCTGAGGCAATTTTAAAATAAATTCCATCTTTCAGGAAATAAAAGTATTTGGGAAATATCTTTTAAAATATTGATCTGCAAATTGCTAGAATGGTCTTATATTTTAGTAATTGTTCGGTATAATTGTAAGTTTCATTAAAGAAACTATCTAAAAATGCATAATTAGCTATGAATAATGTTTCATTATAAAATGCATGAGCCGATACCTATGTATCGGCTTTGGCACTTCTCGCATGAGAAGGTGAATCGGCTCGTGATGCTAAGGGTGTTAATTTCAAGCTGTAGGATAGAATGAGATATACAAGGTCATGGCCAGCAGAAAGTGTTTCGTGGTGAAAAGTCGTCGATTGCCGTATGTGAATATTCGACATTGGAATTTGAAATACGGGCATCGCCACTCTGTGGAGATGTCGTGGAGGGGCTCTTGAGAACGAGAGTTGAGGAAGTTATGGGGAAGGAATACAGGAAGGTGATCCGTGTCTTGTGAATGAAGAATACGTATGTGGGGAGGAAGGAAGGAGGTCTGAGGCCGACGGGGCGGGATATTACCTTGGCATCCACGTTATGCGCGGTGGGACGTCATCATCAAGGGAATGCTAGGACACCAGCCTTGTAGGCGTTTCCACCGTAAATTGACTTGCATTTTCATTTCATCCATATTCTGGCCAATTATAGAAACAAAACACATCCTCTGTTTGATGTGGATCGCAAAATTCTACATTTATAGGCTTTTTTCCGCTGACTGAACTTGATATCAGTAATTGTATTTCCCAACAGAATGAGTGAACCATTGGGGAAAAATTATCTTTTCTATGTGATTTAAATGATACTATCGCAAAACACTGTAAACTATAAGGGAACACCATCAAGGTGGGTTAATGTTATTAAAATACACGTACCAGCCCAGTCCCATGTTTTGAGTTACTGGTAAATTACTGCAATAATGAAAGTCAAAATGCGAAATTTCGATGGAAATGGCTCTGCAATCAGCCCATATGGCTCGGAGAAGTTCATCAAAAATACATATTCGACGAGTTACCTGCCTATTTCGAATCTTAATTATATTTATCAGTGAAAGCAGTAATTTTTAAATTGCGCAAACGAAATGATGGAATTAAGTTTTTGTTTTGTCTCAGTCGCGGTTGAACCTCCTTGATGGATTATATTTATCAGTGAAAGCAGTAATTTTTAAATTGCGCAAACGAAATGATGGAATTAAGTTTTTGTTTTGTCTCAGTCGCGGTTGAACCTCCTTGATGGATGAATGAATTCTTCTCGGGTTTCCAACTGGGTTAGGACCTCCATTATGGCCGACGTTTCGATGCCCGACTTGTGCATCGTCATCAGTGCTGTAGATTTGTAGACGACGATGCACGAGTCGGACATCGAAACGTCGGCCCTAATGGAGATTCTAACTCGGTTGGAAACCCGAGAAGAATTCATTCATCAGCTACGCCGGGAAAGCACCAGATCATAAATCTCCTTAATGGAGTCTTTGTAAGTGAATTTTGTTGTCAATAAAGAAGAAAGATAAATTATTTTATCTAAACAGTGCTAAAACTTAGCTATACTGTAGTTTCAATGGTTTAAAAAAATTACTTTTTGAATTAGTGAATAGTGGCATTATATTTATTTTATGTTTTATGACGCTTCCCTTGAATTACATCTTAACCGCGGTGGAAGGGCTTGGAAAGCCCACTAAAATATCTATTTGACTTGATAAAATGAAAGTCACTCCCTTCCATCTACATCTAAATGCCATTGTAATTATTCAAATGGCCATTAAAAAATGGCCATTATAATTATTCAAATAATAATAAATAATACATTTTTAGATGTGACTGAAATGATTAATGGATAATAATGGGATTCCTAATGATCATTTCAATTCTTCAACATTCCCCTCCGAGTCCCCGGCAAGCATCAGGTTTCATTGCCGTCATAATGGCCGGAGACTCGAGAGGGGTTGGGCAGTAGTCGCAGCCGCGTCCAACGCCCATCGGATGAGTGGCTACGCTGCGGTCGGGTCATGCGTCCGCAGTAGACGGAGTGACCCCAGGATGACGGCCTTCTGCATGCATACAACTAGTGATTTCGCCTGTGCCACGTAGGACGGAAAGCACTTGACGCTATCTAGCAGCGAGCCCTTAACTCCACCGAGCACACCAATGATTAGGACTACTAGTCTAATTCTTATAATACATTTGTGGATGTGTTCAAATGAGATTCCGAATGATAATGAACAAAATGGGATTCTCAATAATCATTTCGCTTTCAGATGTTAATTCTAATAGCAACTTAATTTGAGTCTTTATCTTGCCTACCTCTCTTATTTTGATTGAAAGGACTTCTACCCTGATTTCTGCAATATCTCACTCACAATTTCATTCCCATTCTTCCTACGCACTTGCTCCGTAGTAAATGTGGTCCATTAAGCTTAAAATGAGCTATTTATTTACCCTTATCATAATAATTGCTTGAACTGTGGGCTTTGAGACGGAATGTCTGGAGAGCGCGTGATTACGGCCTGTCTCGCTTTTGCGTTTGAAGCCTTCCGTGCTTATTTTTCGAGGGGAAACATATTTTGCGTGCTTTTCAGGAGGCTTGAGTGGCGTTCGCGGCCCAGCAAGTGCCAGTGACACATGATTTTTATTGCCCTCTGCCTCATGAGAAAAACCAATTATATATCAGGTATTTTCATCAAGAGAGAGTAAATTAAATGAGCTTGTTGATATATTTTACGCAAAGAGAAGAGGCTAGATTTGTAAATAACTAGATTCGGGCAAAAATATACACAAAAGAAACTTTTCATCACTGAAAATCCAAGTACCATGCTAAAACAAATGTGCGCGTGTAGGAATTATTTGAGTGTAAAATACCACCAGATTTCATTTTGGCGTGTTAATGAATATTTTTGACGATGTAATTTATCTCAGTCAGTCATTCAGTGCATTTCATCTATTGCCGCAATTTCTTATTTTCGCACATCTTCGTAGAGTTTTGTTGAGGCTCGCTCATAATTGTTTTCTAACAGCATACAGCTCATTGAACTGCAGTTAAGCCTTAATATTTGGCAATGTATTTTACACTTCGTTGCTCTGCAATATTGGATCGTAAAATCAATTAAGATTTTGCAAGGAATAATTGGGAAATTAGAAATAATTAGGAGCATCGGAAATTGGAAAAGCACGAAAATTGATATTGGTGAACGGCTCTCTCTTAAAATAAAATATAATCCTTGTGATAGTGAATGTGATGAAATTTATTTAATTAGACTTTTTAAACAGTTTTTTATAATTACTGTTGAATACACCTTGAAAGCAATATTGTCGTATGACCACTAGAGTTTGATTGAAAGATAAATTCGCGGTCAACTAAAAAACTCCAATCCGGTAATCCTTAACTTTTCTCTTTCATTTCTACCCAATTCGAGGCTTTTGAGGGCACGTTTTACGAAATTATTGAACACGCAAAACAGCGTAATTCCTATCCTCATAGTCCTTCAGCTAGAGTTGAAGGAAATACCTGGCGTGTTGTAAATTATCATATACACGGACAAATTTAAATATTAGCATATCAACAGGCGTTTAATTATGTAGGCTAGCAAAAAATTGGGTTGGCGGAGAAAAAAAAGCTCGCTTTGATTTGCACATTAATTGAAATAGACGAGGCGATGACCATATTTTTAAACACCTATTACACAGGCAGCGTGTTTTTAGTACGTTTACCTCTCTGTATAGAAATCAAGGGAGCAGAAGCCGAATGGTCGCTGAAAAGTCCTTCCGTCCTATAAAAATGGATTATTACGGTCACATTTTACAGTTCACCACCGATTGTCTTATCATCATCAGAAGATATCAGTCCAAAGATCTGTTTTTTCGAAGATCTCTATTCCACTTTTCTCAGTCAACAACTTCATTCCAAGATAATTCTGCTCTCTGGCGTCCTTCGTAGTTTTCCTTATATATTCTATTATTTGTTTTTCCTCTGTAATTCTTCCCAATTATTTCTCCTTCCATTATTGTTTTCAAGATGACGTAGTGTCTCAGAATATTTCCTGTATATTTCCTTCTTCTACTTCGAGAAAGTTTCCATTTAGCATCTGTTCTCTTCATCTAGGACTTCTTCGTTGGTGATTCTCTCCATTCATTTGATTTTAATAATTTTTCGGTATTAATACAGCTCTACTGCTCAGCTGAGGTTATTGTCCAGGCATCATAACATAACAGAGCATACTCCAAAAATATAATTTAACAAAGCGCTTCCTTAAATTCAAGCTCGTGTTTTTGGCTATATGTAGACTCTCATTCTGGTAGAATTACTTGTTCGTTCGGGTTATTCTGATCTCTATATTTTCCTGGCTTCTTCCTTCCATTATCTCGTCGTTCAAAATTCGTTTTTATTCTGGATAGAATTTGAAATACCTACGACATGTAAGTTCGAAGAGGGACATAGAAAGTAAGAAAATTAGAATTATGTAACGCCCCGGCAAAGGAAAAAGATCAGTTTTTTAAAGGTATTCGAAGGCGGCAGAAGAGCTGTGTAAGGGTGGTAACAAGGGAAAATGGGATGTTGAAGATCGTGATAGGAAGGAAAAAATGTAATTGAAACGGAGAGGAAATGGATCGGGTTGCATGATAACATTAATAGAATTATAGTCATATATGTGACTAGCGCTAATTATACGCCAGTTAAATCATTAATCATATTTGAACTCTTTAATCACGCTGTAACCTGGTTAAAGTTTATTGACAGCAGCTTTCTCCCTTCTTTGTTTACTTAGAATAATGGCTGACGTGCTTTTCGTGAGGCAATAAGCTATTTATTTAATTAGTAGGATAATTTTAATTGCTAAAATAGTTGAAGAAGTTGCAGTTCCAAATTGAATATAACCAGCATTTGGTTTGAGAAAATATATTAACTATTATTCTTCCCATAAATCTTTGAAAATTTACGGTGTGGCCTGCTTGATTTTGGGGTCGTAATTTGAGGCACATTGCATGAAGCAGGGTACATGTTTTTGTATTGTTATTGGCCTTAAATTTGCTTTTGTTAGTTTTATCAATGATTTTGCATTTCATGTAATTAAACGTTATTTGGAATTGGAAATATGCGGTGAATAGGGTATCATTTGTGCATTATTCACTTGTTCATTTCGATCCACTGCATCCCAAAGCGGAACAAACTCGGGAGACTAGTTGACGTTAATGGTCCACTCTGCGGCACAGCGACACCCCACCTCCAACCACTTGACACCCCACCTCCGCCACCTCCGCCCACTTGACACCTTAATTCCCACCCTGTTCCCCCCTCATGCCTCACCCATCCGCCAATTTACTCTGACCTCTCTTACCTCTCAAAGTGGTTACTGCGTAAAATCACTTTATTTTAATTTTTTTACTTTCCGGAGACACAGAAAAGCATGCTCGTTGTGCTATATGATTAATAAAATCACGCCTTTCTTTGCTATTTTTTTTCGCCCTCTGAAATTTAAAATACTTGGTGTTTAATGCAAGAATGGGTGATACATGGGAAATAAAACATTTTCCTGTTTAGTGGTGGCTTTCGGAAGTTCTTCCGCATGGTGTCTTTTTACGGCAACAGTTTCTCCAGCCTTCCTGCTTCGGGTGGCCATCGAAAAAGTAATAAACTCGAACTTCTGCTACCGAGAGGACGGGTACAGTCTGTCCAGCGTCTGGAGAAGGATCTTCATGACTGTAGAAATCGCGGGAAACCAGTCCACCAATCAGGACGACCCAACGGATTGGATCTGGCCTCATGACCATTAGGATGGCTAGAGAAATTGGAAAAAGACACCACGCTCGAAAGCTGACTCTAGACACGTTAAACACCGCGGAAAACTTAGAATTAATAGATTTTTCCTATTAAATGTAAATGCCATTTTCGCATAAGACTGTTTAAAAAAAGAATTATCCCTGAGAATTGAAAGTTAATAAAAGTAATCCTTCTGTTCGTCATGTTTTTTGAGATAATAGTAAATTACAGCAATAATTTAAGAAAAATCAGCGAAAATGGAAATGACACTATCAACTTCTGTGGCTTGGAAAAGTGCTTTAAAATCAAAAGAAGAATAAGTCTTTCAATCCATACTTTATTGAGTGCCTCAACCGGTTCGATGACCCGTGTCATTATTAAGACGTTTGTTACTTCAGAGAATATGTTTTAAATATTTTTAAATAAACCAATCTGTGGCAGCAGGTGATAAAAAAACTGACGGTGCATTTTTTATTGCTGATTTCACAGCCAGAAAAAAACAAAGAGCCGCTAAGAGGTATAGGTGAGGTCAGGGGTCGCGTGGGTGCTCAGGGGCCCGGGCCGCTGCACGTCCAGAGCGGTTTTAGTGACCCCCCTCCCCCTTCTGAAAAAATTTGTGCGTTAAAAACGAGTTAAACTACAATTTTACAGGTATTTATGTACAGTATGACAAAATTGTACTTTTACTCAGAGATGCTTGGTCTGCTGGCTGTTCAAAGTTCGAGGCCTGACCCGAAACTTAGTGCGTGGCCCGGGGCCCGGGCGGGAATCCCCGCCTTCCCGCCCTGGCCGCGCCGCCCCTGGGTGAGGTTAATTCCAGAAAGTGAAGATCTCACAGGGCCCGTAAAAGCTAACGTGAAAACTGGAAAGCTGTCATAATAGCGAGTCTCCTCTGTAACGTTTGAAGTTTACTTAAATTTTAGTTTTGTTTTAATTTGGTGTATTCTTTTAATGTTTCAATATATTTTTGTGTTGAAATGCTTTATTGATTGCTGAAATGTTATGGTTGTTAGGGGGTTGTTGACGAAAAGGTGGTTAGATTTGTGGAATGAAAAAAGACTGGAAGCTGGATGAGCTGCTCTGTGAAAAATAGAAGCAATACCTAATAAAAAATGGAAAATAAGTGTTGTTTTGACTAGTAGACAAAATCCGACGCTACATCTCGAACTTGTGCTTGATCAAGTATCGTGTGCAACGGGCTTTCAAGATGTCATCATTGAAAGCAGTATTTTTTTCCAAAACAATATCATCGAAAAGTTGGAACCGAGTATTCGTTTTGACTCGCTCAGTCGCAGTGGAGCCACCTTTAAAAAAACAAAAAGGAGAAATGACTGATTCCCCTCCGACGCCCTCCACCTCCGCCCACCCTTTTTTTGAAAATGAGATTTGGGTCAAGGAACGCCCGCTCTTCTGTCTGTGAGTGTGTGTGTGTGTTCGTGCGTGCGTATAGAGTGCGTGTTGGCCACAGCCGCCGCCTAAGTGTCGTGTTCCCTCCTCGTTCCCCCCCCCCCCATCCCTCCCCTTTACCTTCCCTATACCCCCTTCTCCTCATCCTATCCCTAGGGTAGGGTGGAAGTAGAAACAAGTGGGGAAGAGCCGAACCACGCCCTTTTAAGCGGACGATTCACTCTCGCGAACCGCCCAGCGGCCCTGATAGGCCCTGCTCTGCCATTTTAAGCACGGCTCATATTTACGAGCTCGACCATTTCCGTTTTATTCCCCATTTTATCCTACTAATTTACAAGGTTTATTAGTATTCATGTCGCTTCGAGAATTGAGAATTCGGTCTAACAGTGAAATTAAGATGTCTATGCGGTGTTGCAAGAAATTATTTTCTCTTATACTGAACTTATAGCATTTTCACGCTGTTGCTGTTGATAGACATCCGCAATTGTATCCATGCCAAATTGCCTAAATACTTTGTATTTTTTTCACAGAATTAATTAACGGTACAACGCGTTTCGCCGATCTACGGCATTATCAGGCACACATACTAGTTTTAAAACTAGGATTTTGTACCTGATGATGCCGTAGATTGGCGAAGAGCGTTGTACCGTTAATAAATTCTTTAAAAAAATACAAAGTAGGTATATTATTTAGTGTGGATACTAAATACTTCCACAAAGTCAATCAGGAAACCATACATAGATTGTATACGCAATTGCTTCGTTACGCTGAGCTATATATAAAGAGTACCCTGCGATCGGCCGCAGAGGCGTGTGGCAAGGGGTGTTTGGACACCAGCCATGAAAGAGGAGGGTGTAGGGAGAAGGAGGGAGGATAGGACAAAGGTGAATTGTATTTTAATGGCGTGTCCTATGTTCGTGTCACGCTGTTTTTGATATAATCACGAATGGTGCGTGAAGGAATTTTTATACCTATCAGTTTGACAGTGAACTTCTCTTATTTTGACTCTTCCACCAGTTCTATGGATATAGCGCCAGTTCGAAGTTATATCCTACGCATCATACTAAAACTCGCCAAATATGAGTTTTTGTAAAGTAATCTAAGCTTAGCGTGTAGCCTCTCGAGTTTCTAACGGTCCCCGATCTTGTCCTTTCGGTTCGCTCGTATAAGTTTGAAGCATTCTTTGTTTTTTATTTATAGATACATAAATATAACTGGCCATGCCTATACTGATTGACTTAATTGCGAATGAATTTGACAAAGTGCAGAGAAAACGACTGTAGCTTTTCTAATACAAATAAAATTTTTTCTAAGCATTTCTGTGAGAATTACAAAGAGCTTGTAGGAGCTAACTCTTTTTTATTTAAACGTTTTTTTGAATTGACATCATAAAACGTTTTTATATTGTGTCTATGAAAATTAGTAAATCAGTTCAAATATTATTATATTATTGTGCAATGATCAAATTATCATATATTACTGGAGGAAACCACCTGTAGACTGAATCCCGATGATTTGTGTTGGAGGTAGATGTGGATGGCAAAATACTTTTGCCCATGCTTTTAACCCAAGCGCATATTTCATAAGTTAAGAATTTCGCCATTACAAATTACGACAGTGTGCAATGTGAAGTGAAAAAATTGTTATTATAGTCTGGAATTTGAATCCAAATCCTCCGATTTTGCGCCAGGTGCCTCAATTAATTGAGAAAGTTTCACCGCGACTTTGTCAAAACAACTACCAGTTTCAACCATTCCATCGTTTGTATTGTTTGCAAAACAGCTTTCCTTGCTGACATTCCGTTGTTATTAAAAATAATAAAGGTATAAAATTAGGATAAAACGTATGCTGATTAAGAAAATTTGCGGTTTCAGGGTGTATTACGTGAAATTTTTCCATGTTAGGAATGATAAAAATTATGCGAATTTCACAAAAGTTAGTTTATTCATGACCCGGGTTTCAACACATTATGTCATCTTCAGGTTAATTTTTATCATTCCTAGTATGCTGATTAGTTGACGAATATAGTTTTAATGAGCACTTTTTTCCGCCATATGTATTCATTGAATCAATGAATTTTGGTCTAGGCAAGTGAAAGCCCCCGACATCATTGAAAATTTTAATGATAGGGAAAACTTTTCTCATCGATATAAGACATACTAAGTGACATCTGTATTTTCAGAACGTCCAACCACTGTCAGTACTAAAAAATTGGTAATATATTCAAAGAAATGAAAAAACTGTCTAGAAGTAAATTTTACAATGTATGATGTATTCAATTAAATACTCGATAACGATGCTTACACCGTCATTTCAATGCCTTTTTTTCATCTTTTTAGTCAGATTTTATTTATTGGCAGTAGTGTTTTTAATTTTTTAATAATTATTTGATCTATTTCTTTGATACAGTGAATGGGACGTTCCGTGCATTTTGATTCGTGATTGGCGACCTCATCCTCTTCTAGTACAGTTTTGCATCCAAGGATCAAAAATGTGCTGTGTGAATTCAGACACAAGAGCAATAAGGTTAGTTTAAGCAAGATTATTGTCTGGTTTAATTAGTTACCACATTATAATTCGATTTAAAAACTAAGTTGTGAGAAGCTGTATGTAATTATAGTTATAAAAATGACGCAAAAAATCTTTGTTTTTTAATGACAGTATTTCTCTGTAATTTAATAAATATTCATATAATACCCTAAAACTTACCTAATACTTAATACTACATACTTACACTTAAAACTTTTTTAATCCCAAGTTCTTCTTAACCGAAGGTCATTCTTACGATTACAAAATATTGTGACGAGTAATATCATATATACTTCTGTAATAATCAAGAAAATATACCAACTACGAGCAGTCACATTCCCAACGTGATCTTTGCGTTGGAAAAACACCGTCATTTAATAATGTCTCTCCGAAGCAAAGCCTTACTATATCCTTGTAATGCCAGAAAGAGTCTTGCGTTTATAACCGAGTATCTCGAAAAGTAGTACGGTAAAAGGCTGATATTTTGGCACCATAAGAAGTATGAGATTTTTCCTTATAATACGGCCAAATTCATTGAGTTTATTTGTGGATACATCTCGCGCAAACTGCTTTAAACCTTGAATGTGATTTGATGGGAGGCGTTGAGAAAGGCGACACAGCGTGGAGCGTGGATTGTATCATATTTATTACCAAGTAATTTAGCTAGTAGCTAGGGGGCAAGGCAGTTATGTAGACATAGAGATAATATAACCACATGCACAGAAATTACAAAATAAACTAGTATCAATAGCATGGCCAAATATAAAATGAGGACTAATGAAGATTATGTCACTACACAAGTATTAACACAAATTACATTCCATTTGGCATCTTATATAACCTTTTCCTGTAACATTTGGCAGTGAAGGGGAAAGGCTCAAAAACCTCTCCAGGCAGTTCATTCCATTCTTTTATATCTCTATTTTTGAAAGACTATTTGGTTGCGTCACATTTTTGGTAAAAGTTTTATTACATTTGTAACATGTGTCTGCTTCATTCGAGTCAGTCATTTGATGTCAGTCGATGTCATGTGAACCGTTTATAGGTTGGATTAGTAGGATAGTGAGTTTAGGATTAAACGGGTAAAGAAGGGTTGAGAGATATCCGACGTCGGCATTAGCCTGCTCTTGCCAAAAGGCGCCAACGGGACCACAATTCATACTTGAATTTTTATTGTAAGTCATAATATTTTTATTTATTAAGTTTATAGCTCTAAATAATTATTGAAATTTTATTTTTTGACCAGAAGTAGACATTTTGACGCATAAATTATATATAATTACGACGTCCTGAAATTAGGAAATCATTGATGATTCGATCCATCTGATTGACATTTTAAATATTGATACATTCATTATAAAAACATGGCAGCATTAAATGAGGACAACCAACGCACATGGTGCGATTTATCTGATGGACACTTGTGGAGCCCCCCACATAGCATGCAGATGGAGATCCAAGATTCCGCCGAAGATATCTGCCTGCATTCGAACCTGGACGCTCTGGATGGGAGCCCATTACTCTAGCCACGGCACCAATCTGATATTTTCCTCCACACTTAAAAGAACTAAACAATTTAACATTCTTATGTTTTTTATCACATCATTAAAGTCACCTCTACGTGGAAGAACAATGTAAAAAACATGGAAATGAAGAACACAAGTTTTTAGATATAGGCATAGTTAAACTCGCCAGTGGAGGGTTTGAGTTTACTGAGGGCGAATGAAGCGTTGATTAGTGGACCAGGGTACCAAAGGGTTGAGATGGAGACCTTTAAAAGGAGCCTAAGCATCTTTAGGGTGGCTACTTAACCGTTAAACCATGGAAACCGCGAACTAGCCGTGAAATTTGAAGACCTTGAATGACCAATGAATTAACCGTGGATTTGGCGTAAACATCTATAATTTATGTTTTTGTGGGCACTAAATTGCTATACCAGATTTGGAGATGGTATAGGTTAAAGTCAGTGTTATTTCGTCCTGGGATGAATGTGCTCCCCTCTCCATTGTGATAGTATCTGTAGTGTATTGCATGCTTGTTAGGCTTCGTCTCGTGACAAGCATCAGCGATTTGTGCTAATGCATAATTAGCCGTAGTTACACTAACTTAAGGGTATAGTTTAATGTATGTTGGTGAATACTCACCCCCTGCCACACACCCCTGAGGTGGCTTGCAGGGTATTTTGTAGATGTAGATGTAGATGCTGTTTATAACGCTTTGTTTTCCTATTGGATTTTCTTCGTATTTCCTTGCCGGATCCTTGAAATTCTTCCCAGCATTAGGATCTATGCGGAGTAGGTCGGTAAGATAAAAAGACGCGTGTAGCGACAAGTTTTCAGCTAGTGTCAGGTACATTGACTTCGCACTATATCGTTTTGGTTCGATTGAAAATGGAGAACTTCTGAAAAATGTAAATTTTTAAACTTTAATATAATAAAGACGTCTATTGGGACGTCTTTATTTTTGGAAGGGATGATTTACTCTCCAGGCATTTTTCCAATAGATTATGACTAATCTTACTTTACAAATAAAATATGATTTTGAATGAGACTGCATTTAACTCCAACAAAAACGTGAGAATGGAGTCTTTTGACACTAAAAAACTGTGAACAACCGTGAAGCTGACTTAAGGTAGTTTGAGCGAGATATTTTCCTAGTCATAATGGAGACCATATTCGAATTTTATTTTTTTATTTCAGCGTCTCTAAGAATTGTGCAATAAATATTGTAATATTTATGGTGCAAAAATTTACGTAAATGACAAAAATGTACATGACAATAATTCTCAGTAATTAAATAAACATATCTACATAAGTTCAGAAATTGACTCATTTTTTCACGCCGTACGGCTAAAAAGCCTTCAAAATAGCAGGGTTTTTGTGATTCTGTAAAAATTACTGCGGTGAGTAATGGATTAATTTTTATAAATAGCTGAGAAAACATACAAACTACACACCGTTATTTTTTGACGAAATCTAGGAGTTATAAATTCCTAATATTTTCAATATTGTCCCTCTGGAGCGCACAGCCATAATCTATCCCGTGTAAAGCAGCTTATCTTTTTACGCATATTGCTCGGGAAGTGGTTCGGCAAAGGGTTAATACTTTGATATAATCGGAAAGATGTATGTTTTTTCTTTAAAATGAGGTCATATTCATGAAATTCTAGGTGAAAACATTTTTCGCTCAAACTACCTTAATTGAACGAGTGGCCACCCTGGTTTTTTTCCCTCCTCTCTTGTATACTCTCCTCTCCCTGACCTCATTCTCTATGCAAACTATTGCCATCAAATTTTGCTACACGTACACAAACGTTCCGGAGGGTTTAATTTTTTCAAACCGGCACAAATGTCTGTGGCACAGTACGTACAACGAGAATAGGTCAAGAAGGAGGCGGAGTGGATATTCGGTCATCCACCATTCGTGAAGAGAAATGGGTTTTCGGGAAGGGAGGGAAAAAGCGGTGACCGTGAAAGTCTGAATCGGACGCCTTCCCGTCGGCATGAAGCGTGTTTTCGTGAAAAGTCTCGAAAGCAAACGACTTCCCACTCCGAAGCGGGTGGAAGTCTTCCTCGTCCCACTGAACGTGTGGTTCTCCGGTACTGGGAAGGCTTCAGGGGGCCTCTTAATAATAAAGCGCCCCCAACCCTTCTGGTCATGTTTTAAAAATACCTCTCATGTATGTTATGGATGAAAGCGTGAAAGATTTTTGAGACCGCGTGAGAGTCAAGGTCAGGGGTTAATGGAGGGGCAACACTGTGGGGGGGGGGGGGGATTTCGGGGGAATAGGCAGATCTAGGGGGAGGGGACCACTTTTGTGGAAAAGGGGTCGGAAGTTTATACATGTGTGTGGAGATGAGAGAAAGAGAGAGAGTTAAAAAGGTTTCTCCTTCCCTCTCGAAGGTTCTCCTTCTATGCGGCCCTCCAAGCGACGAATCAACCCACATTCATTTGCCTTTCTCTTCCTCTCTCTCTCTCCTTCACTTCACTTTCCTTCGACTAATGCTCATCTTAAGGTAGTTGGAGCGAGATATTTCCCGAGTCATAATGAAGACCATATTCGAATTTTATTTTATTTTCAGCAGCATGAATTTAATATTGTAATATTAATTACGCAAAAATATAGCTATATTTATTAAAAATTCTTAGTAATTATATAAATCTATCTACAAAAGTCTCTAACTTGACTCATTTTTTCACACCGTACGGTGAAATGACTTTCACAATAGGTTTTTTTGCGATTCTGTAAAAATTACTGCGGTGAGTAGTTGATTAATTTTTATACTTAAATAGTTGATAAAACATGCAAACTACACAACGTTAGTTTTTTGATGAAATCTAGGTGTTAAAAATTCTTATTTTTTTCTAAATACTCTACCATAAATACAGCCGTAAACTAACCCGGATGCAAAACAGCGTAATCTATCAGGCAAATTTATCGAAAAGTAGTTTGGCAAGGGGTTGATATTTTGATATTATTGGAAAGACAAGATTTTTCCTTTGAAATTTAATCAAATTCGTCAAATTCAAGGTGAAGTGATGTTTTCGAATTTAAATTTTAAATTTCAGCAACTGTAAGAACCATGAAGTAAATATTGCTGTATTAATGGCGCGAAAATTTGTTTAATATGACTGAAATTCTCAGTAATTAAATAAATATACCTGTATAATTATTTAACTTGACCCATATTTTCAACGCCGTACGCTGAAACAGGTTTGGTGTGGTGCTGTAAAAGTTGCTGCGGTGAATAATTGATATATTTTTTAAATTGTTCAGAAAACATATAAACTACACATAGTCAAATTTCTGACGAGATATATACGTTAGAAATTCCTCATTTCCTAAATTAGGTCTCCTTGGAGTGCGTACGTGTGAAATTTCCCAATAAGAATGGCTTAAAAAAAATAATATTACGAAAAATAGTGCGGTAAGTCACTGATATTATTGTTATCTTTGGTAAGGAGAGATATTTTTACATAATATGAGGTAAAATTTATTAAACTCTTTGTGGAATGATATCTCGCTCAAACTATCTTAAACGCCCGAAACTGAATCCTTCCCCTCCACTACTCTTTGAGTTTATTGTCGATCGTAGACTTGAAGGATTTTTTTGAGAGTCCCGGCGGTGGATAACACACGTTATATTGAGGAGTACAGATGAAGTGCTCGTCTACGATAGCTGAAATTACACATGCACATTTATTTGTGGATACATCCTTGATAGGGAGGTGTGCCATCGGCGTAACTATTAAGCGTATGTATGAGTAAATCGACGAAAACTTTCAAAAAGTAAACATTATCGGTGAAATTATTGTGAGAGTCTGTGTCATAATTAACTTTTTATTTGAAAAGACGGTTTGCGGCCGGAAGTAATTCGTGGGTTTGGCGCCATACCCGTCGCCACCTATGGTCGCTCCAGGCTTACGCAAGAGCCATGTGATTGCCATTGAATGCGGTAAGGCACGCATAGATGATAAAGACACGCATTGTATTTAGTGTGAAATGTACAGTTTAAAAAAATAGGATAATTTTGAGTCAAAGATATTTGACACAGAATGAAAGGCGAATAATAAATGGTTCTGGAGGATGATATATTTTGCTCTCTCGGACGATTCTGTTGGTTCGTATGGCCCTGCGATCCCGATAAGGCATTTTTCCTGTGTTTCAGGTTTCTCAGGGGCCAAACCACCAGATCTTGACGGAAACACCCATGCCCTGGGCATGCGAAAAACCAAACGAGGCGGGACTCGAACCCGCGACCCACCAATTAGCAGGCGAGGACTCTACCCCGCCGCCACCAGGGCCGGTATTTCGTGGGGGCTCAATCGAATTATCTCTCCATTCTAAACCACCGCCTATTTTAAGAATATCCGTCCTTTTTAAAAAGGAGATGCCAATTTTGAGCTTGGTGTAGGTAACATGCGTCTGTAAGGAAAGTATTTACACCACTTCCGTGTTAATTTTATCTCTTTTATACCCACAATTTTGAGTTCAATCTGAAGTAACTTACGTGACAGGAAGAGGACGTCGTACTTAACCTACCAAGTATTCACCTTATTCGACTGATGGGAAGTGGTAGATGGTTTTATGTTCACAACAGCAAATTTTATATCACACTGCACTAATAGGTCCTGATAAAATGGAGCAGGGCCACGTGGCTACTATTTCATCCTGATAGGTTCCATTGAGTCATGTTAAATATTAGGTGGGACGGCGTTTTAGTTTTTAGGAGCATGATGATCGAATCTGAGGGCACAGCGTTAAAATATGGTTACAGCTCCAATACACGTACTTGACTAGTATCCTTGCCATGCGAACCGAACATCCTCTGCACTTTCTATTTTGATGTGAATATCACAAGACTGTGGACTTAGCACGGTGTAATGTTTCAAAATGACTACAAAGGTTGATCATTCACTAATTATCTACTGCTAAATTTATGTCTCCTTCAGACTCCATATCCCTTCCTTCATAATACAGTACAGTCTACATTATCCGTTTCCAGGCTTACCGAAATTCCGTGTAATGCGGGTTGCAAATACTTATGATGTGACTGTATAAAGCCTGTTCAGCTCTTACAAACGAGCGTTGGAATAAATGGATTCGATCTGCTAATATACTGGGATTCCGAGCCATATTTAATCCTTTTATTGCCTCAAGCAGAAGTTAGAAAAAGCGTGTGAATACTTCATTTGTATAATTATGTTCGCGCATAAGCATTCCGCATTATCCGAGTTTATGATAGCCCGAGGTAGGCTCAGTCCACATTGCCTCTGATAATCGAGACTGCGCTGTTACTAGACTGATCTTATGAGATTCAATTTCATTTAGCCCATAATTCGTCCACCACCATCATCTGGATGAATTTTTCATTGTAAAAAGACACAATAAACTATCTAATAGATTAACAATGAATTTAACTAATGCGAGCGTTACAAGTCATGCGCGTTGTAAATAAAACATTTTTGCAGTTCATTTCTCTGCAAGGATCAGTTTATATTTTAAAATCACCGCACCATCACTCCATGAGGACGCCTGCTTTAACACGGTTACAATAAGCTCTTAACTTGAATTTTTTGTCACATAATTCAGAATCGGACTTCTATCGTTGTGGCGTATTAACCAATTAGCCGACTTCACGTCCTTGGTCATCATTTGCTCTCTCTAGTAGCTATGAATCAGGGTCAACTGTCAGGGTGTCTGATATATTGCGGTCGGGTGGTTGAGCTATTTTCCACCAATAAGACCATACCACATGCTATGATGTCTGGTGCCACGATAAAATCCAATAATCCTTTGGCGATTGAGACAAAATTGATTGACGAAAATGGGAAGAGCGAGTCATTATATACCCGTTTGCAAGCGTTGCGTTAAAATATCAATTATCTGTCGTAATGCTCGCTCTCGCAACGAATACCTGGACGAAGAAAACCAGTCGAAGACAGTGTCGTTAAATTAAGTATCGAGGGCTATGCCATCGAACTTGAAAATATTTTTATCTTTTTTATTTTTGAGGTCATGAGGCCAAAACACTCACTCTGGGTTGAGTCGCTAGAAATCCTCTCAAATGACGGCCAAATTCGTGCACGCTTCTTGTTTGTCACTTGTTCCACTTTTTTTGCTACAGCAAGTATAAGGGAAAGGCATTTATGATCTTTATGGATGCCATTTTCGGTCAAACCGGGTGCTCAGTATTCGCAGCTGTTAATTTTTCCATTTAAAATTGTGACGGTATTCCAAAATGTAAAAATTATAAGGATTTATTCAATATTGAATACATAAATCGGCTGGCTGAAAATGGGTATGATAATCCGACGAATAAAATACAAAATTAAGAAATTAAAAACCGATGAGTTGTTTCGAGAAAAAATATGCTTAGGCATTTCAATGGCTCTAGCGGTTTATGTTCAATTTTTTAAGGCTTCAGTGAAAAGGCCTTGTATTAAAAATACCTCTTGCCCTTCCTCGGAAAAAATCATTTTATCCAATAACTTATCCATAAATAATAGCTGATTATTAACCAATATCATCCAGGACTCAGGATATACATGGGGCTTGTTTTTAATTATTTTTCCAGACTCAACTTCAGAAGACTTTTCAAATCAGTTAAAAATATAGGGAACTGTAAGAGAAATTTTATCCGCCCGGAAAATATTATTCCAATATGTTGTGAATTATCCTTCACAGCATCGTAGCTAAAATAGTTTACTAGTGAAAAGAGCTACTATAGTGTGCACTTGTGTCACCGATACATTTAATGACTGATGATAGAAAATACCTATTGTTCATACTAGTGCGAGATCATATTTCTTTACTTATTTTTATCTCGTCTGCCTATCTGCCCTGAATTAGTTTCATTCAATGATTGGTCGCTGTTAAAGATATCTTTGTTGTAGAGGAAGTTCCAGCACCAATTATCAAAAATAAAAGTAGGAAAGGATAAAATTGTCAATTATGTTGTGTCAAGTATTTGTGTGTATTAAAACTTCAGGTTCTTATTGAAGTAGCTAATTCCTCGTCCCCAAAGACGTCATTTTTAAATTATAATAATCCCTTCACTTTTTTGACTGGATTGTCGAGGCTGACTGCGCTAGCAAAAACTGGCTTGCTCAGAAGTCTGTTCCATTTCCGACGTCTCATGATTTCGTTTGATTCATTTATAAGTGCATAATTCACCTTTTCCTCTTGAGTTACACCTTTAGCGCATGGCTTCCTATACCTTATATGGAACGCCAAGGCGATCCCGTCTAAATGACTCTATCAATCTACGATCAGCCTTTCTGAATCAAATTCTGATAAAGTGATCCCATTCATTTACATTCTACCCAGTGAGCCCCCGCATTGGGTAATATGGTCCTTAACCATATAAAGGGGAGGGAATAAGGAAAATGAATAGGAAGGGTGAACAAATGTGAGTGACATGTTAAGGGAGTGTTTTAGTGTCAAATTCTGTTTTTGCTCTAATCCAGTGTTTTCAAAACGTTTTCAAGCCACTTGTAGTTCCACAAACCTATTCCCAATGTCCTCAAACCGTAAGTTTTAGAATTATGGACTATATGACCAAATCAGGAGAATTATTCAAATAAAGTTAAAAGAATTTTGGTTTCATTAATTTCCATCTCAAATCCAATAGATCGAGTTTATGCATTACAGGAAATGAATTTATGGTACCATTCCGTCAGGACTATCCCTCAAGCGCCCCCTTACCACCCCCTTGTTTCTTTTCGCCCCCCCCTAGATTAAAGCACCGTCCCAAGGGGCGGTAGCGCCCACTTTAGGATCCTCAGCTCTAATCACTAATGGTGCGAGAAAAGAATGAATATTTGTTTCGATCAATTCGGCTGTGCATCTGCATCTAATTCATTTTTTTGAAAAAAGACTGAATTTAATGGGTGTGATGAAGTCAGGTACACTAAAAATGACCAGGTAAAACACAACGTCAGGTAAGGCAAAGTTATCACCAACCGTTGGCTAGAAAAGAGTGATTTCACTCTGGAACAATTAGCACGCCATAGTCTTCATTGAAAATAGTTTTGGTGGCAGGTAGTCACCAATGAACCACCTGCAAACGTTTAAACGCTCGGGGAAAAATATTTGCTCGGGGAAAATAGGGAATTCGCCAAGAAAAAAATTTAACTTGACTGGGATTTGAACTCGGATCTCCCTACTGCCAGTCACGTCTGCTAGTCATCATAATCACTAAGGCTTTGTGATTGCACAAATGACACAATGACGCGAGAGGTGGCTCAGATATACACAAAATACGGTAAAATTTGCCGTGAAAATTGTCAAAAGTTAGTCGCTCTAAAGCAACAATGTTGGGTATATTCTCTGCGACTGTGGCGTATCATGCACGACTTCGTTTCCTCTTCTAAAATGTATACCGGGGCAGAGAACAACTTGTCAGTATAAACCCCCGTCGAAATTCGATTTGGGCGATTGTGAGATACGTGTTCAAATTCCGATTAAGTCCAATGATTTTTTCGTGGCAAATTTTACCCCCTTTGGTGTAGGTCTTTGGACCTAGGCACTTTACTGCGTACATCATTTGTGTATTCGCAGTGATTGGAAAGTTGTTCAAACGCTCGTGTGTGTAAAGACATGAAATTCATGTACGTCTATGTTATTTGTAACACCGGTTCATGTCTGGTCGTTGATGTCTTGATGCAGTAGTCCACTTGAATACACGAGACGCTGGCACAATTCTACAATAGCGATTTTTCAAACTAGCTGTTGCCAATTTGCTGACAGCTGGGCAGCTTATTTTTATTATTTTCTTAATGATTTCACGTTGATTCTGCAAATAAATTGCGATCTGTGGTCAAATTGGGAATGCAAATTCGTTGTTTTTGATTCTCCCTTCTCGTTAGAGATTGGATGAAACTAAGCAAATGATCAGTCGGCTGTGAATTCTGTTTTTCCTGGAATAAAGGGGTGTGTATGTATCGATTCAAATTTAGCCCCAATAGACGAAAACCTACTATTCAACTATGCTTATGAACAACCATATCCCTCAGCAAATGGTACTGATTGAATGTGATTAGTGTCATTTATCCTTCAGGAACTCAAAATCTCTTCAATATTTTGCCGTGAGGTTTGCCATATTGCTAGTTATCCGTTGGTTGTAGAAATTTGGATGGGCATGACGCATGAAGTGTTGACATCAACCCCGCGGTATAATAAACCCTAATTTTTCCACTAAGACGCTTGAGGCACTTGTTTGGTGTCACGCCAGTTCCGGCTTTCTTTCCTCTACGCGGACTATAAGCAACTTTCCCTTAATTTCCGACCTTGAAAGCATCTTAAGAGTCACCATTGGCTATGGGTGACTGTATAACCGCAGCAGTCTAAACCCGTTTAAACCTTTGGTGTGGATGTGACTAAATCTGGAGTTTGAAAATCCGTCAGCAGGTTCATAGAGTTTTAATGTTGGCTTAAATACCGAGTTAGAACGCGTGGAGCGGAGATGGGTAAACATGTATTTAAAGGTCGTTACGATAAATCATTAGCGCTGCAAACCTACTTCAACAGCTAGTATAGGAATATTTATCAGACCATCGGCTAAAATTTTGACTTAATTTTTAAAGTAAGTACCAACCTGATATATTTTATGACGTCGTAAAAAATATTTTACAAAACTCGGAATATTACGGTAGATTAGAATCAGTATAAAATTAGACTAGTATGCTGCAGGACGGACATGTTTAAAAATATATTTTTCCAGCGAACAATAAGAGAATTTTATTACTGCACTGGGACATGACAATTAATTGATGTTTTCGATTGGTAGCTTAGTTATTTTATTTACTCTCTAATACTTTTGTCTTGATTCGATACTTGGGACAAACGGTATGTCTCCCTGTAGTATCTTATACATCTTTATATTTATGTGGTTGCAAGCATTAATACTCAGTTTTTCTGACAGTGTTAGCGCATGGAGTGGTGCCCGTTGGTGACATTTCACCACCTACCTCCCTCCTTTGAGGCGGCTTGCAGGGCACTATGAATATGTAAATTTAGATAAACACCACTCCTTAAACTACTTACTGGTGGTTTAAATGACCGCTGGTCAAGCAGTAATCGTGCTCTTTTTTCTCAGTCGCTCGTCTTCTCTAGTTACCAATCTATTATGTTAGGTTGATGATATCCCATGATATTCATCCTCCATAATCGTCTTCTGCTTCTGTCCTAAACCTTCATCTAATATATATGTCACAATCACAGTAAACAGTGAATTTTTCTGTTGACGCTTGCAATGAATGTACAAAAACCTTATGGTATTGAAATTAAAGGAAAATGCAAGGTAACCAGAAACTAACGAAAGCAATGTATTAATTTAGTAATACCTTAATGCATGAGCACATGAAGTATTTTAAAGGTGATATGTATACATATATCTAGACAAGTATTATGTTAATGGTCAAATAAATACACTCAGTCCCGCTTAGCTAAAGAATTGTCAGCAGGTGCTTATTTTACATATATATCAAGAATAGATTGGCCTCCATTCAGGAAATAATTTTTTCTCAGTTCAACAAATGTTTTTACGCAGTTTTTTTACCTTGTTTTATTTTTTATAAATTTCTGAGTCCAATCGATGTATCAAAAATTTTAGGTACCATTACTTCTTGTTTCCTATACCTATTAGATCGTAAGTACCGTGGTACTTGATATTGAATCATATCTCGTCTTAGTAGTACCTAATATTAATATCCGTCTCAAAGTTTCTACTTATTAGGCTTCTCTGTTGTTTTTTCCGTCAAACATCCCGTCCAAATTTGTCTTCATCAACTCACAAGTTCTTTCTTTTTCTTTGTAATGCCTTAATTGGGTCCACTCTTCTTCTTGTTTGCTCATAACTTCCCTATTCGTCAGTCATTTCCCAATTGTTTTCACTACTCCTCTGTTTCATTGAATCATATATTTCTCCCACATTTTCGCCTCTACTTGCCGTAAAAACAAAATCTCACTACCATGTATGGCAGCATTCCACTCAACGGTCAAAGCCAACATTTTCCTTAGTGCTCTGTTGGTGGAGTAAGAGGTGAATGACCTCCAAGGTTCAAGGTAATTTTTACCTTTTCTCCAAAGCTGAGAGATAAAGTTCGCTGTTACTGCTTTAGAGAATATAGCAGTTCTACACAAAGAATAAGGGTAACTATTATACTACGTCTGCGAATAGAAATAAAATTTTGGCAATAGTTTTGTTTTTAGTTTACATAGTTTTAGAATACATTTTGCTCTCATACTTATCTGAATTTTATCTTAATAGTAGTAGCCGGTATTTTAGTGTGGAAAATTACGAGTGAAATTATTAGTGAAGGGTCTAGACTTACACGGCGAGTTTTGAGTGTTTTGCGCACTAGGAACCTCTCTACTTTGTACACGAGGTCGCCATTTTGGAATTTATTCACATACAACTTATTGTATTTCGATAGTTACACGTTAAGGAGGTTCCGCCGCGACTGTGTGAGTCAAAACAAATACTAAATTCCAGATTTTTGATATTTTGTCAAAAAAATCCTGCTTTCACTGATGCGATGCGTTACCTATAGAAACCCAAAAGTAAGGTACAAAATATGCAGATTATTCCACGAATGTATTTTGAATGAGCACTTTTTTTCGGCCATAGGAGCCGACTGCAGCGCCAATTCCTACGAATTACCGCATTTTGACTTCAATTACGGCATTAATTCTTCAATAACTAGAATAATGTGATAAGATGCCTGTATTTTATTTTTATTCAATTTCTCTGGATTATTTCCTTCTTAGAGACAGTTTTCCACGAAAATGGCACTTGTATTTTATGGAAAATTACTATTTTCCCCCGAGTTTCTCTCATTCCCCCATTGACAACCACGTAAATTCAAGTTCAATTATAGAATAAAACAGCGTGGAAAGGTAATATTTTGTTGTTCATATCAGATAGAGGACAACGTTTTTTACAAGTAGACAGAATATGAATAAAATGACATTTAAGTCATTTTACGGTGGGTCCACCTTAAGGATGAATTAATCACATTAACTACTCCATAATGTGTTTGATTTGATTACTCTTAGTAAAATAAAATGCCGTCGTAATATCTAAGGACAAACCATTTTACTAGATGAGCTGATAAAAATGTACAAATAAACATTTTAAGTCGTAATCTAGCAATAATCTGGCACATTTTAGTCGAATTTGATCAATTCCATATCCATCTGTTTGCACAATTGTGTGAAATTCACAGTGAAAAAATCATTCGCCTCGACTGGGATTCGAACCCAGACCCCCCGATTTTGCGCCGAGTGCTCTACCAGTTAAGCTAGCCAGGCGCCATCTCTCACAGTGACTTTTATGGAGGCTTTAACAAGCGAGGTGCCTTCACATGTACCGTGCATACAATGCCTAAGTACTCGTGTGTGAACGCTAAGCGCTACTGTCCACGAGGTAAAGCCAAACTTTAAACACAAAGGTGTTTACTTTGACAAATTCAAAGAACTGCGGAACTGGCCGCGCAGTAACTTTAACGGAGTCAACCGCTGGTGGTCACACAATTGTGTGAAATTCACAGTGAAATAATCATTCGCCTGGACTGGGATTCGAACCCAGACCCCCCGATTTCGCGCCGAGTGCTCTACCAGTTAAGCTAGCCAGGCGCCATCTCTCACAGTGACTTTTATGGAGGCTTTAACAAGCGAGGTGCCTTCACAGGTGCCGTGCATACAATGCCTAAGTACTCGTGTGTGAACGCTAAGCGCTACTGTCCACGAGGTAAAGCCAAACTTTAAACACAAAGGTGTTTACTTTGACAAATTCAAAGAACTGCGGAACTGGCCGCGCAGTAACTTTAACGGAGTCACCCGCTGGTGGTCACACAATTGTGTGAAATTCACAGTGAAATAATCATTCGCCTGGACTGGGATTCGAACCCTGACCCCCCGCGCGATTCCACGCCGAGTGATCTACTAAGTCGAAAAAACATTCTTGGACCATATTTCATTTAAATGCGTCTGTTTATGCGTGGTAACTCACCATCAATGCAGCAATGGAAACGATACAAAAATTAAATGCCATTATTTTTTCCTTAATTTAGGCTTATTATGACTAGAGTTTTCGGCGAGTTAGTTGAAATTTAGGCATAATTATATTGAAATATGTTGTTTTTTTAATATTGGACTCGGCATGACACCTTGATATTTGTTAGTAAAAATCAAAAAAATAATAAATATATTCACGTTTAAAAGAAGATGTGTACACGTTTAATCAAATTATTACGAAATATATGTCATGTGCCATAAGTCTACTTCTAAATAGTTAATTTAAAAAAAATATTTAAATATACCACGTTTTTCAAATGGACTAAAAAGTATAAAATAATTTTCCCTGGGCCCTTATACATTTTTGAGGGTGAATTTTTAGTGTCTATGGAGATATTTGTAAGACTTGAAGAGGAAAACGTGGGGTGCAAGCAACCCATGATAATAGTGGTGGAGTAAAGGGACCAGGTGTCGTTGAGCAAACTCCCACAGTTAATACCATTTGCCACTGAAATTGGTTAAGAATTCATCCGGATTATCTACTTCTATTATCTACTGCCTGCGCCCCACGTTTTTCTCTTCAAGTCTTACAAATATCTCCATAGCCACTAAAAATTCACCCTCAAAACTTTAGAAGGGCCCAGGGAAAATTATTTTACACTTTTTAGTCCGTTTTAAAAACGTGGTACCTATATTTAAAAAATTTTATTTCATTAATTATTTTCTTCTTTTTAGTCTTATGCCCGGGTGAAAGTTTCCAATCGATTTTATACATCTTGATGAGACTCTGACAGGGACACACAGAAAATTCCCGATGTATTTCAGATTCTGTTCAGCTGAAAGTGTGGCATTGAAATAATAAATCAATCTTTAATTAATTAATTAATTAATTTTTGTAGCATATAGCTAAGATTTACATTGTCATCCACTTCTGAGCTATGGTAAAAATTACAAGCCTCTACTAGCACATCAGGAAATATGTTAATTAATTAATTTTAAATTAATTAATCAATTAATTGTTATAATAGATTGCTTATATTTCATTGTCATCCAATTCTGAGCTATGGTTAAAATGTCAAGTCTCTAGCTGATCGGGAAGTTAGTTTAAACACGGTTGCAATATTCCACCCAGACAGACAGACAGACATGACGAAAACCGAACTAATAAAACCGTGGTAAAAAAGCATTGAATTGCCAACAAACCAAATCGTCATGGTACAATTTTTTTCATCTATATCTGTAGATATCAATTGTCATGGTACAATGTTTTTCATCTATATCTGTAGACATCACTATGCAATGAGAACACGAATGCAAATTTTCACACAAATCTTCAAATAAACAAAATTCGCTCCAACCTTAAGAGCCATAGAGCTAGAAGATTGATGGGAAAAACAGAGAATTTTGATGTAAGCGATGAAGGTTTGCGACCTTGAGCTCGCTGGTAGTCAAACGCGGTGATCACCTTACTTCCTCGTACGGAGCTACCTCGTAGGAAATCGACTCTTCCACTTAAGGTAGTTCGAGCGAAAAATCACATCTCCTAGAATTTGATGAAATTTACCTCAACTTAAAGAAAACTCCTATCTTTCAAATTATATCAAAATATCAACCCCTTGCCGAACAACTTTTCGAGCAATTTGGCATACCATTTGATTTTTCATGGGATAGACTACGGCTGTGCGTTCCAGAGGGAGAATATTGAACAAAATTAGGAATTTATAACACCTAAATTTTGCCTCAAAACTAACGGTGTGTAGTTTGTATGTTTTCTTAACTTTTATAAAAATTAATCTATTACTCACCGCAGTAATTGTTACAGAATCGCAAAAAACCTTCTATTTTGAAGGACTTTTAACCGTACGGTGTGAAAAAATGAGTCGAGTTAGAGACTTATGAGAGATATATTCATTTAATTACTGACAATTTTGGTCATGTATAATTATATTTTTGCACCCATAATATTAAAATGTTTACATCACACTTGTTACAGACGCTGTACTTAAAATATAAAATTATAATATGGTCTCCATTATGACTAGGGAAAAATCTCGCTCAAACTACCTTAAATGGTCCATTTTGCAACTGCAACCATGTTTCGTTGCTACTGCAGTGGTTCACAGCCAAGTGCATGCTTCCGTTATCCCGAGGATTGAAAAGTGAGCCGCTGCTTTGGCCTCCGACCTGGTATTGTTCGCTTCGAGGAGGGCGAATGGAAAGGTGTGCTCGGAATCGAGATAAGTTGAGCGCGGGGCGGATGTGCGCGAAAAATGAGCAGTGGATCAGTGGGCCGCACGTATTCAGTGCACCGTGCACTCTCTCCCTCCCCGTCTCCGTTCGGTTCACTTAGCACACCGCTGTGGGTCGTCTGAGTGGGCGGATGTGGGTGTCGCACCCGATTTCTGGTCGACTGCGCTGGACAGTCGCAATAGGTTGTGCCATTGTGATGATGATCAAGCCAATATCGCTGCGAAATTCCTTGGAACGCAGTCGCACGTCTGGATGTAAAGATGTAAGAAAAAGAACTAGGAATGAAAAAATCATTTGAATAGACCGGGATTCGAACCCGGGACTTTGCAAATGTTGGTATAGTGTGTTAGGTAGTTACCAAGCCATCTTAACCAGTGAGGGTTTATGCGAACTATTGTAAACAGGAGGTTAGAATATTCTATAAAATCCGAAGAATCTCGCCAAATCGAGTGGAATTTGTACATAATGAAGAAATAACACGTCCAATTTTCCACAAAAATAAAATTTACTTCCGACCCGGGTTTAAATGTTGATACAAAATCTTCTGGTGAAGATGATGTATCAACACTGAAACCTAGATCTAAAGTAATTTTTATTATTGTGGACAATTGCGCGTGCTATTTCTTCAGTACGTTAGAGTATCCAATTCCCGCTGAATTTTGTCTTGAGCTAAGATAAAATTGACCTGCAATTGAGAGATCCTGACTCTAAATTTGTCTAGTCAAATCCTTTTTTTTTCAGGGTAAATTTCTCCCTTTTGGCGTGTATATGATGCTTACGGTTGCATTAAATTGAGCTTTTTTATGCTGAATAAAGTTATATTGACGTACGTTTGAACTTATTCATTACCAGATGCATATTACCGTAGAGATTGAAAGAAGAATGATTGATGGAAATGATGGAACGGAAGCGAAAGAGATTTATAAAGCCATCAAAATATGCTATTGGTCTTTCTCATTGGGTCAGTCTCTTTGGTTATGCACAGAAAGTAGAGAAAATATAGGAAAAAGTATTATCGAGGTTCCATGATGATAATTGAAACACAAGTGGGCCGAAAGTAATAAAAAAACGTATTTTAACTACTATGAAGGATTACTTTCGCAATATAGCCAAGTTGGGTGAGTCATATTTCGCAAAATATGCAGAGGCCTCTTTATTTCATGCTTAAGCTTCATAAATTCCCCAAGTAATACTATAATTTTTGCTATGAGGGATGGAGTTGGTGGATGAAGTATTGGTCTGAGTAATGGCTTCCAGCAATAGAGCTCGGATTTCTCTTTCGGCAGTGGCAGGGATTTCTGATGGTAAACTCGGGCCTTGCTTAGAGTGCTATGAACGAAGAGTTCTTCCAAATTTAGTACACCGTCCGTCGGATGGGACGTTAAACTATTGCCCCCCTGGTGCCTTTTATCAAGTCTAGGTTAATGAAGACGCCAGGTTTCTCTCCACCTTTCCTCCTTTCCACAAATAACCCTTTCAAACTATCCACCTTCCCATAATGCTGCAAATGACCTCAGCTGTCTGACACCTCCTCAAATAACCAATCAACAATTTTTTCTATGTGCCTATCTTTTGATTCTTCATTGAGTAGAATCGTGAAGTAACTGTGCTTTAGGCTGTAAATGAAATGTGCTGTTTTGTTTGTCTTGAGGCATCAGTCTCTTTCAACATATTTTCCAGAAACTGTGTACTATATACAACATTTCGGATTTTGGTGAATCCAGCTAAATTTAGTTAAAATGAAGTTTCATGGCGATGGTGGAACAGGTTGATTCTGAATAGCATGTTAAATACAAGCTAATGCCAATGTAATACTGGATTAAGTGGTAAATATTCTGTGCATTTTATAATAAGGTTAATTTTTAAGAACATATTTGTAGAGGTAGACTTTACTCACAGTTTTAAAATGTAATTCTTACCACGGAAAATAAGAGATCAGAACTGCTGCTTTTATAGCATTTAGAGGGTTGAAGAAAATAAGTTAGTTATACGAGGAAAAAAAAAGAAATAGCCCAAGTAGTCTAGAAGAAAGATGACTTTTTGTGTATTTTCTGGATGCAGGAAACTATCGATTAACTAAGGCAGATGATTTGGAAAATGAAAACTTTGTAACTAGGAGGGTCATTTTTTCTTAGCTAAAATTGATTTTTTTCGTTAAATATTCTAGCAAAAGACATGAAAAAATAAGAAAATTGAAAGTAATGGTAACAGCTGTCTAATCCACAGTACATTTTCCCCGCAGTACATTTTTATCAACTGAGTATTAAAATGAATGCTTTCCGAACAAATGGGACGTAAAATCCACCTGGCCGGAGTTAAGGCGTCTCGGTATCGGAAAATCTAGGTGACCCTTATCCAACACAACATTCTCCCCGAATGACCCCAACACTTACTTTCTCACACCTGCTTTCAAGGAAAATAAGCAGAATGAAAAATCTGATGACTCTTATTTAACTGACAATTGCCCCATGCTTACTGATTCCTCACAATTATCCTCGTTTGATAGTGAAAGGCTGTACTTTCCGCATTATACACCAGAAGCACTTTTGCGCTTGGGCCCTTTGAAATCGAACTCCGCAGGTGTCGACAGGTATAAACGCTAAAATGATTGAACATATTCTTCCAACAGTAATGCCTCTTATCCAAGATATATATAATTATTCAATAAATTACTCCGCCTTTCCAACTCTTTGGAAATCTGCTATCATCCGTACAATCAATAAAATCCCAGCGCCCAAAGATATGTCTGATTTTAGACCTATTCCTGTGTTGTGTGCTCTCTCGAAACCTCTTGAGCGCTTAGTGTATAACTCTACAGTAGACCATCTAACTCGGCTAAACTTTTTTGACAAATATCAATCGGGATTCCGTAAAAACTACAGCACTCAGTCTGGACTAATTAAAATAACAGACGATATTCGTCGATCATTAGACGAAAGAAAAATCACAATTCTGGTTCAATTTGATCTTAGTAAAGCCTTCGATTCTGTAGATCATGATATTCTACTAAGACGCATGAGCCAACTCAAGTTTTCTCCCTCTGTGTTGTTTTGGTTTCACTCTTAGCTGTCTAATCGGCAAAGGCCGTAAAATTCGAGGACGATAAAGAATCAGATTTTCTACCAGTTTTCCGGGGAGTCCCTCAAGGCTCAATTCTCGGACCCTTAATGTTCACCATATACATCAAAGACATCACCAGCTCCATATATCACTACAAATACCATTTTTACGCGGATGACTTACAGATTTCCCTTGAAAGCTACCCATATGAACTTGACAATGCCGTTGATTTGATCAATAAAGAGATTCAATCCATTTGTGACTGGTTAGCCATTAATTGGCTTAAGCTAATCCGAACAAGACTAAGTCGATAATATTTGGCAGTCCTTCCAATCTTCACTTTATCTCCATGAGTAACTTTCCTAAAATAAGAGTACAGAATCTCCTTATAAATTATTCGAATACTGTGACGAGTCTTGGAGTTCACTTAAATAATACCTTGAGCTGGCGGCAGCATGATAAAGCTATATCTAACAATGTGTATAAGACACTGTACCAATTGCAGCACTTCAGGCATTTGATCCCTATTTCACTTCGTCAGAAGTTGGTTCAAACTCTTGTATTCCCACATTTTGATTATAGTTTAATTATTTTCTCAGATGTTAACACAGAACTCTTCACTAAGTTACAGCGAATTCAAAACTCCTGTTTGCGTTTTATTTTTAACATCCGTTACGATGAAAATGTCACGCCTTATTATAAAAAATTAAAATGGCTGAAATTGGATAAACGCCGTATACTTCAAAAGGCTTCATGTTTGTTTAAGGTACTGAAATCCAAAAATCCTTATTATTAGTATGAAAACTTTATATATAATGCAAATACCGAGAAGAGATGAACTCGAATCACAGAGATATTCTATGTTCCTAAATACCAGTCTTTAATATTTGAGCACTCCTTCCTCATTTCCTCCTGCAAGCTATGGAATTGTTTACCTGAAAATGTTAGAACCTCTTCTATAATTTAGATGTTCCAGAGAAATATGACTGATCAGTTATGTAACTTAGCTTAATCTTCTCATGTATCGTATCTAATCGATATGATCAATTCCTGCAATGTGATTTCACATCTGTGCATTGCAATGTTGAATGAGAATCGTCATGCTCTTTCGTATTACCATACTGTTTGATGTTGTGTCTATTACTTAATGCAAACTGTGTAAGTAATGCGATTGATAATCTATGTTGCGTGTTTTAATTTCTCAATCCTTAATGTGCGATCTTAAATCTGTGCACTGTTACTCTAATTTTCACATGTTATGTATTCTCTTATTCATTGATTATTGTTGGTTTATATGTGGTGCTCCTTAATGAAATTTGTATGTCACCATTGGCCCCATTTGTTGTGGCATGTAATGATGTTTCAATGTTCCAGGGGACTTAAAGTCCCAGAACAATTAAGACTGTTTTCAATTTTCAATTCAATTTCAACTCCGATCGAGGTATGAATTCTGTAGCAACCATGTGAGGAGATTTATAATTGGATAGCAGAAAGTGAGATCTATTTTGTTTATCTGAAATATATTCAAGTGATATGATCGCAAGATTTTCCCCCGTTTCAATGTAGTTGATACAATTTTACTAAAATAATAATCGCCAAAATTCATAGAAAATCCGAAGTGAAGAAGCAGAGACATCAAACTGATTTATCATAGTTTAAAAGTTTTTCATTACATAGTACCTTCCTTATTGAATGAACGACTAGGGACAGTTAGTTGAGGTACAATTTGACAACACTGGAAAGAAAGTACAAGGGAAAATAACTGCTATCCTTTTATTTTGTTTCCTTATTATGTTGGTGAAATGGATGAGAGACGAAACACCAAACGTATGTATGACTGAAGAGTGAATATTGTGAAAGGAAGCTATCGAAAAAACTGGTAAATAAATTTGTCATGTTTTCTGATTACAAACCCATAAATTTGGTTTTCTTTTGACTGCATATTCACGAATTTGGGACGGTTTGATAGGTATGTTTTATCCATAAATCACGTATATAATAAGGTTCCAAGTGAACGAGCACAGCATTAAAGGTCGCGGTCAAACCAGCGCATCCGAGTCCTTTGAGTAATGGTCACGTTGGCTGACAGGATAATTATAATAAACGCACAAAATGATGACTTCGAAGCCCAATTGACTGGTTGACGGAGAGGGAGGGTGTGCGGAAATTTTAGGCGAGGCAGCGGCGATAGAGGGTGCGAAGGAAGGGATGAAGGTGAAGGGATACATAGGCCCTGCGTGCGCTGTTGAAAGGCTTGGGGAGGAACGGGTCCGCTACGAGAGAGGGAAAACGCTATAGCTGTGTGACGCGCCTACATGCAGTCATCAATTTTGTGCTTGATGCGAGAAATCTTCGTCTGGATACCTGTTTCTCAAATATATAGTTTTATACTAGCTATGCCCATTAACTAGTTATGCTAAATGATATACAACTAACATACGTTGCAATGCCTCTTTTTCTTTCTAGGTAGGCACACGTATGCAAAGCAGACACATTTATATGTACAAAATAAATTAAAGACAATGATTTTTTTTGTATTAAAGTTGAAAAAATGTTTTCAAATGCTTTGGGATTTACAATATTTTTGGTCTTACCGCCCTCTGCAAAATCAAATAAATGCTTCGGCTGTACCACTCGTGAGCATGCGACATATAATTTACCATGGGAAAAGCATGGATTTTCCAGATTTAATTCACATACTTGAAGCGATTAACCTTGTTACTTGTTGATGGTCATTGAGAAGGCAAGGCGACCGGGGAACTGTAGTCGTTTGACTACATTTCCCCTATCAAATTAGTCACTGAACCTGGCCTTTAAATGGCCTGGAACAGGAGTGAATAGCCATTCATGAAATTGCTATTAAATGGATATTCACGCCTGGTTGCCAAGGAAATTTCCGTTGTTGAAAAGGAAGAAAAATTGACGAATTTAGAGATAAAAACGAAATACTTGGACAAAAACGAAGCATGTAAGAAAATTAAATGAGAGAATTAAATATGGCGTTCATTTATGCGTTCTATGATAAACATTTCCATCCAATATCTTGAGTGCAAGTAATTTAAAAAAGCAAATAAAGAAACACCTGCACCGAATTCAATTATTTTCTTATGGGATGAAATGTTAATAACACTGGGGTAAAAACAACCCCACAATTGGCGATTTTTATAATTCAGAAACCTTTGTTGGCGCGCGCACAATAAATCACCAGTTTCGTCGCAATCGGATTGATGGTATAGGAACGCATATGGGACAAACAAAGAAACATTTATTTTTATATGTATAAGAAAGAAGAAGATAATACATGGGTAAATAAATACCCACCACGCCGTTCCCTTTCAGGAAATACTGCCAAAATATTTAACTCTTGTGTGTTAGGCCTCTTAAACTGACTCATTTAATAATTTCCTCATTACTGCCCTATCCTTGCACACCTCTTTTTCTTCAGTTACACTCTGCTGACTACACCTTTATTTCACACCATCACTCTATCATAAAACTGCTTTTTTATTCAACTCCCATCCATTCTCTTCACATGGTTAGACCAATTAAGAAAGTTTCTATCATATTTGTCCTTGTATTCCTATTTTTTCCAGTTACACACATACATTGATGTATGCGCGCCCTACTATTCTTAAGACTCCCAATGTTCCTTCCCTTAAGAGAATCTTCCTTTACATTCCCCCATGGCTTTCTTGGTCTACTCTTGCACCATTCCCTCTTCTATCCTCAATCTATTTCGTAATTCAGTCGTAATTCATTCTTTCTAAGTGGCCAAACCCGCGAAGCACCCTTCTTCTTTCTTACGTGTCCATTAACGGATAATCCATTCCACATTATTTTGTCACCCACTCATTCTTAACCCCATCCATTCTGTTTTTAATGCGATCAATTCTCTTATACCTCATACCCATTACATTTAGCTTACTCTTATGTATATCCTGGCATACCCAAGTTTTACTTCCATGCAACAAGCTGAGATGGAGTGTTTTTAAATACCTAATTAATTTTAATTGAGTCAACTTTGATAATTAAAATATTGTAATTATTTACTTCCTATAACACTGGACATTGAGATAGAAAGACGAAAATAAGCTGAAGGCGTTCGAGATGTGGCTGTGGAGGAGGATGGAGAAGGTTCGTTGGACGGGAAGGAAGACAATTGAGGAAGTGCTTGACATGGTTGGTGAGGAGAGGAAACTTGTGGATGAGATTAAGGGAAGGCAGGGTAGGTGGCTGGAAGGGATAATGAGGGGCGATGGTTTGCTGTAGGCCATGATAGAGGGAAGGATGTTGGGTAAGCGGGGAAGAGGAAGAAAGAGAATAGGTTTCATGGACGGGATGAAGAAAGGTAGGAATTAGGCTGAGATGAAGATGTTGGGTAAGCGGGGAAGAGGAAGAAAGAGAATAGGTTTCATGGACGGGATGAAGAAAGGTAGGAATTAGGCTGAGATGAAGAAAGAAATACTAGAGGTAGAAAGGGCACGGCACGTGTAAGAGTCTATTGGATTTTCTATGACTTTCATCACAACCTATCTCTAACCGGTTGATTACTCTAAGGAATGAATGAATAGTAGTAAATCCTTATCGTAGTTTTCCTAAGTTGAGTTGAGGGCTCGCTGCTATAGATTATCAAGTGCACTCCGACCTTCAGGATACGGGCAGGTGTACTACGAAGGCGCGTGCTGAAGGCTGTCATCCTGAGGTCATTCCATGTGCTCCGTACCACGTGAAGTGGGTTCGCTTATCCTATGGGAGTCGGACGTCGGTGCGAACGCTGCAAATCTCCTCCCGTGTCTCCTATAATCATTTATTAATGCATTAGGTTTAAATTTCGCCGAACCATGCAACTAAAGGGCAAACCATGTGTTGCACGTATTACATAAATTAATGGATGCACATTCACAGCCGATTATCGATAATATTACATACTGATTTTAAAAAATTTTGTTCTAAAATGAAACAGTTCGAGTTCCTACTCTACAATATTTTTAGAACCATGCCCAAGTGAGAGTGAGTCCTTTGCATACTCTGTATTCACGTGATTCAGGTTAAACCAAAAATTTTGCCTCAGAAAACAATAGTGACATAAAAGCTTATATTACTCAGACAAAATGATGTTTCCACAAACAAAGGAATAATATGGTAGTGTCTTCCTGCTCAATACATTTTCTAGCTATCACCGTGTTACCTAATGCTGCAATAGTACGTTGCTATTCTTTCTGTGCTTGGCATTTCAGACAAATTACGTTATGTAAAGTTAAAATGAATTCAGTTGCTTGTGCTGAATAAATAATCATAAAAAATTGACCGTCGGCTTATCTCCGTCTTGAGTACCGACCGCACTTTGCTATCCGATAAAAAAGGTGTTTTAGGAGGAATATGTGTGACATCTGGAGAAAAAAGAGGTAATTTTAAGCATTTTTTTAATATACAAAAAGTCGCAACACCTTAGCAACACCTAAAAAACATCAAATTATTGCCTTTAAATTTTTAATGCAATTGATTGATCAAAACTGGAAGAATGTATCAGTTTATTCAGTTTCTTATTTTTAAAATTGTGAATAAGATTTATTAAGGGAATTTATCTTAATTTTTTGGCTCACTCGGTGGTGACAGCCTAAAAAAAGTGAGAAAAAAGCTCGAAATTGAAAATAAAAATTGGTTTGCAGTGCCTTTTTTATTATATTATGTTCAAATTCTCCTGGTGATACCGTAACACTAGACCACGCCGTTGATGAGTAAACTGCTTTAATGATAACATTGATGCTATCACCTCTCACGCTATTTTTTAGTACCTTTTCACGATCGAAGACGAAAGACAACTCACGATAAAGGCAATCTGATGTCACCATTATCTCTCCTCTCCCTTTCACGAGACGAGGCCACGTAATATTTAAATGATACCCCACGTAGAAGGGAGGAAGAAGAAATACAAGACGCTCTCGGGGGATTGAGGGGGAGATAATGTTGAGTGAGAGTTGATGTGTAATGGATTATTTCGGCGCGGGGGGGATAAGAGGGGAGTGGAAAAAGATGTACGTACCTAAGTGGGGAAGGGTTGTGCGCGCGGGCTCAGAAATAAATGAGGATGAGTTCGCGGTTGGCCAAGACGGTTTCCTCGGTGACCTTTTCGGTTGATCTCGTCCCCCCCCTTCAAGGAATAGAGTTCGTTTTCTTCTTCTCTCGTTGCCGCATTCCCCTCGCCCTGTTAAAATTGAGAGGGGGCTTGAGGGTGGATGGGGGGGGGAGAAAGCATAGCCGTTGCAGTCTGTCTTAAACGCCTTCGTGACTGGCGAAAGGGATGCAAAGAGGGAAGGCGATGGTGGGGATTCGAAAACGCTGGCGTCCGCATTGGCGTGACATTTCACATTATTCCCTTTCATCAAGACCGCCTGACACGAGCCTCAAGGGATGGGTTACGACAAGAAAAATAATGTAAAGGTTGCAATCGGAAAATATTAATTAATTCAATCGTGTCGTAGACATTCACATCTGTCTACGATTGCTTTGAAATCTTTGCTCAATACTCTCTCAAGCTCTTTCACTCCAGCGGGACTGAATCACGATTGGAGATGACATATATATCTTTGGTTTTTGCAAGGGAGGTAGGAATATTATATATTCTTCAGGTGTGTATTGATTTGTTAACATGCTAATGATATCAAATTTATCCCCAATAATCTCGAATATTTCCTCTTTGAACTTAAATAAATGACAACTAAATTCCGTCCAGTGAATATTTTGTTGTACAACGCGTTAGAGTTACCCTCAGATACAATGACCAAATACATCAAGATCGAACCTAAGTATCAACCTTATACGTTGAAACACGTTTACATTACAAAACTTGGGAGGATAGGTCTAAATTTTCATTTATTTAAGTTCATGCTATTCCACCACATATTGCAAACATTGTTGTTTATCTCTTTTTGGGAACCAATTGCATTGACACTGGTGCTAACGTGTATGAACTAGAATATTGTTAGCTAAAGCCAGTTACCGACAATTATTTTATCAGTAAAAATCACTCAATATTAATTTTGGTGAAAATTTTAAAATCAGGGTAGAAAGATTTATTTCCACTCAGTTTGATCAAATGTCTCTGCTTCAGTTCTGATCATGTGTTGAAAGTTAAGGCTTCTGTGTGAAATATGTAAAATAAATATATCTTTGTTAACCTGCACGTGAATTCTTAAGAAACAGAATGAAAAATATTTTGAGAACGAGAGAATGGAACGGCTTGTATTAGAAACCACCAAAACGGTGAACTACAATATAATCGTAAAAGTAATACCCAAGATACCCAAAATAGGTAGGATTTCTTAGTGTGAATTCTAACTTATTAAGCTTCATTCGTGAGTCAACATGAGGAAATTATATCAGAAGAACATAACGTCTCGCAGTTCGAATATGATGGTAATTCAGGAATTTTAGGTACACATTTCGGCTGCTTCACTGCCCAGTAGATGGTTGATGCTATATTACTCCAACTATCCCCGAAAGTTGGAACTATCCCAGTTCCATAAACCATAGCAGCTGGACATATTCCAGGGTATAAAAGCCTACAAATCAAAGACAAACTGAAGAGAATAGAGGTGAACTAGAAAATGTTGGACTTGGAATTGACTTTTCCAGCAAGTCAATCGATCTATGGAAATTAAGAGTATTGTCGGTTGACGTTTAGGTTCGACTCTTTTGCAAAATGATATATTTTGGTGTTTTCTGAAAGTAGAAAGATATGACAACAGAAAACCAGCGGATAAAAAAGGAGAGAGTCAGTTGTGGCTTAGATTTGGAGTTCTTAAGTTTTAGAAATTGTTTTCAAATAAGATATTAGTTTTTTGTCGCAATCGGTGATGAATAAACAAGTGTTGACAGTGATGGAGTTTCTTATGTATAATCTTCATCGCTTGACTGCGGTTAAGCCATGCCTTTCTTTAATTTTGGGTTGATTCAAGCAGAATAACACGGTTTCTGAAGGTGAGGACGAGGTAATACATGGTGGAATCCTAGACTAACTTCGCGTTGAGTATGTTCTTTTGAACTAAGGTGAGGTATTTCCACTATATGCACAAGCTAGAAGTTACGGTGCAATGAAGTGGAGTGATAAATATGAAATAATACCTAGCCTCCCTAAGTGCCTCCTTATTGCATTTCTAATCCTTAGAGAAAAGCAATTTTAGAGGTGCAGGAAGAAAATAAATAAAGATTAAAGCGAAGGACGAAATATCTGGACTGCCGTTTGAAAGTAGCTGTACAAATATTTCAATAAACTTGTATTCTATTGAATTGAATAGAGTGTTACAATCGATGAGAATTGATCGTCAAAGATGTGTCGGATGTGAATAACTTAGGGCACTATACAGTAAATAAAGTGTTAAAAAAAAGCCATAGTAGTAATTCATAAAGTATTATATTATTATTGTATAATAAACAAAAAGTATTCAAGGTGTTATAATGTTTCATGTGGAATAAGACCACAAAAAGGGGTAAATGCTTGAAAAATAATAAAAAGCATTACTTATGCCGAATGTAGACACCATTTTTTTTAAATTCAACAGATTCAGGCGAGATATCGTGGAAGTTCTTCATAATGTAAGAGAAACAATTGCACTTTTCCACAAAATAGTTTATTGCGTACAACGCGTTTCGGCTCACAGAGCCATCATCAGGTACAAGACCGAAACGCGTTGTACGCAATAAACCATTTTGTGGAAAAGTGCAATTGTTTCTCTTACCATTTTTTTTCATTGAAATCATAAATCATTTCTTTGAAATCATTGATTTTTTTTATAATTTGCCAATGACACTGGAAACTTGGGGGTACCAATACCTCATGTGCGTTGTCATGAAGTTAAATGAATACATCCCTTTCATGTACCTATCATCGCCGTTTAAGATATTTTTTATTGAATGATGATGCTTACATTGGAATGCTACAGTCAAATTGGAGTTAGCGAAGGTCTCAGCCTTGGTGGAATCCCTTCATAATGACCCATGTTAAAATTACCAAATTTCTTGTCACATGAGTCAACTCCAATTTATCAACCAATTAAGTACACCTACCCAATATTCCTCAATACGCTGTTTCAGTTAACGCGGATTTGTGCTGTACAGAAAGTTTTTGTTCCTATACGATCTTTGTTAAGAGTAAGGTTTTTGGTGGCTGCCAAAATGGTGATAAATACTTGCAAAAAATCAAAATCTGCCACACTTTAGTTCGCTGTTTGCAACATGTGAGCCACATTGTAAAGGTTTTATAAAGATAAGTATCTCTCTTTGAAACCAGCAGTGATGAGGGTTCTCAAATAAAACGATTTCCAGCTTAACTTTATGGATGTTCATGATGTAACACCAAGAAATAAATCATTGCAACTTACACAGGTTCTATTTTGCTACGGTAAGACTTTGTCAAATAATCAACATCATCATGTCTCATGAAAACGGGCATTTTAAAACGTGATTGAAAATGTGGATATACTTCATCGATTTCACAGCTCATGCGCGTCCAGAAATATCAGTATGATTGAAAGAGACTGATAAGTTGGTTTTATGTATGTAGCAGTTTTTAATATCCTTTTTTTTATGTTTTCCGTGAGTCAACCGTCCATTTATTCCCCGAAATCTCCAATGCGTATGGCCAAAATACTATTCGATTTTATCGTAACTGTTCACTTTTTGTTCTATCTATAATTCTATCAAGAAATGATAAAGGGCTAGAATTTTAAGTGGCTCAGAACAGTAAAGGTTTCAAATATTTCGTCTAGTTCAAAGTTGGACATTTCATTTCTCCCTAATAATTTTAATATTTCATTGGATACTTTTTGTTGAAGAATTTATGACTTGTATACAGTGGTACATATCGTCCATGCATTTATTGTGATAGTATTTTAGTTTTTCGTGCTTCGACGGCTAAGGTCATTTCACAAATGCTGCCTGCCACTTGCAGACAGGGACAACAGCACCCGGACGAATAGGAGGATCATCCCTCCAAATTCCCAAGCCGAGCCCAACGATGCTTAACTGTTCGGGACTGTTCAGGAGCCGGTGTTTTTATCGCGGCAGACCGTTGCCCTGTATTCCTGGTTTTTTATCAGATAAAAGTATGCATTGCCAATATTTACTATGCATTATTTATGGAGGGCTAATCCTTAATTGGTGATTATCAAGGACTTCGGCTCCTCGTAGGGACCAGGTACAGTACAACGGCCGTGTAATGAACGAACAAAGTGTGTAATTTTATTAACAGATATATTTTCTGTTTGCAGAGCAAATCTACTCCTTAATTTGAGGCTTAAATACCTGAAATATAGAGGAGAAAATTTATTATATTTTGCACAAGTGAAACTAGCTAAAATTGAGTAATTAAATTTGAAGATTTTAAAAAGATTTATTGGGAAAGTGCCCTTGACTTTGTAAAGGAGATTGGTATTAAATTAATGATTCCCATTAGCAAATGTATTAAAATCAACGTGCCATTTATCTAGTCTAAATTTACTTTTTTCATTCATTAAAGTGTGAGGCAAGGTATGTGTCCTTAATCCATTGCAATTTGTTAATCTGAAATTTTCATTCAAAATTTCATGTGCATGCAAAACTTTCCATGACGACTTGCTGTTCAAAATTAGCTTGTTACAACGTTTCAATCAGCCTTGTTCTTAGGCCTTTGATATTTGAGCTCATTTAATAAAAAAACGAGAGCTTGGGATACCGTCGGAGTTATTTTATGGAAAACTCTTTTTGGAGTACCAAAATATGGAGAGAAGCACATATCTGTTTTTTACACCGTAAATAGACTCCGATTTTATTCCGTTCATATTCTTTAGACTAATAGAAAAGCATGTCCTTCGATTGATAGGAACAAAAAATCCAATCTATCATGTTATTTTTTAGCGAATACATAAATGGAAACTGGGTAAATTTGGGAAATATTAGTATTTTTATATCTAGTATGACTGGCATTTTCGCAAAAAGAAACTGTGTATGAGAAGGAAATTCTCCCATGGAATTGAATAGTGATAAAATTATGGCACCAAACCATCTTAGATTATGAGTTATTTGAAAATAACTGTAATAACTGGAGTCCAAATGCATTAGTCTAATCGAAATGGCGCTTCAATTGGAGTAAGTAGTAATTTTATTTAACAAGCTTCGACGTATATGGTCATTTCGAACATACTGTTTGCCATGTGCAGACAGGGGCAACAGCACTCGGACGAATCGGAGGATCACCCCTCCAAACTCGAGCCGAGCCCAACGATGCTTAACTTGGGTGACAGATAGGGAACCGGTGTTTCCATCGTGGCAGGCCGTTGCCCCTGCAACTGGATCATATGGTCAGAAAAATCGTTCATTGAAAATATAACCGTCGAATACTCTGCAATTTTTGCATATTTAGTTACCATTCTAATGGCTATCATCAGTGAAAGTAGTATTTGCTTTAACCGTGCGAACGAAAAGGTTAAATTCGGTATTCATTTATCCCACTGGGTCACTCACTGATGACCCGTTCTCAATGCTAGCTTTTTACCGCGGTGATCCATTGCTAGGATAAAAATTAGTAATGCAAACGCCCAATTGGCACTTACCATATTAACGTTTTCTACCCGGTAAAATTACCATTCTTATCTATCCACTATGCGCAGTTGTTTTCTACCATCTGAATGCACGCTAGTTACAATGGTTAAGTTAGCAATTGTCATCATTTTCAAATGATCGGTGGGTGATGACTAAAAAATATGGTGCACGTTGAAGATAGCAATTACTATGTAAATACCAGTTGTACCATGGTGATGAAAGACATTCGCGAATGTGGGTAGAACTTTCAAACATTTTGTACAGTGGTAAGAAGCTAGTAATGCGAGTGCGGCATGAGGAGCAATAATCTATAATGGAGATATTGGGAATCCTTAGTGACGGAGGTCAGGTAAAGGGCGTGAAGGGGCGAAGAAGAACAAATGAAGCAAAGGGATTACAATGAACTGCCTCTTTCTCCACTGATGCAACGGAAATCTTTGGGTTGGGTAATGGGGAAACAGCACACTGAGGAAATTGGAGGGAGGGTGTCTTTAGGACGGAGTTAGTGGGAGATTATTGTTTGGTCACCTCGGCGGTGGGAATACCGAACGCTTTTGAATAGACCGTGGCGGAATATCGTAAGAGCCCGCCTCCTTTCCTTCTTAGACGGGAGATGGGAGAGTACACCGTGAGGTGGTGGTGAAAATATTTTGGAGGAATTTCCTGGCTAGTTGCTACCACCCCCGGAAGACATGACCGCTCTCTGGAAAAGGCCTGACTTGGCCATTGATGTTTTCGGGAAACGCCAACCTATTTTAAGCCCACCGAAATGTTGGCTCTCCCAATTGTTGTCGGATGTTTGCATTTCCGTCTCGTCCGCCAAAAGTTCGTTTCTTTTCTCCAATCCCAATCTTCATGGAAAATCTGTGGCTTCTGGGGAATTCTGGAAGCATTGGCTACTAAACACTTAACAGGTATTTGCGCAAAAGTCTCTGTCGTTTACGTAAACATTCGATCGAGGGGATGGGCGTAACAATTGCCTGCGAGGAGGGCAAAATTTGACGTTGTGTAATGGATTTTTAAAAAGATAAGCAGGTACCTATTACAGAACGGCAAATTGCTATAAAATAGGAATTTTATTTTGAAAAATAACATATATTTGAAAATAAAATTTGATATAGCCTTGAGGAGAGAAAGTTTATATTTATCGGCCTCAAAATTAAAATTACCTCAGCGGAAGCCTCGTATTATTGTTTTCATTGGTTGATTTAGATATAGTATTGCAAATTTTATAATTTATTAAAATTAATGTCTAGGTTGGTAGCGCTGTAGATAATTTTTTATTTTTCATTTGTTTTTCACATATTCTGCATTTGAAAGAAGAGGTTATATTTTAAGCAATTACATATAAGTGAATGGTCAGGGATGTTTTTTATCTACCCTTTTTCAGTCCCATTCTTGTGTCTGTTCACTGTAACGTCCATTATAGAAGATAGTCTGACTTTTTGTATATTTTTATTCACTGTCTGCTCACGCCGTATAGGTATATGTAATGGAGATTTTGTATTTTTATTAATACTGTACTGATGCACACTGTTCAAATGGACTTAAAAGCCCTAGAGAAATATAAATAATAACTATTATTTCAGAAAACGCAAAAATTTTCATTATGTTGTTATATAGTGATCGAATTTATATACATTTACAAAAGTAACATTTAAAAACTTATACTCTATCCTATGATTTTGATCCTTTGTTATAACTTACTCATCTCTCCAAAAAATAAAGCTTCACTTGTGAAATGTATGACGGATATTGAAAGAAAGGGTACTATTCAGTTTGTTTAGTTCAAAATCTCATGAAAATGTGTTGTTTTTTTAATAAAGTTTAAATGATTGAATTTACCGTATATCTTAGTTTTTGATAATTTTCTGATTCCAATTATTCCTTCTTTTGCATCGCAACCACTGATATGATGACAAGCAAAATATAATTTCGTGGCCCTTTTTTTCAATACTCCGTTTTTGGAAGTTTGCAACTTTCTTAGAAGAAATGCTAGGCGATATCTTAATGATGAACTTCTTCAATAAAAATAATTAAATTGATTTTGGAATACAAACTCGATAAACACAGTAACAAAATAGGAACTGTTATTACTCGTGCTACAGTGCCGATCACGACAGACTGGTGGTGGAGATACGATGAAACAGTACCAAATAATGTTCTTCTTGTGACATCCGTTAGCGATACTGCCTGTGACGGATGTTACTAGATGAGCATACGGTTAATAACTTAGGGGTGTAATTAAATTTATTGATACTCACTATTTAGTTGTTTTCCCTTAGAGATAAGAAGTATACCGTACCCAACAACCCCAATTCATGGCGTCCAGGTTACCAAGACGATTATGAAAACATAGGTCAGATTTAGGAGGACAGATCTACAGAGTTTAAAGCCCTGAGGTGTTTAAAATTCTCGTAAGATGGGTAGGGATACCGTCTTTACCGTTTGACATTTCCAAGAATATTTTCATCCATCGGAAATCAGTTTGTGATCAAATGAGAAAATCAAGCGGCGAAAATAGAAAACGAACCTGTGACCCTGAGCTAATCGCTTGAATCGCTTGACGATAACTGTGCCTTTTAACACCACATGAAATCAGCAAGAACGTAGGCAATGCCGTGTTTTAATTAATTATTTTTGACATATTATGGATATGGAGGATAATGATAGGTAGCTTAAAAGTAGGCTAAATGGAATGGGTGTATGGTATCTGGGAATTTTTCGCAGGGAAATCAGAAATTCAAGAATGAGGGGATGATGAAAGGATGTGGAATAGATGCTCTTGAAATGAACATGTATTAGATGAGTGTTCAACGTTGGATTGGCCACGTTGAGACAATGGTTGAGAGAATCGAAGAACAAAGCATATTAACGATAGATAAGGGAATGGTGTGTAGCAAGGATAGACGGAGAATGTTGTGGATGAATCTGGTGGAGGATATTCTAAGGAGAAGGAATATTAGGAGTCTAAAGAGCGGGAGGGCTTGTATGAAGCAATGTTGTAGTGTAACTGAAACAAAAGAGGCTTGCAAGGATAGGGCTTTGTGGTATAAATTAGTTCTATCTCTCATAATTAAACTAACTTGAGTGTATCTACCCCGAAAACAACAGCGTAATGGGTATATATGTATGCTGTAAGGAATACCGGCAAAATTCTGAGTTTCCAGTCATAATTCCCATCCGAAAGTATTTTGAAACATACACATTAACCACATTTTAAATCATTTACTCTTTCAATTGAGGAGGAAAATTCTATCGAGGATCACAGCTTAATCGCTGGCGCCAAGTTGTGAAATTAAGAGAAGAAGAATATTTGCAAGAAGCATGTTTGGCGAGTTACGGAATGCGGTGAGGTGTATCACGGATGCCGTAATTTCATCACATCTTTACAAGTCTCTGAGCCTGCGAAAGAGAAACCAGGTAACGACAAATGAGGCGCCCCGGGGGAACCTTTCGTTATGCACGCTTCCCGTCATTTTTCAGTAACAATTCAGATTATGAATCATTACGTCATTCAAGGGAGCCAAATTTACATGACTAAAAGGTAAAATAATTTGAGAATGTAAAATAACTTTACTCTATACGTACTCTTTAACTTCCAAGCGAATTGATCTTAACCTACCAATCATTTTAGGAGAATTCATTCGTCATATTATACCTACGTTTAGTAATTCGTGCAAAAGTTTATAGTTAGCGCAAACAGTTAACGTCTATTGTCCAGGAATCATGAGATAATTCCAGCTAATAAATCAGTATGACAACATATTGGATGGAGCCTTTTGATACCTGCTTATTTACCAGTGAGGTTCGTGATGAAAACATTTTTTGCGCTCGCAGTCTTTCTCGCAAGCAGAAGTAAAAATTGCTATTGTAAAATTTTATGTATTTTTAGCGCAGTTTGATTTCATCGTTCCATTGCTATTGTGCGAGGCACTATAACCCTTTATTACCCTACTTTTTATGGGGTAAAATAAAAATAATCTCTCCTAGAGCAACTCAGGGCGAATTAGTCTCCTGAATAATCCTATACACGGAAAGGGATAACCGTTTCGATTGTAAATGATTGATGCTCGAATATAACATCCCTTGTTTTCAACGCTTGCGAACATGATTACCAGCTGCCACATGCCAATAACGTGATACTAATCCCACCCAATAGTCACAATATATTATATTTCTGCTCATCAGTGTGTTTGTTCAGTAGTCCATCAGTGGTTTAGCTTATAGTCCTTTCTAAGACTCCTATGCACTCAAAAATCCCCGATATATTTTTCCTTTTTACCTCTTACTTAAATATATGTCATTTTTTTCAACACGGTAATCGCAGGAGGTCCTATCACAACTGGCCGATCAAAAACTGAGAAATCCAGCCTTTTTACTTTGAAATACTTGATTCCGTTATGCAGAAATTTAATGATTCGAGCGCCGTTTCTATCTGGCTTACGTATTTTTCTGAAAATAATCGTTTAAAATTCCCATTTGAACGAATATTTATACTATTCGGTGCCTCTATATTTTTATAATGCTATTTCCTGAAAGGTATATGCTTCATTCACCTTTTTCCATCAAAATGTCGTGACAGTAAGCTGTTTATAACAGCTTTTACATAATGTTTAATCATATATCGTCCTTGAGCTCATGTGTCTTAAATTCCCTTTCGTGAAAACGCCTCGTGGAAACCTTAAATCTATTGAGGTAAATACAAGGAATATGTTTTTTTCTCGAGGTTGAAAAATATGTTAAATCGTTAAAAAGTTAAAATACAAATGAGTCAATTGAAGCCAGAAAGTCATTACTCGAGGTAAATTTTCCCTGCGTGGGGAAAATGTTTACGCTGTAAATTAGCAACGAGGTTTTATTTTGTATTTCTCAAGTGCGATTATCCGATAATGTAAGCGAGAGAAATGGGGGTTGAGAAAAGACATTGACGGAATTCACCGCTGCATTCGGGAGTTGTCAAAACTGCTGTGTCATTAGCGGGTGATAATTTCAGTTTGTGCGGGAACGGTGTGGATGATGTTGGCGGAGGTTGACGGAGGGAAGGGGCGGGAGGTGAGTAGAGGTCGCGTGGCAGGCGACGAGGTCGAACGAGAAGAGAGGAAGACCTTAGGAGAGACTGGGACTCTTCGGTCTGGCCGCAGCGTCGTGGGTCGCTTTCACTTGATGACACGGCGACCAGAAGATCCAGGCCCAGCAACCGCCTCTTGCGACGCTGACTTCAGCAGTCCTTCCTGCTCTCTCCCCATGTATCATTTACTCAGTATCAACGTTCTTATATCCCGCTAATCACGCGATTAACATGGAATTCGCTACCAAATTCACTAAAATCTCGAAATCCTTTGTCTGTATTTAAAACACTATTTTATAAATCTCTGCTTCGAATTTTACCTTGAATATATTACCTGTCACTGTATGGCCATGTGTGATATATTCTCTGATCACATTTCTGTATCGAGTGCTTATTTTAATAATTTGTAACCCTGTCCCACATTCGTTTTTTGTGTCTCATGTCTGGTCACCTTCACTTTCAAATAAACTGTAAAGTGACTATGGATTGTTGATATTTTTACACTTGTACTTAGGTCTTTGATTGTGACACCTGCCATTGTACAACATGAAAAATAGAGACTTGGGCCTTGGGCCCATCGATGTATCTACTTATCTAAATGCTATTTTGTTTTCCTTTGTCACCTTCTATATGAGTATAAATGCACACCACTTTTGTAACTTTTGTATTTCCCTAAGGGGTGTTGTACCCAGGGCATAAATAAAGCCTATTCTGTTCTAAACTTTCGAAAATAGGACCATCGGTGGGGAAACACATTAGGGGGTTAAACCATACGTACATATACATAAAACATACATACACACATTCTAGCATACCCATAATGCCGCTACATTTCAGTTTAGGAGCAGTCAAAAAAATTAATTGATGAAATTAATTATAAAAAATTCTCGGTGACAGGACTGAGGGTTAGTTAACGGTTCTTTCTTACGCAGGGTCGTTATCGTTATCCAAACTGAATACCATTCCAGAATATCAATTCTCGCAGGTACTGCCCGAAAAATGCACTCCATCAATCATTACTAGTGAACACCTCACTGAATTTAAAGAATCACGATCACATCTTCGCTCCCATGAGCATCATTGAAAAATAACGATAACGCGAACGAATGCGTTATGAAGGAGCGTGATCGCTCCCCTGAAGAGCTGACTCTGCTTCCTAACTCTTTTGCAGGCCTCTTTTGGCTCAGATACGCTCGTGCGTAGCTATATGCACTCTCTCTTGTTCCCATTCTCAATTCTCCTCCTTAAGAATCTTTTCTTGAGAGTGTCTTCCTCCACAGTCACCTACGAATTTCTTGGTCTACCCCTTCTACAAACCCTCCTGTTTTTAAGGATCCTAAAATTCCTCCTCCTAAGAATATTCTCCACAAGATTCATCTTTGACTTTCTCGGTCTACCTCTCCCACTCACATAATTCACACTTATATTACATATCTGCTTTTTTATTCGACTGTAATCCATTCTCTTGACATGGACAAGCCAACGAAACGTTCCTTTCATAGATGTCCTATTCTGGGGCATCCAATCCACATTATTTCATCTCCCACTTATTCTTTACCCCGTCTGGGGGGGTTAAAAAGAAACTTAATATGGACCTATAGTAATTCTGACTGCAGAGATGAAGACAAAAAAAGCGGGGCTTATGTTGTTCGAAAAGTATTTGCAGCTGTATTCCGTGGTGTGATACAGTTCCATGGACATTTTTTTGAAGCTGGTGGACATATCAGTGAACGATTCAAATAAAGTATTCTAAACTTAAATATACTTGAGTTTTGATAGCAACTTAGATATCATAATTTCAATGCTCTGCCTTGCCTGTTACTCGATCCCGGATCCCTCGATATCGCGCCGAAAGCTGTAATCAATTAATTTACTCAGGTGTCCTTCTCTTCAGTGGACTTATTTTCGATGCACTCGGCGCTATATAGAGGCATCCATGCTTGAGTCCCGGTCAAGGTGGATACTTTTTCCTTCGCGGAATTTGTGTACTCCTTCTCTCTTGCGGGTGACTGTGTAACAGCAATACCGTGGGTAGTTTACTGTTCCTTCCCTCCAAATTTGTAGAGTTTATAATAAGTGGTGACCCACTGGTTGAGGTAGGTTTAAATAGAAGTCAAGGTACGAATACCAATATTGTTCATTATGTCCTCACACGATTTCATTCTTCAGCTTTGCAATCGCAAAGCCCCTCTCATCCTGTCCATAATACCTATTTACTTTCGTCCCCATCGACGCTCACTTAACATCTTCCCTTCTAAAACTTAATATGAATTCCAACAACCTACTCTTCCTTCTTCTAATATCCTCCAGAAGTTTCCTCTCATCATACACCATATAAAGAACCTTCTCATTCTTGCTTTACGTCCACCGCACTTTCTCCATTTTCGTCTGCAGCCTCATCTCAAACACCTGCAGCCTATTCTTGTCTTTCTTTCTCTGAGTCCACGTTCCTGCGCCATACAACGCTGTATTCCATTTTAGGATCTTCTTCAGTCTTTTATTTAACCCTCTCGCATCCCCGTGATTAATACCTACTCATATCTCAGCCATAGCCACCTTTGCTATCGTTATTCTCCTTCTAATATCTTTACTTCTATGCTTTAAGTAGTTAAAATGGTTTAAGACCGCCAAACACAGATTTTGTCATTTTTCTCTTTTACCTTTGTTGTAAATAATGGATTATGAATATGTGTAAGCTACAAATGAATACTTTCCGGCGCTGCTCTTTCCGGAAAATCAAATTTGAAATAGCATTGATTGAAATGTAAAAATGACAGCATTGGTATCCCAATGGTCCCCAGAGTGCTGGGTCACTGTCCGGACTCAAAGGAGAGTAATGCCTCTGGGTATCTCCTGTTTTACAGAATCTGACTAATATTATATGTGCCAGATTTCTTGGGGAGACACAACTGGTGCAGGGAAAGGAATTAGTGTCCCTATAATCCTGAATACATCTGCTTCAAAGGCCCTCGGGATTAATACTTCGCGGGCTGTACCCTCTCTGATAAAATTGGCAATCGAATTGAAGGCTGTTGTATATGTAGGAATGAGCTTCGCATAAAAACACTCCAGAAAATATTGAGGACGTGAAATAAAGGTAGCTACTTATCTAAGTTTTAAGATTTTAGATATTATTCCATTTCAAAAATGCACAAGCTGTATTGGTATGGTACGGCAGTCGGTTCCTCGAGCCGGCAAAAGTAATTATTAAACGTTGATGTATAAAATATGTATTTTGCTGGAGCTCATTCTTCTGGAGCAGCTGCGTGTGTCAATGTTCATTTGACGTCAATTTCTCGTCCGTTACTTGAGGCGTCTTCAGGTTGAAGTGAATTTCCCACTTAAAGTGGAGGAGAAACGGTCGTCAAATGAGCATTGACACACACAGCTGCTCCAGAAGAATGAGCTCCAGCAAATTAGCAAAGCCTCCGCTCCAACTATCAAATTTGTATATTTAGTATCTTGATAATTTCTTTCAATGGGCTGAACTCATTTAGACAATTAAAAAAAAATACTTTCTATGTAATGAGAGCTCTTGGCCCTGACTCGGAACAATCACGATCTTAAGCTAAAAGAACGGAATGACGCGTTTTCTTCTTCGCCCTGAAGCTGATATTACTAGGTTACACCATTTGCAAAGTGCATTATAAAATGCTTGCTGCTAACTTATCCTCGGTAGTATTAACATGTGGTTGCCAATTATAAGTAGTGTACGGGTGAAGAAAGCACACCTTATTTAAATATTTGCATATTTTGCTTCTTTCCATGCCTAGATCAAAACTACTATCTGGTAATAAAGTATTTTTTTAGCGTTCTCAGGGTTCTCTATAGGCCTTAGGGTTGATTAGCACCGGCATTTCGACGGCAAAGACTGTAATCGTCTCCAGAGCATGTGACAGACGGTGTTCGTGGGTACCTTAAATTAAGAATTTTTTTAATGTTGCCAAAAGATATCCAGAACGACAATATGGGGAGTCTATACTAGTATTTCTGCTGTAAATACAGGCGATTGATTTTAATGGCATTGGATCTAGTGGCTGCATCGGTGGATCTTAAAATGGGTTTAGGGTTGCATTGGTTGGATGTAGTACTGGAAAATTGAAAAAATCAATAAATATGTACAATATAATTACTAGAGTGCGTCCAAGGTAAAAGCGCAGTTGACAGACATGCAGCCAATTTGTAAATACGTTCAATGCCGTTTGAGGAAGGGAATCACATGAGCTTTGAATCCATGATGGTGGCCATTGTGTACGTCGTACGATCGTTAAAAATTGTTTACTTTTCATTTATTTATAAGCCAAACCAGAATATTTCAACTGCGCTATTATCTTGGACGGACTCTTGTGCATACATGTATTTTATAGAATTAGCAGTGGATGAATGAATAAATGTCCTTAATATAATTACTAGTTTATGGCGTAACTATAAGTATTGATTATATGTGAACGAAAAGGAGTAGCTTTGTGATTGTACAAAAACTTGTTTTTTACAACACGACCCGGGGGTCTACTTCCAAATCATCTTAGGGTGAATTTCCACATGGAGATAACGTTGTATATCGAAACCCGGTTCGTGTTGTAGTAAAAGAAGTTTTTAGTGGAATCATAAAGTACCTTTTTTCATTCCCTAAATTGACCATAATATGTAACTAATATGTAAAATACAATATTTGTTTTGTTTCTAAAAATTGTTCGTTAATTTCATTCATGACTTCTTTTATTTTGGCTTTCCTTGAGTTATTTTTGGCTCTACGTTACTCCTTGGGACTAAAACCGCCGACTTTTCCGAACGTGGGAGCTGCATAATTAGGCCCCATGGCTAGGTGTATATCCTTTTATAAGCCTGACATTAGTGTTCGAATTCATACGAAGAAATTGCTACTGGGCTAATTACAGTGATCAAGATGTTAAGAACACAAAACCCTTTGTGGCTCAAGGTGAAGACGTGTTCAAAATGATGGTTCACGCACGGAAAATGACATGGCGTGGCTCCCATTCTTCGGGCGCCAGCGAAAGAGGATGCAAGTAGACCGGAGGCTTTCTTGATGTGGGTTTTGGAGCAGGGTGGAGAAAGTGAGTTGGACGGAGAAGAAAATAAGTGAAAAAGTGCTACATATGGCGGGGATGGAAAATGAGGTTGTTGGGTGAAATACAGAGACGGCAGTAAAAGTGGGCTGTGGAGTCGCTCAGAAGCAGCGGCGGACTTGTAGAGGTGTTGTTCAGCAGAATGTTATGTAAGCGAGGAAGTAAAGGATACGAGTTAAGATGCGTTTTAGATTGCAAGGAGGAGGAGTTCTAAGAATAAATGTAAGTTGTGACAGAGGAGAAAATGAGAGGTGGAGTTTTGCGGCTTTCTTTTCCTAGACTAATTGCGTGTCAATGCGGGATCATGCCCACGGGAAGCATTTCAGAACGAACTTTCAGATTCTAGCGAATACTGGAGAGTGTAAGGTACTGCAAATCGAATATTTGCATCCATATTTCTTTCTTCGTAAAATAAATTGATGACAATATTTGAAACTTTCCGCGACTATTTTGATTTAATTTTAATTTCTTCAAAATCCTCTTCCATAATTTAGTAAAATTACTTATAGCTTGACATGGTTGATGGGCAGTTTCCTAATTTTATATTTCGGGCTGCTGTCGTTTACGTCTTTTCGACCACTGTAGCTTACCTTTTTCTAGCAGAAGTGGGTGCTGGGCAACTCAAAGATACGATGAAAATAATAAATTTATCATAGCTGTACTTATAGTCAATTATATATTAAAAATATCCCTATTTAGCTAAATGTGGCTGAACATAAGTTAATTTTGATGAACCATAATTTTAAACTAGTTCTTGTTGTTCCAGTTTAACAAGCCGTGAGTCATTTACGCTCATTTGCATGTGTCTCATTGAAATAAAAAAGTCGTAACAGCAAGACCCATATCAACTCAACAATGGTGAAGCTCAGTAAATACGAGGCGGACACTTACTCGTAGTATTAACACACCACTAAAATTTTATTCCAAATTACGCATTCATTTAATTTAATTATATTAATAAAATATTAACAAACTGAGCGAGAGAAAATTAATTAATTTTAAATAAACTTATGTACAGATTTATCAATTCATTTGGTATTTATTTTCAGCAAAAGAAAACGTTTTCTCTCGTTCAGCTGTCAAGAACATGACTCATTGAGAAGAAGGTTTCATTCAATCAAAGGAACCATCTAATTTTCTATTACAGTCCTTTTAGGATTAAGTTTAGACGTTTTAGAGAAATAGGTAAATAATGAAAATCATTGACAAGATGTTCTTGACCGAAGGAAAGTCCTTACTTTGAACAATCTGTGATTCTTCCTTTTTGAAAACCCGATTTACTTGGAAAACAATCTTGCGAGTAATATGAATAATGCGATTGATCTTAAAAGCATTAATTCGCGAATAAATTAAGATAATGACCTGAAAATCTCACGTTTTACACAGTGAATTGTTTTCGTGGTTTTTATGCGCTGAAAGAATGCGTAGCGGTATGCCTATCGATAGTGCATATCGAATCACGGGAGATTTCCGTTCGATGCAGGGATTTCGACGGTTGGAATGGTTTGTTTACATCTTCCGATTGTGCTTCTTTTTGGGTACCAAGCTTTGCGGTGGTATATATTCACCTCAACCTGAAGTGAAGCAGATTTTGTGCACTCCGTGAGTTCAAAAATTAACTCAGCCAAGAAATGTGGAAAATTAAAAGAGAGCTGTACTTTTGGTAGCACAGTTTATTGGATAACATCCATCATTTGTTTGACATACATCCGCATCAACCTATCGATATAACCTTATCTTCCAAATTTACCAATAACGTGATACTCAGTAATTTTCTGATCATTGATGTAAAGATGGCCTGATATTAACGAATGTAGGTACCACTAAAACCGTCGTACTCCCTTGGCGTAAATAAAAAAAACCAAGATGGAGATCGTGCACTCGTATCATGTGATCATACATGGTATCAGGCAATCAGAAATTGAGATAGCTCTAATTTTGCTAGCATGATCATGCACGTGATTATTTACAGCGAGGAATCTTACCGTTTCACACGAGAAATGAACGTCACAGGCATTATAATTCGAACTATCATTTTCAAGATTGTTCACCGTGTAATATGACCTAAAGTCTGTCCATTGTTTGCAGTCATGGCCCGAACTGATATCGAGATGATTTGCTCGGGAAAGAAAAAGGAAAGAACGGATTTGGGTTTCGCAATAAGGAATGACAAAAGAAAATTTGAAGAACTTGACACTGATATTAGTCACGAAACAAAAAAAAGAAACACGAGCCATTAATTCCGTTCCACATGTCATTATGGTCTGCTTTGCGGCTCCGAGCGACACATTTTAATCCGGCGAAAAAAATTGCGCAAAATCGGGCGGACACCGTTCAGGACAATCCCGAGGGCGGAAAAAAATATCCCGGCGTTAATCAGCGGAAATTCAGTCAAGATCAAATGATACTGAATGATGAGGGTCCGGTGACAAAAAAATTGGAGCACCTTGTCCCTTCAGAATTTGGGGCAAGAATTCCTTCGGGGCGGCATTAAAAGGAGGATAACGGGGGGAAAATAAAAGAATAGCGGCGACCGCTTCTGGGCGAAAGGATAAGGAACGACCCTTGACATTCAACGAGAAGGAAAGGAACAAGTTGTCGTCTGGGCGGTCTCTGGTGTCTTGTTGAGGCGGTTTTGTTAGCAGCGGTGATTGCGGCGAGGCGGGAACTATGCATACCCGGCTCACGTTGTATGCTTTTGGGAATTTCTTTTAAGATCAAAACTTGATAAATGCAGATGAGGTGAGTCTCAGGGTGACCTGGAGAATACTACTTCAACCTCGCACTATTTCTCTAGAGGTGGCAGAAACGGCAAAATAAGACGGATACACTGCGAAACTTATAGGCACAAAAGTTTCTTTTTTCCATGCATAATTAGTGACTATAATAGAAACTGAGCCAGACACTATCAGTGGACACTATTTTTATGAGGATGACCAACGGAAGGAAAAATGCATCTTACAGTCATTTATTTGATATGCTAAACACGAATATGATAGTCGTTTATCTTAAAATTGCATAATTTCTAAGATAAACTTAGTTTATTAGAATATAAATTGTTCGAATGTTTTTTAACGCTATGATTTAACATGCCAGAAGCAGTGGTTGTCTTATTTTATACTGTTGTGGATTTTTATCGCAAAATATGTGCATAATGATTGAAGTATTCGCTAGAAGCTTGCTAGGTGGAGTAAGTGAGAATAAATACATTTAGAGTTCAATATATTAAACATAAACTATAAAGCACTGAGAGAATATTGAAAAATTTGACTCCAAAAATAGTTCTTTTAAACCTCATAGCTTATAAATAAATTTATTGAATATTTCTTCAGATCAAGGAGTCCTTATCCTACCAGTCACACGTTCGGCATTGACTACACTCTTGCGTAGGTTACCTTTCATTAGGAAAACAACTCCGCGACGTCTGTGGGTTAACCTTTGCTGTATGTAAACTGTTAAAGGGAGCGTTAGAGAGAGCGTTAAAGGTCTAAGTCTAAATCGTCTAAATTGAATACTTTGGGAAATGAGGCTTGTTGTAACCTTGTAGTAACTTAAACCCCGATTTCTGCTTTAGTGGAGAAATGCTGAAACTAGATTCACATTATTCATACAGATAAAAACAAATCAGAGAGAGAGAAATCAGCGCACGTGAATTACATGGCACAACATTAAATGACGCCTATTTTTCTCACCACGGCTTATATCATACTATAATCATGGCTCTAGTACTATCTGCTATCTTCCAACCTTACCTTTGGCATACTTATGATTTCTACATCCACATTCTCCATTTATTGCTGTATATTTTATAACTTTCCCGCCCTTAGCGTAGTCTTAGCATTCCATGTAGATAATCTGTCTGTTTCTATCCTCTGATGTTTTATTTTATTCCGCTGTTTTTGATTCTACTTCAGTGTGATTCAGATTTAGAGTGATGATGACCGCGGGGGCTGTGTTCCCGCCCCTTTCCAGGGAATCGAGCCCCTTAGTTCCAAGTATCCAGGTTTAAAAAAAATCGTGAGTTGTTTGTATAAAAATGTGTTTGGAATGCAGGAAACCTTTCGTTGAGGCCAGTTTAATACTTTTACGAATGGCGTCAGGAGAGCCAAGGTCCTATGCGTCACACGGGTGATTATATCCATAGTGTCCTCCAACCAATGAAAGGACAGGAATACCACTCCTGCGATTCACCCGGATTTTATTTCATATCCTCATTCGCTTCAGGAAGTCCCCTTCTCCCGAATTATAATCCGTGTTCTAATGCTACAGACGCCTTGGCGGTAAGTCTATTCTATGTTTTGGTCTATCTTTTTATTATGTCCAAATGCATGGGTAAATTCATTTTATAGTAACATCACTACAGATTTTTTCTTCGAGATTGCCCAAAGTTCCCCATTCAGTTGCATTTATTCATGGTATTATTTGGGAATAAAACTTTATTATTATAAAATAAAGCTGACAAGAATCCTTCACGCTGTACTATGCCGCTGGGTCCATTAAAAAAAGACACTATATGGGATTTATCTCCCTTTTTCTTTTACTTCTTCTTCCTTAACACCTCAGCTTCGCTCACTTCTCTCTGTTATTAAATCTTTTTCATTACTATTTTTTCGTATATACCCATCACTATTGTGGGATTTTTCAATACTATTGTGGGAAGATTTTCGGATGAAAAAGTAAAAGAGAGGTGCTAATTCGCACTCGTCCGCCCACACCTTGAATATGCAGCGAGCATATGGGATCCGGTGCAGAAAGACTTAATTCGGGAACTTAATAAAATACGAAGGAAAGCTGCGCGATTCGTCAAAAACTGCTACGGGCCTACAGACAGCGTTACACAGATGTTAAACGAATTAGGCTGGGAGCCGCTAGAGACTCGGAGGCTGCGCGCTAGGCTTAGATTGCTTGAGCAATTGAGAATAGATATCTTTCAGAGCGACACGGAGAACATCATATTAGAACCCCACTATATTTCCAGGTCCGACAGAAACGATAAATTAAGAGAGATATTTTGCCGAACGGATAGGTATGGGAATTAGTTTTTCCCCCGAACAATAAGGGACTATAATAAATGCTAGGCGTAATTTCATTAGAGCGTTTCCTTTTTATATGTAAACGGCTGGTGTCCTAACACCCCCCGCCACACGCCTATTGAGGCGGCTTGCGGGGAAGTTTGTAGATGTAGATCACGCCATTCCCTTTCGAGGAAGGCACACTCAAAAGAGCCTATAAAACTGACTCTTTTTTTATTATGTCTTTTACACTACCCTATCCGAACAAACCTACTTTGCGTCTCCCATTATCATGCATTGTTTCATGCACGCTCTCTTCTTCTTCAGAATCCTAATATTCCTTCTCATTAGAGTCTCTTCCAACGTACTCTCCTGCGACTTTCTCGGTCAACTCCTTCCTCTCATATCATTCATTTCTCTACCAAAACTATTTTTCGTTATTCAACTCATCCATTTTCCCAACATGGGAAAATCTTCCCAGCACACTTCTTTAATGGAAGCCTATTACCGGAACATCAATTCCACATTCCATCACTGAGGTCCTTGTGTAAACAGAAAAAACAAACAATGGAGGAGTTAAATTCTCATTGTTCCCTTGTATCATTCATAAGAAGTAATCCAATGATGAATATACTCATGATATTCAAGGAAACAGTAGAAAAGCAATCAATTTCAAAACGTATACTGGTTAAAAGGAAAAAAGCAATCCTTAAGATTTAGTTTTTTCCCGGCGAATAATATTAAGGAACTCTTTTCGCGTCTTCCTAAAAATAATCCTTGTTTTTTTACCATTGATTTTCTAGCAATAATTTTTTACACTTTATTTTTAATTCTGAAATAGTTTTTGTTAGGTATACTAACATTTACAAAGTTGAGATGTTTAGCTATAGTTTTGGTAGATAAAGGTTCAGAGTTTATCCGGGGATGCAAGGTTTTACTACCTTACAGTAACGTTGGAGGGAGATAACTTTTTTATGCTGCAAATTGTTGCTTCCTTAAACAAATATTCATTCCTTGATAAGCTTCGCATGCTTTCGACTTTCCTCCCATCATTCGCACGCCTCTAAATCTCCTCATCTCTCCTTCCATCTTTCGTAAGCATTAGGCCGAGGCTGGCAAACTGATTTGTCACAACTCCCTAAGCTAAGATTACTAGGGGAATTAACTTTTTAGGTTCACAGGTATTCATATCTTAAATAAATTTATTCGGCTTCTGTGTTTTTTGAATTTTTATTAAGCGTTTTGTGTCTTCTGTCGAAGTGCTTAAAGTTAATAAAAACATAGATAAGTCGAATTATATTCTGTAGAATTACTGAATGAAGTTTTGACCACAATTATTTTCAAATTTCTGGAGCGTTAAACTTTATATTTACTTGTCTTCATGTCGTCGTGGAATACAATGTTGTGAGTTAACGGTACCATTGCATCAATAAGAGTGGCTGTTTCCTTTTTTCTTCAAATTATTGTAATATCTAAATGATATTATCCACTGTTATGTCTGTAATTTTAGGGCGATCTTTATCTTCATATGCGATGAATAAATCTTCATTTTCTGGGAAAATGATGTATAGGATTTAAATGGAAATTCATTGGTGCACGCCCTTTAAAGCTTCTGTTTAATAATTTGCATGAGACTTTAAGCGAGACTTGAGGTTAGGTAGTTTTCACCCCAACCTCTTCATGTGTGGTTTATGAATGCTACATAGAATTTGAATGTAGCTTGTCACAAAGGAATGGATGTTTAAACCCGTTGCGAGTGTTTTATTTTTTCCTTCACTGTGAGTTTATTTTTAGTATATTTGAGTTTAACCTAGTTATTATTATCATAATTTTTAAATATGAGAGTAAATCGGATGTACATACAAGTTGTTAAATTGTACTTAAAAGTTGGTGGTGTACTTAAGTTCTGGCTCATATGAATCGGACGCAACGTGAAGAATGTGGACAGTGAGAGGGAGAATCTGACGAATAGAGAGACAGGTCAAGTGAGGAATGAGGCAGGGTCATGGGGAGGGGCACGTAAAGGAATGAGGAAGAGAGGAAAGGGTATTGCTTGGAGACTTGGGATGAGGGGAACCAGGAGTGTGGGAGGGTAGGAGGACTGGGGAAGGGTTATTATTCTTCCTTTCAAGGAATGGGCGGGCCCTCATTCAACGGGGCAGGACCATTATTTCGAGTTCCGTAATCGGTTTGGCAACTCTCGGCCGCAGCGACTAGGCTGGACGAGGCGTGTTGAGGCAGGGCTTCTTTTCCACTTGTACGAAGCGGAGAGCGACCCAGATGCCCTTGTTGCCCTCCGTTGATAGCGTATTTATTCTACGTGCATGAAGAACTTGTAATTCATATATTTAATGAGATGACTGGCGATCTCAACTCCTAACGTATACTTCCCTATGCACAACCAACTTCGTAAGTTCTTGGCTACATTCATTTAATTACACGATGTATCACTTTATATAGTTTTTCAAATTTTATTATTCTCACCAACCATGGTTTCGAACTAAAACTGGGCTCTTGACTTTGATTTTGTATGTAACAAAGAACAGATGTATAGTCGGCGATATTTGTGAATGCATTACTCCCTGAAAAATCAGCTTGTGGCTCTAGGTTCTAATTTATTCCATGCTCACAAAAATTCCTAGACGGGTGAGGACGTCTCGGTAGCTTGACTGATGTGACAACTTGGCGTGATACTGAGGGAATCCGGTTCGAGTCCCTGTCGAGGTAGACGATTTTTCCTTTGAAATTATTGCACTTAGGCGCAATTGTGGGTGACGCCTTCAAAGTTACTACCGCGGCTGGTTTGCGGTATGCTAAAAATTATCGGTAAATGAATGCATCGACACCAAACGATCTAATTGATGGGATTAGTGAAATAAGGGGGTATTCCACAACATGATGAGATGCGGGATAGCCCCCTTATTCAACTCAGTTTTCAGAAACTACTGAAAATACCTTTAATAATTTTATTTATTATGTTTGAATAATGCTATACAGAACTCTAATAGTGGAAAAAATAAATTGTAGATAGTATAAAGTTCCTTACTATGCAGTTACTTCGTTTCTGACCAAAATGTGGGATACCCCCTTTTTCCACTTAGCTCTTCAATTTTATTGCTAACGTTAGAATCAATATCATTTATTAATAATGCAGGAATAACAGGTGGCTGATCTCACTTTCTTGTGGGAAGCCACTTTTCACCGTTACCATGCCGGAAGTAATGCCGCCGATTAGTACCTTTTGTTTTCAAACAGAAAGTTTTGTCTCCATTTCACTTTTTTCGTTTAATCCACGTAATTGTACTTTAAATTTGACTTGCAACGCTAATCTTACTAATAATAAAGCCGGATTAGTGTTTCATTGTAAAGTATGAAAAAATATTACAATGAACCGTTGGATTACGCGCTCGGAGGGGAAAGGGAGAGGCAAGGGGGAGGGTTAAGCGGTGAGAGTGTGAGAGGGAGTTTGAGGAGAAAGTGACGCTTAAGAAGGAGGGAGATGAAGGAAGAAGGAAAGTTGGCAGGGGAGGGGGGGTGGTGAAATTGCCCTCGCTCAAGGGGGCTCTTTGGGAATGTAGGTGAGGAGGAGGGGTAGGGGAGAGTAGGGGAAGGGTTAGGTGGAGAGGGGAGAATTGGAAAGATGGTATTCTTAATTTTCTCCCCCAAATTTTCTCTACCTTTTTCAGTCGAGTTTGAGGATGGCAAAGAGACTATTATTTCAACCTCGCGCTATATCTCTAGAAGTGAAGGAATGACAAAATAAGAGGGGTACTCTGCCGAAGTGATGGTTGCGAAAATGTCTTCTTCCCACGCACCATTAGGTAGTTCAACATAAATATAGCTAGATTATAAGACACTCCGTTCAATTAAAATCACTTTTCGTCCTCTCCCTATTCCTTATACTTATTCCTTCCCCTTTTCATGGCTGGTATCCTAACACCCTCTGCCATACCCCGTCAGGGTGACTCGAAAGGTGGTGTGTAGATGTAGAATTGACATTGGTTTGAATTCCGAGCATGTAGGTTAGGTTAATTTAATTTATCCTACGTCCATATTAACAAATTGTAATGAATTTTTAACTCGATGATGGGGACGTTATTCGGGTGTTGCCATATAATTAGAGTCTTTCCACTCAGTCATACGTCACAATGAATTGGATAGTCAATTTCAATGGGAAGGACACACCTGTGGAGACGTAAGATTGAATATAACCAAAAGCTTCCTTATAGCTTTCTCGACCTACAGACGGTTTTGGCGTCAAAAGAATTGGTTTAGGTCAGTTCCCTACTTCTGAAAACCAGTTGAACTCATTCTAGTGTTTTAGTAAAATTTCATTCAATGAAAATCACTTTTCATCCTCCACCTGTTCATTTTCCTTCCTTTCCAATCCTTGTTAGACTATCTTTACTATGGGAAGTTAAATTACACCTGTTCTGTTATATCCTTATTTGTGAGGTTCGTTGCCTTCCCACTCGGTCTAATTTCACAAACGGGCAAATTGTAATATCCAATAGGGTGATTAGTGTCGTTATGGCATCAAACACCCATCGGATATCTACAACACTTCCATATAATCTTCACGAGTAGTCTTCGGTTTGGAGACTTTATATATGAATTATGTCAATAACCTTAATGTCACGATGAGACAAACATATTCTTGTGATTTTTGGCACTATAACACGGTCGAAAATCAAAGATGTTATTCGGGAGTTTGGCTGCCGATAATTAATGTCTTCACACGGTATGACGTCACAAACTGTAAGGAGAGTAAAATCCGATTAAACGGTCAGTAGTGTTATAATGCTAGTTTGAATGCACTGTTCGGGTAAAAAACTTAGAAATAAGCGTATGTGCTATTTCATTTTGTTCGATGTAGCAATCTACCGTGTGCTATGTTAAATATGCAAGAATTAATTGAGGAGCTCATTCCGTGTGCGAAAAATGTTGAGTATCTCGCTCGTTTGGTGGAATGTGGCTGGGAAACGAATCCATTAAATTATTTGGCTCACAATAGGTGTAGTAGATAGTTTGCATGAATAAACCGGGTTTTCTTGGAGAATGGTGAAATACTTCAGGCATTTTAAGTTCGTTTAAGCGAAATATAACTTGGATAAAAATTCAACGACTTTGGCCTCATTATAAAGAAAAATATCTTATCCTTCTAACGATACCAAGACATCATTCACTTATTGCAATAATTTTCAAGATATTTCCCAAAAAATTGAAGTTGTTTTCCATTGAATATGATGCACTCCAGGGACGCTCATGAGGAAGACGGTTTTAAAAAAATATGGAAGGTCCTCCGCTCTGATCGCGTCAGATATATATTAAAGACTGTATTTCGTATTTTATCTCAATTATTTTGAAAAATAAATTTATTATTCACGGTAATACTTTCTACACAATCGCGAAAAACCTTCAACTGTGAGGGCGTTTTCATAGTGCGTCGTGAAATAAATAGGTTATGTTAAACCCTCGAATGTGTATATTCATCCTGTTATTGAAAGTTTCGGTCATTCAAAATAAAACATTTGCGTCATTAGTACACTTTATGCAACTGCTTAAAGTTTAAGTTGAAATCCGGATATGGTCCATTAGATGACTTGAAAAAAATCTCGCTCGAATTAATTCAAATCTGTAAATTTTTTAGACACTCTTGCTCAGCATCTATGATTTGCATTTCATCTTCCTATCTTCCATTGACCACGTCATAATGTAAGTTGCGTGTAATCTTATTGGATAAGGCCATCTAGTAACGTCCAACCGTCATTTATAATATGAAGAGAGGCAGGTGGAGGGTAAAGGGATATCGAAGGAGAGAACAGGCATCCGGGTATAGGCATGATAGACGGAATAGTTGTGGAATCTCCATTTAGAGATTGGGGTCAAGAGACACCGTTGTAGTTCAAAATACGGAACCTGATTTCGTATGCATATCTTGAGGGTTTTAAGATATTGAATTGGATAAGAAATTGTTCGAGGAATTCATTTCATTGTCTGTACATTGTCCGGGTGAAGTTATCATTTGACGTAGTATCTTTGGGATCTGGTTGGTATGGTACTAAGAGCTCTGGCTTCCCATCCCGAGGGTACGGGTTCAATGCTTGGCAGTGGCGGAGTTATGTCATTGGAATTCCGACCAAAAAGTACTTGGGTGGGAAAGCACTTAATGTAGAGTGCTCAGGCTGTCGGATGAGATGTTAAACTGTGGTACACTTGGCACCTTAGTTTAAGAGCAGGCTAATGATGACGCCGGGAATAACTCTTCCCTTACCAACCCACTCACTTATCAACCATGGCGCAAATGACAACAGTTGTCGGTGGTCACTTGAAAGAAACAACCTGTGGTAGTATCCTACCTGTATTCAATGGAATACTTACAGAGACTATTATCGGAGGCTCTTTCTTGCTTCAAGCTAATGACATACGAAATTTGTTTGATCACCTTAATGTATGAATACAAGTGATCAGTGGCGCCATTAAGGTCGGACAACCAGGTGTATTCAGGGATGCTGCAAGTCAGGGAAATCAGGGAAATGTCAGGGAAAAATGTCGAGCTGTCAGGGAAAAATTGGATGAGGGGATTGGAAGGAAAATTGGAAGGTCGATGAATTGGTCAGTGGCCGACGCACCCCAACTATACGTTCGTTCGTTGTTGCCGGAGTTGATGTTCCATCTTCTGATTTTGTCTATATATATATATCGGTTTACGACGTTCTACGTCTTCCGATTCCCAATTTCCATGCCTCCCGATCATTCCAGAGTTCTTCATCTAATCCTCTTTCTCTCATTTCTTTCTCTATCCCTTGTATCCAACTTTTCCTCGGTCTGCCTCTCCTCCGTCTTCCTTCCGGGTTCCACAGCAGCATTTGTTTCGGGAGTCTTTCATTTCCCATTCGTTTTACGTGTCCATACCACCTCAACTGCTGCGTTATTATCTCATCTATTATGGTATCATTGACATTCATTATTTCTCTAATTCTTTCATTCCTTACTCTTTCTCTTTTTGATTTACCGGCTGCTCTTCGCCAGAAGTCCATTTCAGTCGTCAGTAACAGTTTTTCTGATTTCTCCGTTAGTGGCCACATTTCACAGCTGTAGGTTACTATGCTCTTTACTATGGTATTATAAATTCTCTTTTTGGTTTCAATGGATATTGTATTGTCCCACAATAAGCTATTTAATAGTGTTATTGCTTTTTTGCCTTTATTGCATCTATCCCTAATGGCTACCTCCATTGTTTTACTTTCTGCAATTTGCATCCCTAGATATTAATACTCTTTACAGAGTCCTATTTGTTGCCCACTTTCTAAAATAAGATTCTGTTGCATTCCTCCCATACACATATATTTTGTTTTGTCGATACTGATATCAAGATCCCAATTTTTGTATTCTTCTATTATTTTTCTGGTCATATATTCTAAATCTTCATAATCTTGTGATAGAATAACTTGGTCGTCTGCATAGCTTAAGGTGTATATGGTACTTTCTTTCAAAGGTATTCCCATGGAGTTGCATTTCCTTTTCCAACCCTTTTCCTGATTTTGTCTTCGTTTCATAAATTTGTCAATAAATTTGATGAGTAAAAGTAACATTGGTTTGTTTTCTCAACTTTCATTTGCACTTGAAATTTTGGAAAATGCCAGGGAAAATGACAATTTTTGTCAGGGAAATGTCAGGGAATTTTTTTTTTCAGAATATTGTAACAACCCTGCTGTATTCCCGGCTCACCACGCTGGTAGGGGCCTCGTACCGAGCTTTATTATATTTGTTCTTGAAAATAAATTGCAAAATATTTGCATAAAAATCTTTTTTATTGGAATTAATGTATATTTTTTATTATTTTTTACTAAAAAAATCTTTAGAATTTATTTATTTATTAATTTTTGTCATTATTTTCCTGGGTCCCACCCTATACTTGCGTCCGAGGCGCCGTCATTCAAAGAAAGGCCCTGCATATACATGAAAAAAGGAGAAACTTTATTGATGACATACTTAGTCTGAGGTTGTTACCTTAATTGTGAAAGGTTTTGATTAATATATCTCGTCCAGCATCACTTCCGAACGGATGAAACGATTATCTTGACATTTGGGACTCCTGTTGAGGATAGCACTGTGGCGGACATAGGCTGTATTAAATAGAACATGGGGCTACAAAGCTAACGACGCTATTATCCAACAGGAATGAATCCGGTGGAGCTATAATTTGCATAGGTTCCGACAACATAAAAACAGAATTTTGGGTTGCTTGGGGGAGTAATAATACACAATTTGAAATGGATGTCGTTATCTATTATCTTATGAAATAATTCAACAAATTCTTTTGTTTTACTGTCGAACAGGACATTATTTCAATGTGAGGTTTAAGTTATTGAAAAAGTAATGACTCTCTTCACGTAATTTTACTACTTGAAAAGTCACGGATCAGCTAAAAAATGTAAAATGTTCTACTGAAGGCCGCTTCCATTCCGAAAAAAGTACAAATAACGCAAGGATTTCCGAGCAAAGCCTGCTAATTCGGCTAGTTTACCAATGACGCTTTAATGATCATCAAAAATAAAAAACAGCGGCAAAAAAGTTTCATCCATTCAGAAAAGTTATTTTCGGTTTTTCTCTTTCCGGAATTTTTTTCCTCCGGGCACACACTAATACTGCCAGGCTGGTATGGGGTCGTGCATAAACTACGTTAGGTACCATTTTCAGTGATTTTTTTACCTCGTCTCCTCCCTTCGTTGACAACCGTAGTATTTTATCCCAACCCCTCCCCCCCCCAACGACATTTAACGTTGTCTCTATGTATGAAACTTTCAATTCAAAAAATATTTTCTCAATTATTGAGTGAGTTCATTTTAGAGGTAGGTTGAAATAAGACAAATAAAGTCGCCGAACTAGATATAATAGAATTATCTAATCTCAATTTAAACAAATAATATTAATTTTGACATTCTAAGAATTAACAATGAATCACATAAAGTGTTTAAAAAACCTAGACTTATCTAACGATACTCAATAAAAAATGCTCCCTTATCCCCCCATGAGCCAACATCGTAGATTATAGTTATGTGATTAGAAGATTCTTGAGAGGACTGTGTTACAGTTACGTCTTCTACGGACTTCTCGTAGTATTGTCGGTGCGATGTTGACGAGTAAGAAACGTAAACAGAAGCATTTTGACGGCTACGTTACTTTGAGTGAACCACCCCCCTCCTCCCTCTCGTTACCCTCCTTATGCCTGTTGCTCGTGGTAAAAGTTTCGGTAAAACGTTTTATAAAATTGACTAATTTTATAAAAATGAGCTTGCTAACGATAAAACCGTTTTATAAAACGTTTTAAGGAATAGGAAAGGTTCTATTTCCATAAAACCGTTTGATGCAACAACTAATGAGACGTTCCGCTCATCGCGTTGATAATAATCTCGTATCCATGGGAAGCCAAACATGGAAAACGTAAACAAACATGGCTCGAAGTTCATGGAGCGTTGAGGCAGTATCCTTCTTGTTAGAAGAATGCGTTAGAACCTTAGCACCGTTGAGTGTGATCTGAAAGTAAGTGAATAAACAATAGATGTAGTTTTTAACCTAACAGTCATCCAAAAGGGAGTGCATTTATCACTTCACGTGCTCGTAAAGCGTCTCATAGATGGCAGGACATTGAATTTTTATGAATAGTTTTACCGTGAGCAAGCAAGTACGTTTTCCGTACGATTCATAAAACTTTCAATAAAATTTTTTATAAAACTCTTTTATGGAAAATTTTACCGTGAGCAACAGACATTAGGGTTTTATGAAGAAAGAGGAATTGGATTGGACATTCCCTGCGAAGACATTGTCTGCGGACGACGGGTATAGAAAGAATGGTGGAAGGAAAGCGGGGAAGGGGAAGGAAAAGCAAGCGAATGCTAGAAAACATCAAAATAGGCGGAAGGTACCCGGACACAAAGCGTCTGGCTGAGAGAAGAGTGGAGTGGAGGAGGAGCCCATGAGGAAACCTGCCATCTGGAGCAGAAAACATAAATGAAAAAAATTACCTGGGGCTTGTCTGCTGATACTATCTTTATTGTTGAATTCATTAATGAAGTTTTTATTTTACTCTGAAATTATAAAATGGGGTTTTGACATAGAAAATGAAAGGTCTACATAGAATTACTAAACTTTATATGTTCTGAAGTTCAATCAGAGAAATAAATAAATAATTTTTTTTCTCAATTAAAGTTAAAATGTGAGGATCTGTTATTTGGAAGATATCAAGTAAGGTTAGACCTAAATGTAATGCCACCCAATAAATAATAACACTTTAAAAAGAGAAGTAATGAAGTCTCTTGGAATTTTTGTCACAAACTTGTCTCTTGCAATTTTTGAAACGCAATCAAGGTCACACCCGGAACCATTAAATCTCATATTGTATTCATTTATTTAATGTTTTAAGATAGCCAAAAATTTTAATAGCCTAAAAAAAGGCATTTTCCTAAAAAACTAGAATTGTATTATATAGATTTTTAGAAAATTTTTGATATTTTTGGTTCCGGGTGTGACCAATTAACATTAATAACTAATTTGCATGGATTTTAAATAATAACTTACCCCAATGAATCAAATTTTATAGGATTGATACTTTAAAGGCAAAATAACCAGCTGATGGAGGGAAACAGGAGATCAACAATGCAAATACTTGGCATAAACAAAATATCCATCAACAGCTGATTTAAGGTCTACGTTTATCGATGACACAAAGTTCACTTTTTAAGGCAGAAAATAAAGACAAACTAAAAAAATATATATTGTGACAATTTAGTGTTTCTTGCTTTCAAATATCTTATTTATATTATTTTAAATTGTTTTTTTATTTTTTCCATATTTGGGCTCACTTTAAATGCAATGGCTGTGGTGCAAAGCGGCAAATATTTGTTGTATGTTAATACACATGTCAGCTATATGACAGCGAGAGTAGACCCCTTAGCCTAGATCTAGAGGATGAAGGAACAATAGATAAGGATAGCCTCGGACCAGAGTTACTTGAGAGTGAAATATAGAGGGCATTAAGAGAGATGAAGGGTAGAAAAGCCGTGGGAACCGATAACCTACCTTCGGAGCTACTGAAGAATCTAAGTAGTAAGGGGAGAAAATCGTTTTTCGAGCTTATTCGCAGGATCAACGAGGAAGGAGTATGGCCAGAGGATTTCATGAAAACAGTATTAATACCTATCCCGAAGAAGAAGAAATCGTCAGAATGCGAGGAATATAGAACAATCAGTTTAATTTCGCACGCGGCAAAATTGTTGCTTAGAATACTAAATAGAAGGTTGGAGAGAAGAGCAAAGTGCTATTTAGGAGATGACCAATTTTGCCCTCCAACCAGAGACGCGATTGCGTTAATGGGGACACTTATAGATAGAAACATAGAGTATAATCAGGATGTTTTCGCTTGCTTTGTAGATTTCGAAAAGGCGTTTGACAGAGTAAACTGGGAGAAACTAATGCAGATACTGGGGAAAATAGGAATAGATTGGTGTGACAGGAGACTCATCCGAAACTTATACATGGGGCAGAGGGCTCAGGTAAGGGTAGCTGACGGTGAATCAGGGTGGGCTGGTATAGGTCGCGGGGTACGGCAAGGGTGCCCGTTGTCGCCTTTACTTTTTAACATATATGCTGAGGAAATGGTAAGAGAGGCATTGGATGAGCTAGATGTGGGAATGAAAGTAGGAGGCCAGCGGATAAAGTCGGTTAGATTCGCAGACGACCAGGCGTTGGTCAGTCGGTCATCGAAAGGATTGAAAACTTTAGTAGATGCACAGGAAAAGCAGTGTGAGAAATACGGAATGAAGATAAATAATAGGAAAACAAAAGTAATGAGAATCTGTAGGACAAAGAAAGCGAAGCTGATGATAAGAGTAGGAAGTCACAAACTGGAGTAAGTAGAACAATTTAATTACTTGGGTAGTACGCTAGAAGAAACAGGACATAGTAGCAAAGACATTAGGAGGAGAATAGCGCTAGCGAAGGAAGCGTTCAATAATAGAAGGGAGCTGATGACGGGGACCTTAAGTAAGAATGTGAAGAAGAGGCTAGTGAAGAGCTTGATATGGAGTGTTGCGTATTATGGGGCAGAAACGTGGACCTTGAGAAAGAAAGACGAAAATAGGCTGAAGGCTTTCGAGATGTGGGTGTGGAGGAGGATGGAGAAGGTGCGTTGGACAGAAATGAAGACAAATGAGGAAGTGCTTGACATGGTGGGTGAGGAGTGGAAACTTATAGATGAGATTAGGAGAAGACAGGGTAGGTGGCTGGAAGGGGTAATGAGGGACGGTGGTTTGCTGAAGGCCGTGATAGAGGGTAGGATGTTGGGTAAGCAGGGAAGGGGAAGAAAGAGAATCGGTTTTATGGACGGGATGAAGAAAGGTAGAACTTATGCTGAGATGAAGAAAGAAATACTAGAGATAGAAAGGGCACGACACGTGTAAGAGTTCGTTGGATATTCTCTGACTTTCATCACAACCTACCTCTAACCGGTAGATTACTGTAATGATGATGAATGCACATGTGCATGCGATTCGTTGCCTTCCCTTATGCAATGCTTGCTGTAAAAGCCCCAAATTCATCGCGTACGACTGGATGAACACAGTATATAAGCAGATGACAGCAGCAGACGTCCACCCGCTCACCTCCTGCGCGAACAGGCTGTGTGATCGGCCAACCCACAACCTGCAACCGTCACCGTAACCTCAACAGCCGCCGAAACGCTTAGTGTGATACGGCCTTAACGTAGTTTATGCTTGACCCCTATGTAGTGACGTATATGTGAATTGTTCGTGAAGCCCTGAAATGTACGGAAGGGAGTCTTGGAATAATTTCCGCGGCCGCATTGTGAAGAAGAATATGGACGAATGGGAGACGATGTTTTTTTCGTGCCATACCACCTTTTGGTGCTTCGACCACCTTTTCACGCATCAATCAAAGTTCAGTTGGGGAAGGATCGATCGAATTTTTTAAAAGCCAGACCCATTTCCTGGGCTCGCCTGACATTTCCTTCCTCGGATAAAAGCCCCAGGCGATACACCGCGGGATTCCAGCCTCGTATCTCACCACCATGAATGCCTTCCTCCTCTTCCTCCCCAGCCCTATACCCTCAGCTCAACGCTTCTCTCCCCACACCCCACCAATACGAAAAGGGTTCCGTTCCCCACTCACACTTCTCTCCCGCGAAAACCCTCAGGGGTAACACTCCCCGTCCCCCCGTGGCCTTGAACTCCCGAGATGTGCTCTACCCACATTAGGTGTGAGTAGTATAGTGATATATGGACTTGTTATGAAGGATATTGGTGGGAATGAAGGTCCCACCGCCACTGGTCAAGTCAAATTATATTTTAATAATAATAATATTTTATATCAAACACCAAATTTGACAATTTATTTTATTTATTTATTTAATAAGTTTATCGTTCACCCAACAAGAGAAACATAATAATAGGGTAAACTCATACACAGCTAAATCCTTAATAAAGCACAACAATCAATTCTGGCTGGATATTGCATAAACATTTTACATAAATATAGTTTTGGCAACAAAAAGTAATGATTTTTTTCTTAGGAACTATTTTACAGTTTTGATAACATTGACAGTATATCCTTGCGAAACCTTTCTTTTGACCAGTTGATATTTAGCTCTTTACAATATGTATTATACGAAGCACTTATTCTGTTTACTGGTGCGTTCTTACAATAATGTCTTTACATCTCTTATGTAAAAAGTCCGTTCATATATAATCCCTTAAACAATGATGTAGTAGAGTTAGGCACCCCTGAAGAAATCTGCATTGGGTTTGCCATCCATTGATTACGCTACGTTCAGCAGCAGTCTATTTTACAACATATAAATATATTTATAGGCATTGCAATTCACACAAAAGTATGCTCAATATAACATAAATTGAAATACATAGACTATAAATTTTACAATTGAACAGCACAAAACAAGTGACAATTTAGGATATAATGAATATATATTACACAGTGATATCAATGACATGTTACGGTGGTAGGTGCTTTACAATAAAGAATATTGTTTATATCTGTTTGCATAAATAACCATTTTCTTAGACGAATAAGAAATCTGGCTTCACTTTGTACAGAAGATATTTCTCTAGGCAAGTTATTAAATAATTTAGGTGCAATATAGAGAAATGAATTTTTGTATGCTTCAAAATTGGGCATCGGAACTCTAGTATTGGTGTCATTTCCTAGCCTTTTTTGTGCAGGCACGGTTTATTACTACAGGGTTTACTACTATACACTTATCTCCACCTTTTCTTATGAATTGTTCTGAAACTAATGGCATGCTTTAGCTATTAAGAAAAAGGTATCGCCGTTCCAGTACGGCATACAGTAGTGGATCACTGAGTATGGATATGACTGCTTGTGGGGAGTGCACATTATGATATATAAATGAACATCAATAATTAAATTAAAATTTCTGAAAATATGAATATGAAACTTATATTCATAGATTAATGATAATTAAATGAAATACACATAGAATTAAAATATTTATGCGAAATTTAACTGTGCCCCTCTAGTGATAGCAGTGTAAATTAATTCGAGGCGCTTGTGTAGATGTAACCATGCAACGGCTCAACAGTTGATCCGTCCGGATGTCAGGTAACGCGTGATGCTAGACTTTCGCGAGATTAACCCCCCATCCATAAAAAGGGTTCCACTTCAAAAACCAAATTAAGTTACAAAATATGCAGATTGATTTACCAATATATACGACTTAGACAGCGTTATTTACTTTGAATCAACTCATTTTGACTTCAATTATAGCATTTATTTGCTAAGAACTAAAAGAATTATGGGTTGATGCCAATATTTTTTCACTGTGCGATTTCTTGGGAGAATGCTCTCCGTTAATAAAAACTGATGTTCAGAATCTAAAATGAAGATGGGTATTCTAAAATGTGGAAGTTAATTACTTTGTAAAAAATTCTTACGCATATATTACCCAGGTGAATTAGTTCATTCATTACTGAAAATACTTTTTCTAAAAACTGGCTATTTTAGGATAATACGGAAGAATGAAGTTAAAAGATTTATGATTCGTCCATTCGCGTCACAGGTAAAAATCTTCCATTCGATTTCGTAAAATTCGATATTTTTAGGGTAAAATCATCATTATTTAGCGTTTCGAATACAGTGACATTTTTTTCTTTGCAGTGCCTACAGTGACATTTTGCCTGACGCTATCACGGTGAAAGAATACTAAGGGCAGAGTGCTTAAAAATCGAATAGGAGGACACGTGACGTTCAGCCGTGTCCGAAATGAATGCCCCAATAAACTCCTTTAAGCTCTAGTCGTAGTCAGTTTTTACATTCCCTTTTAGTCATACCTTTTTTTAGTTTAATTTTTTAGGCTTCCTCTGCAAAAAGACTTGTGAAATTCAGGTCGAAATCAACGAAGTGTGATGGATTGTTCCGTATTATTGAGAGTCTTGTTTTTTTTTTAAATTTGGCTATTAGACAATAATTGGAAAAGGAAATTCTGCTCATAATTTTGTCATTGAATTGAAAATACATAGTAAAATACGGACGAGGTTATACACGCTCTACTGTTCATGATTGAACGAAAATATGTTTATGATTAATGCATCTTTAATATTCCGTCTGTTAAGAAATATAAAACATAGATCACCCATATAATCTAATATTACACATATACATATACACATATTAAATAACCACACTATATTCGATGCTGCTTCTTTCAAGAGTACCTTCCACCTCCTTTACCATTGACTTTCTCAGTCTATTCCTTCCTCTCACACCACTCCTCTATTAAATACCACTTGCCCTATAAATGTATCCATATTCTTATTCTTATCCTGGCATACCCACATTTTGGCACTATGCAATAAAAAGGGGGGAGACAACATTATTGTAGACTGCAAATTTTGTTTTCCCTGACAAAAATTGACTCCTTGATTTTCTCCACATACTACCTACGACTATCCATCCAGTATTCGTACTCAATTCAATATATTTACCTATCCTCCCATCTTCACACACATTTGTCCAAAGTACACAAAATCATCCAGTTGCTCAGTTATTACACTATGCTCCCTCATCATGCGATATTGCATCCCATTCTTCTTTTCAAAAAACACTATATTGGTCTTTCACCCTCATTTTCATATTATCTGTTGTTTATCAATCTCTATCCAGGAACCTCTGTACATTATCTTTGTACAGAATAATTTAAAATCATACTTATTCGTGAGTTGTTGATAGATAGATGAGCTTATTTGGAGTGAAAGCTAAGATAGAAAAATAGCTCTACACATGAGTACACCTTAGGCCATTCGTTTTAACCACGTATCTGAAGAAGTGCGAATGTACGGTGGAAAATTCATTGCGCTAGGGAAAACAAATTGTGATAACAGTGGAGACATCCAAGAGTGACAGAATGTTGGTAATGTAAACCTTAGTTTACTCGATCCCAAAGACGAACCGATTTTCCGATGGTAACGAATGAAGAAAAAACAAACAGCATATATTGCGTCTCGTATTGCTCAGGGGAGGGCGCTGCCCTTGTCACTGTCACCGGACAGTAAACTCATCACTCTTTGGATATTATTAATTCATCCTCTATTTGTCTGTCCACTTCTCACCTTAATGACTTTTGGTTCCGAGGGTTGAGAAACGATTTCCCGTCATTCTTGATGTATGCTACCTCTTGGGTTTCAATAGTGATGTATTCATATATTCACGTTACCATCCTCACGGGGATCGATGCAAACTTATCACCCAGTCTTAGAAAAGAAGTCCCTTAAAGATTGCTGGTCCTTTTTTGTAGTTTCTTTTTGGGGAAAATATGATGAATAAAATAGATAAAATTACAGAAACATTTGAATTCTCCTTCTCACTGAAGGGCACTGAAAATTAATTATTTATTTCCTATGTTTTTGCCAACGGGCGGTGAAAAATTTTTGAGGTCCTTGTATAACTTTCAAAGATAGTTAAATTGAACTTCATTTTCGTAGGTACAAAGAATTTCTTATGTCGTTTAGAAAGTGTTGTAATTAATTTTGTATTCCCTATTTTATAATTACTAGAAACAAAGATTTTACATTTTATTTTCCAATTATTATTTTTTTCAATATCCTAAGTGTCCTGAGAGAGAAGCTGAGAATTTTTAACATCCCGTTATTAAATAAATCTAAAATAAATCTTTATGATGGTTAAACATTAAAAATATGCCTTCCTAAACATAAAAGTAAACCAAGTGAAAACAAAAATAGAATTTTCTTAAAAATATTTTGTTCAGTGATCATTTATCATGAAACATAATGATTATATTTATTCATAATTGATGTTTTCATCTTGAACATTTTTTACTCCAAATATTTTTTCGCTTAAATTTCGATTTTGATGACAAAATTGAGACAGAGTATATTAACAAAAAAAGTGATACGGATTCAGACAGCAAGTTATCTTTAACCGACCTTCAAAATTCAAAATGAAGTAAGCAATTATTTTATTACAGTTACAGTACTATACCGGTAGCAAAAAATACGGTGAAATTGGGAGATCATCTGAGGCTCTACTTAATGAAACTGTCTCGTTATTTAAAAATGAAAATATCACTTTGATACTTCACATTGGGTGGTCCTGCGCATTTTTCAAGCCAAGCCAAATGTCCGTCGTTCTATTCCCCTTCTTGAAAATGTTTTTCAAAGCAAGTTCTAAGTATTTCATGGCCGTATTTTTTCGCTGAGTTTAAATGAACTCCATTTCCAGAACTTTAGTCTTTTGTAACAAGCAGTGGATGACATATCTATTAATAATCAACCCCAGCCACGCAACCTGGCTAGGTTACCTGTTGCGGACGGTGTGGATACACTTGTGAAGGAAAGCACGAGGTATTCTGGAAGAAGATAAAGAAAATGTTTTATTTCGCTAAAACTTTGATTAGCATTACAGGTTTATCAACCGTAAATTATCTTCTTTGGAATATAAGTAACCCAAAGGAAAATCTGAGTTGGGTTTTCATCTCATATTTTTCCTAATAGTTAGCTAGTATTATAATCATTTTGTTGCGCTAATAAAATTACCAGAGCTGCCGTTTATATCTATAGTTACAAAAAGTGTTCATTATATGACATTGGTTAGTTCAGAGAACGGAAATACAAGCAATTGAAAATACATGTTTGTTCAAAATGAATATATTATAAATAAACAGCACAAGAAAGTGTTTGCTGAGACCATTTCTGAGATTGAGACCATTTTCTGAGACCAGAAAGTTTCAATCTGTAGTCAATACGGAATAAATTCTTCACGGGATTCCCACCAGGTTAGATGTTCAGCCAGAGCAGACGTTTTCACTCAACGCCCTGAGGACGATGGCAGAGTTAGCCATTGAAACGTCGGCTCTGGCTGAACATCTAACCTGGTGGGAATCCCGTGAAGAATTTATTCAGATCGTGCGCCAGGAAAGCACCAAGTCTTACTCTGTAGTCAATACGGTTCTACACTATACAGTAATACCTATAGGTGATGGCAAACGAAGGAAGTGACTAATAATGGCATTTACTGTCGCACAGCAGTGAACATTCCATTCGCTGGAGCGATTCAATGCTTTTTTGCAGAGCCCAATGCAGCCGAAGTGTCGTAGCGGAAGTGAACTGCGCTACCGAACCACCTTCGGCACCGTTCGAGTGAGCGTTTTTTTTCCGAGCGCGCAAGAGCGTTCATTCCGTTTGCTCGTCGGCGCGCGACGAGGGCCGTTGGGGCGTGGCCCCCCACGCCTCGATTGTTTTTATTTCTCCCGCCGAGCCGAAGGTGGCGCCTAAAAAGCCACGCGCTCGCACTTCGTGCAGGAAGGAAGGAAGGCGATCCGGCCGGAGTGCGAGGAGACATATCCGATCACGCGAGGGACTCGGCTGTTGATGCAAGTTTTGAAGTAAACGTCAATATTATGTTCTTAACAAAAAGGTTGAAGTGTACTGGAGGCGTTTTCTGGTAATTTTTCGCGTGGTAAAAGTTCCTCCACCTTCACCACCCACCATTATTGCCATCACCCATAATTTCCTAGAAATCGCATACATCATCATCTGGGTTATCTGCCGGTTAAAGGAAGGTTATGATGAAAGTCAGAGAAAATCCAACAGACTCTTACACGTGCAGTACCCTATCGACCTCTAGTATTTCTTTCTTCTTTTTAGCCTTTCCTAAAGTCCTGCCTTTCTTCATCCCGTCCATAAAATCTATTCTCTTTCTTCCCCTTCCCCGCTCGCCCAACATCCTTCCCTCAATCACGGCCTTCAGCAAACTATCACCCCTCATTACCGCTTCCAGCCACCTACCCTGCTTCCCCTAATCTCATCCACAAGTTTCCTCTCCTCGGCAACTAGGTCAAGTACTCCCTCATTTGTCTTCATTTCCGTCCATCGCACCTTCTCGGTCCTCCTCCACACCCACATCTCAAACGCCTTCAGCCTATTTTCGTCTTCGTTTCTCAAGGTCCACGTTTCTTTCCCATACAACCCCACACTCCATATCAAGCTCTTCACCAGCCTCTTTTTTACATCCTTACTAAGGTTCCCGTCATCATCTCCCTTCTATTATTGAACGCTTCATTCGCTAGCGCTAGTCTCCACTTAGTATCGTTGCTACTACGCCCATTTTCCTCTAGCGTACTACCCAAGTAATTTAATTTTTTCACTTGCTCCAGTTTGTGTCCTCCTACTCTTATGATCAGCATCCAATTCTTTGCCCTAGAGAATCTAATTACTTTTGTTTTCTTATGATTAATCTTCATTCCATATTTCTCGCACTGCTTTTCCAATGCATCTGCTAAAGCTTACAGTCCTTTCGATGATCGACTGACCAACGCTAGGTCGTCCGCGAATCTAACCGACTTTATCAGCTGGTCTCCTGCGTTTATTCCCACATCTAGCTCTTTCCACGTCTCTCTTACCGTTTCCTCCGCATACATATTTAAAAGCAAATGCGACAACGGGCACCTTTGCCGCACCCCGCGACCTATAACTCCCCACCCTGATTCACCGTCAGCTACCCTCACCTGGGCCCTCTGACTCATATATAAGGCCCCCATTCAAATGATTATTTAATTATTATTTCTCATTATTTGGCGTGTATGCATTCAGTCAACATTTATTATCTAGTGATAAATATTTAATTCAAATTATTTAAAATAATATTCAATAGTATTTTCTAATATTTTATAAATATTATTTTTTGAAACATTTTCGAAAACATTCCTTAAAACTGAAGGTAATGAGCTCCAACGCCTTGTTGCATGGAACCCGCTGGAGTAAATGCATTCAGTAGTTTTGAACCTGGGGAAATACAAATGAGCGTGTGTTACACGGGTAACTCTTTGTTTAACCTTACAGAAAAATGAAAAGCAATGTCTTAAATACTCGGGAATTTTGTGCTTTAAAATTTGGGGATTTTCTGGGTCTAATTTTCAATGAAATCAGTGCTTAACTAGAGAATAATACAACAGTGGGTGGAGGACGTGCTGAAAGTACGACATTATGAAGAGGGTGGTAGAGGGAAGGCGAGAGTAAGGAAGGATATCACAAAAAAATTAGAAATAGTTTCAAGGGTTTGAACGCACTTAATATGAGTGCCCTAAACCCATTAATCGGCTTCGACATCTCTTAGGATAAGTATGGAAAGCCGATACATTGGCTCAGGCTTATGATAAATATTGATTCAAGCTTTATATCAAGTCATCAGCAGTCATCAATTCGAAGGTTGGCTTACAGCAGCTCTCCATTCCACTCCCCTCTGTGCTAACCGCTTCATTCCTACGTAATTATTTCCTTTGAGGCCCTTCATGATTTTCTTGATATACTCCATTCTTGATCTTCCTCTGTAAATATTCCCATTTAATTCTTCCTCTAATATCGTTTTAATTAGGCTTTTGTGTCGCAAAATGTATCCAATAAGTTTGTCTTTCCTTCTACGCATTATGTACATTTTCTCTCCAGCTCTTCGTAGGAATTCTTCGTTAGTGATTCTCTCCGTCTATTTTATCTACTTAATTCTTCGGTAGAATTACGTCTCCATTGATTCCAATACTTTTTGCTCTGCTGCTGTTATTGTCCAGGCTTTACTGTCATATTGGATCATGGTTGTGATACCAGCTGCCAGCAGACTCCGACTTATAACCAGAGATGGTGATTTTGGCCATTGAAAAATTATGCTTATTTTTGTGAGCATTGTGAATTCTAGGTTTAGAATTTTGTAGCATTTACAAATTTCAAGTATAGCGTTTGGTAGGATATTTGCGGAAACAAAATTAATGGTACGAAAAAGGGCTGGTACGAGTGGACGTCTTACGTCAAGACCACGCGAAGGACCTGACCAGCTGCATTGCCAACAAGAAAATATTGGTGATCCGAAAAAAATCTTTTCAGTCCACGTGAAAAGCTGCGCATCCTTTTTATATAAGGGACATGACAATTTTTTATGCCCGGGTTACCCTGATAATAACGAATTAACGTTGAAGTCGATCGGAATAAGGAATCTAAGTGGAACATTATCTAGTAATTTCTTTTTACCATGATTAAGGTGATAAAATTTCACAAAGTATAGCCTGCCTCCTTCTTTCATCGGTAAAAATAAATCGCTATATATTTCTCGTTTTAACTTCATTTGAAAACATCTACAATTCAAGTTCTTTCATCATATACACATCTCACATTGTGAGAGTTATTACTTGTGGGATTAATTAAGAATATTAATTCATATTTGCAAAAAATATGTCTCCAGGAGAAAAAATACTTGGGCATTCAATAGTGTCGGCGTTTGTCCGTGAAAAAGCGTTGAATTGTGCAGGCAATAGCTCTGCTTTGTCTTTGGCATCACGGATAAAGAGCTTCACTCCGGAGCTAGGCGAGAAGCATCCTCTCATTATTATTCTAAAACACGCCATAGCAATACGTAGTGTCTACAATAAGGCGACACGATACATTCATGCGCAAAGTTTCCCAAACTTCAATTCCAGTATCGTTCCAGATTAGGTGGGTTAGTCCAGGATTACGATAGCTCGTCCTGTATGGCGATGAGTCCCGAAAAATGTCCTGTATTCGCAGAATTTGTTTACTGCTCCTCGTTTTCACGAGTAATTCCCGTGGAATATTCTTTTGCACCCGTATGTATTTAGCGAACTCTCATCAATAAAGGCGAGGCTTCAGTTAAAATTTTAATCGATAATCGATCTAATTTTAATTCACATGAAAGAATCCTTCGGGAGAAATATATCCAAGATGCATTGGAATACATTACTACAAGGATTCCCATATTTCGGCTGATGATAGTGATTTATTTGATGAAGTATCTGCTATAGTTTATCAATGTTATCAGAATAAATTCAGAAATATCAGAAATATCAGTTTTTAAAATAAGTTTATCAGAATATAATTTTGACTCCAAAATAACAATAATGACTATTGGTATAGTAAAGTATATGGTCATGACAATATTTAATTAGGGCTTTTGTGAAAACGTTTGCCGTGACTTGTGCAATAATCCATCATTTTCCAAGCAAACCCATTCTGCTAAAATATAATGGTATTTTTTTCGTTTTTATTATTTTGGAATAGCCATTAAAAATCATTTTTGGTCATATGTCTTGATTTAGTAACTCTTTTTATTCCCTACTTTCGTTGATTTTTAATATATTGTTATGGAAACTGAAGAGTATTATTAGGAATTGAAAAAAGATATAGCATTGAAAAAGCAAACTGCATTTGAAATTTTTAATTCATCTGTCAAATTCCATTATTTTATGAAAGTTAACAATTTATTTGCGAGTTCCTCCTCTTACCCTCCCCGGAGTCCTTCAAATATTCACACTATTTTCTTGAGTTAGTGAATAGCTTCTCTGTTAAAAACCTTTGTATTCTGTAATGCACTGCTAGGAAGGTACCTCGTGTATCTTTTCTAGTTTTAAAATGTAAATATCCTTTTCAAAGTTTGTTTATGCTTAACACTTACAAAGAAGATTGGTGATAAATGATGATTGCTCACTGCATACTTGATGAATAATCACCAACTGCCAAACACCCCTGAGGTGTATTGCTGGGTTCCGCGAGCAAGATCCAATTTCAGATATTCCATATTTATATGACACTTATGATGTATTTTTGCTTTCCGGTGGCTTCTGTACCCTTGTGCTTCAAATTTAGCCACCTGTGGCTCTACATCAGGTTTTCAAGAGTCAAAATCACAAGAGTTTCACTCAGTATCCATGTGGAGTCTGTTTTCGAGTAAGAAAACGAGCGCTTAGCCCATATGACTAACCCTTACATGATATCAATGATACATTTTATCTTGTTCCGTTACCGATCGACCCGTGGTGATATAAAAGATACGGTAAAAAAAATCGTAAATCATATATTCTTCTATGTATTTCAGTCTTCAAAATATGCATTTCTTTCCCTAATTTCATGATATCCGTTGTCTCTTTATTTCATTCCCACGCTGAGATAACTTTTAACATTAAGAATGACATACATTCATTGCAATTCTTGAAGCAAAGGCATAGTCAGCAAACATGCGCAAAATGGGTACCCAAAACCATTGAAAATGCAAAATGGAAATGGGCCAAAACTTTCCCATTTCCCGAAAGTTTTGGAAGGTAATGTATTTTTTATCATAATAGTTGACTGTTCACAACTTTAACCTAAGTGGAAATACAATGTTTTTTAGATATTGAACACTTGTGTCATCGAATGGTTACGTAAATAGCGACTCTTATGGCAAAAAAAAACTAAAAACAGAATTACAAGATTGAACGGGGAATACCAAGCCGTCGCTGGGAAATATACTAAAATCCACTAGCCCGCTGAAATCACCGGATGTGCTGAGAAAATACAAACGCTTAAGTAGCGGATTAAGCAGTTGATCCTATCAATTATCATTCCATATTTGCGTCTCATCGTTTTCTGTTTTAGAATCTTTAATATCATTTGTTTCTTTCTCTGTTAGCGAAACTGAGGGGATGTTACCGGGAGGGTCGCTTGGCAATGTGCTGGAAACAGATGTGCCGAGCTGCTCCTTACTGGAGGCAGCTAGCCGTGGATAATTTAATGATGGAAACAGTAGTGCCGCATTTTTCATCCTCCTTGGTGGTCAACGAGAATTTTGGGCATTGGCTCCAACATATCCGTAATTTTAGAGCTGATTCTGAGTTCCCGTAGATAAGGTGGCAGACTCTCGAGCAGCCCCTCAGTTTCTATCTTTGAGCCAGGCGTTGGAAAGCGGCCGTCCTCTACATCTACATCTACATACTACCCCGCAAGCCGCCTCAATAGGCGTGTGGCGGGGGGTGTTAGGGCACCAGCCGTTTACATATAAAAAGGAAACGCTCTAATGAAATTACGCCTAGCATTTATTATAGTCCCTTATTGTTCGGGGGAAAAACGAATTCCCATACCTATCCGTTCGGCAAAATATCTCTCTTAATTTATCGTTTCTGTCGGACCTGGAAATATAGTGGGGTTCTAATATGATGTTCTCCGTGTCGCTCTGAAAGATATCTATTCTCAATTGCTCAAGCAATCTAAGCCTAGCGCGCAGCCTCCGAGTCTCTAGCGCACAGTGGTCCCAAATCGAAAAAAGCTGGCCAAAAGTCATGATTTCGAATTTTTTGCAAGGAATATTTGAATGTTGTATTCGGATTCTACAGAATATGGTCTACAAAATACGCTACTTATTTGGAATTTTCGTTGATCAGAGCGGCTACAGGGACCCGTCAAACATGAAGCATTCAGCGTAAAAATGACAGTTGCGTGAAATCGTTCGATTTCGAAGAAGTTCAGCATCATGGAGGACCAACTTTACACAACATAATTAGCAAAAACACATTTTTACCTACAAACATAAACGTTAGCGCATATTACAAAATACGTTTTATTCGGGATTTACAATGTTTACTATTTTATATATATTTTTTAAACTTTTAGCGTTTTTTACCCGAATTTTCAAATAAAATGTACAATATCGTTTAGAGCGTCACTTTCCGTCGCGGAGTCTTTTGCATGAATACGAAGAGGATAGTATATGCAACGTAACAGTGAAGAAAACTTTTGCTAATATTTGCTACTCCGACCTCAGCATTGATTTAACTACATTGATGCAATGCGCTGACGCGGGCGGCGGCCGGGCTGGCGCGTGGTAGGGTTCGAGGAAATCCAATATTTATGGGTATTATTCAATGTTTTTGCATATTTTATTTTGTATTACAAATATTTACCTCATAAATAAACCTCTTCTCATAGGTATTACATTTTTGCGTCTATAAATGGTTTCCAGTTGACCTTACTTATTATTTACGCGTGCCGATGTTCTCCTAAAAATAATTTAAGCTCCAGCGGAAGAAAATAATTGCGGAACGAAAGTATGCAGCTGAACATATAGTAATCTACAAAAACTTTAATGCATTCAGAAAAAAAAAATCCCTCAAAAAGCCACTCCACCCTGTCCTTCCGTTAGACGGATTAGTTTTCGTCCTCACGCGGCACATTGACCCTCTGTCGCCTCCGTAGCGGCCTCCTCAACCGCATGCAGGGCAAACGACTGCCGAAAAGGCCTAAGTTATTTATTGCGCTCACCGGGAAAACCCAACCACCGCTCTCTGTGCACTAGTAATGAATTGCACTTCGGCCATCGAGGATGAACGGAGTAAGCCTTTTCACCCTTCACATGTGAATTTTCTTGGAAAATCGATATGATAGGATTACGAACCTCACCCTGTGGAAAACCCAAATTACTTTTGGACATGGTTTGTCCGAAATGTTTGCTAAAATTCAGTTTTACTCAGGTTGCCCAAAGAAAGACGTGAAAGTGAGTTTCTTCAAGCGTGGAAGAGGTCGAGTATTCTCGAAGTTTTAAAAAGACTGCAGGATTGAAGAAAATAGGCCATAGTGTTTTGGTGTAGTGTAGTTCAATACTCATTTACAATTCTGTAATTATTTTTGGTGCAATAAGAGTATTTGATTTAGTTATCGTTGTTTTTACCTTATAACCAATCGGCTAAGAGTTCAGTGGACATGAGAAATTTCACGCGTCTTGAGATGCATGAAAAATTTCTGGAAAGTGGAAAAGGATCTATGTAGTTTAAGAAACAATACGTATTGGACTACTTAAGCAACAAGCTAAAGTTAGATGTGGACGTTAATGCAAAATTTATCTTAACAAGCTTTGTGTAAAAGTGTTATTTCTCAAATTATCTTCGCCAGTGGAAGGAAAGCAACAGAAATGATAGCTTTTGTAGAAGAAAGTTCGCTGATTGGCTAAATTAGAAGTTGAAATTTCCTCCACGCTTATTTAAATGTCTTCCCAGTACATCCGGTAAGTATATAATGCGGGATTTGTGATGAATTTAGAGTGATATCCATATTCCATGGATCAGCCATCGCCAAAGCAGCTGCCCATCCTATTGGCTACTTGTCCGAGGAGGCAATGGAGGCGAGGAATAAGGATTTAAGATTCAGGGAGCACCATACCAGGAAATATTCCAGGATCGCAACAAATGAAGAAGTGTTTAGAAGATTACTCCTAACTTTAGACCCCTTGATGTCAAGTATTTCAAAGGACCGAAGAACGACATTACTTCCATCACCTGCTGGATTTTACTAATTCAGGAAGAATTGAGTGAGCAGAGTGAGGATGACAGTTATGAGGGTTTGTCAGATAATGATTATGAGTGTATTTAGAGTTTTTTCTTAACAATGATTGTGAAAGATAAGGATACATGTTAATTTATTTCTTTGACGGTTAAACAAACCCAAATGAATGGAAAAACTCATTAAAATTTTCGTACCAAATTATGTGCCCGGTAATTTGATCCCCCACCGCGAAAGAGCTTTTTTCAATCGGAACAATAAATTTGGCGTTTAACTTGAATTCATAGGCGTTATGAAATATTGTTTTCGACATTTCAATGCTTGTATTAATCCCTCCATTGAAAATTATCAAAGAAGGGAATCAGTTTAAAAATGATTCCAAATCCATTGTCCCGTTTCAAGGAACTATAAAATTGACTGCGTCTACTTAATTAGAATTAGTTATAAGTGTTTTAAACAATTAATGCAGAACAATAATATTAATCATAGACTTATGCTATAAACTTCCAAATAAGATTAGCATAGTATCGAATACAATCAAACATATGAGAAAGTAGAAAATGTTCTCTTGGTTCATTCACAATTAATTGTTCAAAGATTGTCCGAAAATAAACAATAAAATTCATTAAATATATGCTTTTAATTATCTAATTCAGTTTTATAATATGTGTAATTTGTATTTAATATCGCGGAAGTAATCTTAAATTCCATTTAGTTTTATGTATTAATTGTTTAAACAAAATGTGAAATAACAATAAAAGTATTGCAAATACATAAAAAATAGTTAAAAATCCAGAATTAGCGGATCAAATTCTATGGATATGGAACTTTGCATTAAATATATATGTAATAATAACAGCGTTATTAATTTTGGCCAGCTTTTTTCGATTTGGGACCACTGTGTAGCGGCTCCCAGCCTAATTCGTTTAACATCTGCGTAACGCTGTCTGTACGCCCGTAGCAGTTTTTGACGAATCACGCAGCTTTCCTTTGTATTTTATTAAGTTCCCGAATTAAGTCTTTCTGAACCGGATCCCATATGCTTGCTGCATATTCGAGGTGTGGCCGGACGAGTGCGAAATAGCACCTCTCTTTTACTTTTTCATCTGAGAATCTTCCCACAATACGCTTGACGAATCCTAGCTTCTTCAGAGCTCTGCCACAAATATTTCTTATATCTCTCTCTAGTGGCCAGACTACTTCGAAATTACTCCGCCAATTTAGCCCGAAGTGAAGTAAGTATCTTCATGCTTAACTTGTGTTGTGATAATATTGCTACCGTACTTTTCGCTTGTCCAGAGTCTCATTTGGTTACTTTTTGGTGGAGTAGCATCGAGTGAAATGCAGCTCATTGTTCATCTCTGTAAGTTCTAAGCAAAAGGAACTAGTATTTAGGTGCGCAATATGACGACCAAACTATATTTTTACGCAGTGGAAACGGGTGGAAAGGTTGTGAGATCATTGGCAATATGATTTGGTCGTATAATTTGAGATGATTCGCGCGCATGGTTTGCAGTGCTTTTTGGACAGTTTACCTCTCCAAGTTTGGGCAAGAGAAAATGAAATCTGGCGCCATTCAAACTCAGGCCATTGCTGAAATCTCGCGCGTCGTATTCCTTATTTTCCTCAACTCAAGATCGCCATTTTTCAAATTAATTTTTGCCGGCCCGTGCGAACATAGCCGCTGCCCGAACATATAACGTGCCTAGCCGATCCTTTTCCCCACCCACCCCCTTCCGTCCTTCGCCTCTCTGCTACCCGAGTAGATTTCAGCTGCTTTGTTCGTTCGTTTTCCGTCGAGAAATTTCCTCCACTGTATAACTCCAGAATTTGCCTTTTTAACAGTTCTCATCCCATTAATTGGATTCGTGGATCAAATATTCCTGGAGTTATTACCAACGACTTGCTTGAACTCACGGATAAAAACTAGTGGTACGAATTACAGTTCATTTCGATGATTCGAGTCGCATGATGCGGTTCATCCAAAAGATTCGACCTTTCAAATGTGTCTTAATGATTAAAAGAACTTAAGAGCAGGGATTCTCAGCCAGTGGGAAATTCTCCTATTAAATGGTATTTAGGGTGATTAAGGGGGTAATTGGGATCACTATACAGCAAAATGTGATGCTCTGTGGATTATGTAAAATTCTAGTTAGTTTTAATCTATTAGGTGGCATTTAATGAAGATTATTGAATGTCGGAGATTAAAATAATTCCAAAACATGCACGGCACATAATTTTCAATTGCTGAATTAAATTATTATTGAAAACCAGGAGGAGAAATGATATTCTAAACTATGGTGAAAGGGGGGATTTGAAAATAAAAGCTGAGAACCTCTGAGCTAAAGATATGCCACCCCAGATGAACGAAACGGTCGAATATCAAAAGATATGGGTGATTGGCTCCATTTCTCTAATTGAAAGATACGAGTGTCACCTTTTACAAAGGCTATGAACTTCTACGAGCTTAGTGGGATTCTATTTTTTCCGCTGAATAGCGTTACAGGCTATATAAAAATAGTATATTCTTATAAAATAGTATAATAATATATTTTAAGTCAATGCCCAATGTACAAATGCCTGAGTAAACCTCTTCAATTTTTGTACCTGGTGGAAAAATCGAGCGTTACAACATCCTCAATATCTTGGAAAAACTTTTTCGTAAATTTCATAATGCATGCATGTGAATCATGGCTATTGGATGAAATATTAAATCTATGTGGACTTTATACATTAATTTAATTTGTAATTATTCTGCAGTTAATTGCAGTCCTTTGACTACAACTAGTCTCAGGATGAGGTATATAAGCTACAAGGTAAATTTTCCTTGATTTTTTTCTCTAACATCGATCGTGGATTTGACAAATAGTGTAATAATTATCGTGTAGCTGCTATTTAGCTAACTGTATCGTAAACATTTCTAGTCTTTGCATGAAAGTTAAAAAGATTTATCAAAAGATAGACAGCATTATCACAGAAACACTTTGTAAATTTCCACAACATATTTATTTAACCGATCCAGGAATCAGCAAAACATTGCCGCTATCAAGGTTTTTGCCTAAGTTACCTTGAAAAAGGCTATGTTTTGCTGAAACTTAGGTCGGTTAAATAAACCTGTTATGGAAATTTACGAAGTGTTTCTGTGATAATACTGTCTGTCACACATTTCCACAATTTATCTATCGACTGATACTCTAAAATCTATTCATCAAATGATTTTAATGCATGAATCATTAACCCTCGGAAGTTCCACAATACCAGGCCTTAAACTTTTCCTTTTAATCTGATTTTAATTGACATAAGCATATCACTAAGCACCCCATTCGGTCACTCTTCTCTTTTAAAACTTCCATAATTTTCTGTTCGTCCTCGCAGAAGCAGTCTTATCTTGTTTTTCGAACTTCCAAGGTGCTATTAAACGGACTTCACGATTCGTGGCGCCGTTACGCCTTAGGAAACTGTTTTGATTAAATAAAGCGCGCGATCAACTGAATTGATCCATGCTAATGTTTCGTTCCTTCTGAACGTTCATTGCACAAACATACCCAGGTGCGATTACTTTTCATCCTTGCTGCATGGTGGCGATGAAATACGTATAAAATGACCCTAGAAAACCTCCACCCTGAACGGGAATCGAACGGCGTACTTGCTTTTTCAAGAATGAAAATCTTCATGCATGTTAGTAGCTAAGCGCGGCATAAGTCCTGTTCCAGGACACAGCATCACATTTTAAGTATATTCGAAGCACTTTTTCTCCCATGCGTAGCCATCCTTGATGGGCCTTGGAGAACGTAACGTCGAGTTCCCTTGAACCCACTGACAATTGCCTCGAGAATTTGGAATCCTCAGTAGCGCCGTGGCTCGGCAAGCAAAAGGTTCGTGATTTTTCGAGAAGTAATAGCTGTGGCCATTTTGTACCTCAGAGGACAGGTGGGAATGTTGGTATGGAAAGCATTATTCGGGGAATGGGAGGAGGGTGGACAGAAACCCTGTGTTGGTATTACACTTCTCTTAGTGAAAGGCGCTTAAGTACACAGATTGAAGTTCCACCCGGCATGCGGAGTAATGTATTCGAAGTGCTCTGTTAAATGGCACCCAAGTCGGGTTCGGGATTCTGTTGAAAAATCGAAGACCCTTTCAGGATTCAAATCCAGGTCCCTTGTAATGGGAAACTAGTACTCTAGCCAACACACAAACCGGATAAGTGGGAGGATTCCATTCCATGTGGTTTTCTTCCCGTAGCTATTGCATTTGTTCACTCCGACTGATGTTCCCTTCCCTGTAGTCACCACCCGGAAATCCGACTGGGGGACTATTTCACCTCTGGAATACTTTACTGGTAGGAATACCATGACGTCATATATTGGTGGTGAATGCAGGGCTGCATCTTCTAGGAAACTAATGTGGCAGGGTCCCGTTTCCTTCAACATCGCAGTGAACTTCGCTCTCGCCCGAAGCTGTGCCGTTTGATTCCGGGCCGATCTTCTTGATCTACGCCATTTTTTCCTTCTACCGACACTCCTGCCTTTCAACAGTAATAATAATGTTTATTAATCTCTCAGCCAACATTTCGTGGACTAGATCTTGTCATGTTTAGAAAAAAGAATGTATAAAAAATAGAACATATATACAGTCCAAATAGCAAATATTAAAATATTTGTTTATAAATTCTGAAACCATTCATCCAATGAACATGACCATAACATGACCACCAAGACACTAGTCAATATACATAAGTTTATGATAAAAAGTGCAAAATGTACTATTGCATAACTAAAATCTACAGCATTGATAAAAGATGGAATGTAACACTATAAGGTCTTATCTAGTATTAGTGGGGCCATGGTTATTATTAGGCGTGAATTATTATGCCATGCCATTGTTTTCAAAGCCGAGTATTTAGGGATTTTTTTCTGTTAACGAGGAAGGTGATTTCACACTAAATGATTAATGTTGATGAATCGTTCATTCTGAACGATTACCTCCCGACCGGGTCACTTGTGCTGAAAACTCCAAAGTATTTATCCAGTCCCTCCTTTCCCCATCCCCCTCCGGTTGAGCCCCTCCCCTCCCTCCGGCCACGCAGGGGGGGAGGGAATGCGGTGGGGAACCGTTTTCACTCCCAAGAAACCCCTCCCCCTTTCCTTCGTCATTTGGGTGGGTCTCTCTTAAATCGCAGGAGAAAGTGTCTTTCTTAAAAGCTCCACGGGGCGACCTTCCCCCTCTACCGTCCCGATCGGGTGTGGGGCAAGAATGGGAATGCCTCAAGGGGAGGAGGAGGAGGGTGATGGGAGGGTAAGGGGGTGAGATAGAAGGGGGGTGGGGGTGAGGGCGCGGCGCGGAAGGGCGAGGAGCTGAACTCCTCCACGCCCACACGACATTTTATTCCTCTCCTCGTCGTTTCTCGTTCCTTCTCGACTTGTATTCCACGTACGTACCTGGGACAGGTTGAGAGGCGGTCTTTTTTCGTACACTCCTCCGGTGTCTACTTTTCTGGTGAATTTCGTTGAAAACCAACAATTATACCCGATTCCCTACTTCTGTATGCTGATGATCTACTTCTAGGTACTACCCTGCGACCGCACCGCAGAGGCGTATGGCAGGGGGCATGGTACTGCTAATACAAGGCAGAACATTCTTGTGACGAAACTGCATCCGTTCTGTGCATGACGTCATCCGGATGACACGACCGCCAGTATTGGTGTAATAAAGTGTTGTCGGAGCAAAAAGGCTGCAGCCGCAACTGTTTCGACCAGAAAAATGTTTCAAATATCTGTTGCAAGCAACAGGTTAGTTTCGTGATCGTTCCGCAGCCGCGCCGTTGCGCTCTGTACTGTGCAGCGGCAACTGACGGCTGAAGCTGAAGTTTTCTATTTTGTTCCAGTTGCACTGCACGTGTGGGTGCGTTGCGGTTATAAGCTACAATTTGTTGGATTTGAATCCATTGCAGGCGGTTGCTGGTTTCTTCAGCCAACACATATCCGACCATCGTTGCAGATAGAATTAGTTAAGTACCTACGTTTCACGTATCCAATTGAAATTCTTACTTTTTTTAAGTGAAAGATTTCTAATTACATAGAATACAGAGCTATCAGCCATGTTGTAACAGCCCCGAACGATCCTCTGTTGTTGGGTGAGCTTTTAGCTGTTGTCCGCAACAAGGTTTCCGCGGAACTTTTTCGTTTTGAAACTGTTTCGGTTGCAAAACAGTTCCATGAAACTTCTGCTCTTTTTGTGCCACTACTAATCGCCAGACGACTCGAGGGTTAGCAAATTTAGAATAATGGATGAAAGCTTCGAAAATTTTGTTTTAAGTAATGACAGAATGAAGTCAAGAAGATATTTGCTCCCTTAAGTACTGATATTCCACATATTTTATCGGTTAAAGTTCGTGAATGTGTAGTTTGAGAAAACAATCTTGTTTACAGCGGAAATAACTCTAGCAAACAATTAATTTACAAATGAAAGTTGAAACTCATACGATTTTGAACATTAAGACCACGTTCACAACAACTTAACTCGGCGTAACTCGGCTTGACTCGGCGCAACGCCAGAGAGGAGACCTTGAGAAAAGCGTCTACCAGTTCACAACGATTTAAAGCGGCGTAACTCGACTTGGCTCAGCATGGAGTTGAGCCCAACTCAACTTTCTCTTAATTCCAGCCAACGGCATGTCATGATCTACTATCGATATTCGAGCAACAATCGATTGCTACGCTCGATATGTCCTCGAGCAGCCATATTGAAAACTTGATTTTATTGTGAAGTAGCATGTGGATACGTTTAAGCTAAAATTGATACGGATAAGTCAATCGAGTCAGTGCGAAGTAAACCTCACATGTTCAAGAAACATTCCATTTTAATACTTCTATAGTTCAACTCACTATTTACAATTGATACTTCACCTCTACTGAGCTGTTTCGGGGGAGCTGACTACAACTCTCGAAACTCACGCTATTGATAGGCCTCATTAATTGATTGTAAGATCGAATTTGGGAGTGGTGCGCTGTGATTGGTTAGACATTTCGCGCACTGGTTCGCCTTCGACGAGGGAATAAGTCAAGTTACGTCACGCTAAGTGGTTGTGAACGAGCCTAAATGCTGTTTTGTCTCGAGCTGGACCCACTTCGCCTGTGTTGATGTTATTATTGGGATGTCTAAACAATTCTCTTCCCTCGTATGTCTCCTCACTTTCCACTTCCTTTTTTATCCAAATATCACACATGTGTGAAATACCTACACAATGCACTCCGTACCAGGAATGCACTTGATGTAACGCAAACTATGCCACAGCGTTCGACCTAAACGGTGTGTAACGACCGAACTTGTGTAAGTAATACCGTGTCAGGGGTCGTTAGGACCCCTGCCACGAAATTGGAGGGAAATAGAGAAAAGGAGGGCAGAGAAGATGGAGATGAATTTCATGTTTGCGATGTGTCTTATGTTAGTGTCACGCCGTTTTTATTGTAATCAATAATCGTGCGGGTAAAGAGGAATATGTTGTACCTATCAGTTCGGCAGGGTATCTTTCTTATTTTGTCGCTTCTATCAGTTCTGGAAATATGACGTGGGGTCAAAATAATATCCTCCTGATCGTACTGAAAGTCACCTGATGATATACCTACGGGCAGCTTCGGTGGCTACGAGGTAAAGCCCTCGCCTGCTGGTACTGAGGTTCGGCTACAACCTGGTTAGGCTTTTCACCACCTAGGACATGCATGTTAGAGCATTTTTATTTGATAGTTAATAGTAATAAATTATTATTGAGCCCTGAATTCGCTCAGAAAATAAAGATGACATTATAATTATTATTACTGTTATTGCATATTACCCTGCGAGCCGCCTTTGGGGCGTATGTTGAAGGTACTAAGATACCAGCCTTGAAAAAGAGAGGGATTAAAACAAAAGGGATTTCCGGCTTTTCCAAGTACTCAGAAAAACGTGTGCCTTTCCTTAGATTATTGTTTACATCGCGCATTAATTTTTTCTGGTCTAGGTCCCCATTAGTCGCTGCGTACAGGAGATGTGGCCCAACCAAATAAAGAAAACATCTCTAGCTCACTCTTTCGACCAACCTGGAACTTCATTAATGAATTTAGCCTCCTTCACGCCGCGCCGCAAGTGTTTCGTTTGTATTTTCACTGGAATTTTCCAATTCGTGGTAACCCCCGTCCAGTGATCAGTGATTTGTATTTTTCCCATGTTAGGCCTGGAGTCATGGTAGTTACCAGGTATTTGACTTCATCCGATGCATCAATATTTACTCGCCCCTTCATTAAATGTTTTGATACGGCGTTGATGTGATTTATATCGTAAAAAGCATACTGTATTGCGTTTACTAAGTTTAAGTTCAACATTAGCCGCTGTTGAGATGCTAAAATATTGGTTAGTCCGCTTTTGTAGGTATTTCTTCGTCGATACCTGGAGAGGCAGACATAGCACTGTAACTACCAGCTCATGTCACCTTATCGTCACTAAATCAACTATATTTAACTCGAAAACTGTTGTCAATTGTCAATGTTGTTGTTATTAATTGTCTGTTTTAGTCATATGCTAAAACCCGAAGTTTTTATGTAAAATGTGTGGAAATTCTTTTTCTGTCACACACCGTGCTTAGACTACTGAACACTACCATTTGTTGAAGCTGGTCCCTATTCCAATATTTTATTGTTCTTCCACTGCAGCTTCAATGTATTTGAACTTTCCACTACTAAACTTGAATTTAATATATATTTCTTCAGCCTTTAACAAGCGTGGGTTTTCGCCTTACTCATATAAAATAAGCGTGATACACAGAAAAACATCACGCTGATGTTACTTCACTTTTTATTATATAATTAATGCGCTATAAGGAACAAGATTATCTATAAAGCGTATTTTTGTCTCGGTGCTAGTGCTATAACTGTAACTAGTGGTGGTCGAAGTCATCTTAAAACCGCTGCATGTACGCCAATCATTCAAACTCCAGCTGCTTTTAGAGTTTGAAATATTGAACCAAGTTTTTTAATTAACTCCCCAAATATTCTCCAATTTCAATGAAAATATTGTTGTCACCCGGAATTTGTTAGCCATTCGAGGCAAAGTTCCAATTGATCTAAGTACTTACCTGCCTGTTTGCATCCAGTACTTCGTTCAATTTTCATTGTTACTCGTATTTTTGTGAAACAAAAATACATTCGGCTACCTTCCAGCATTTATATTATGTTCAGGGTTCATAACGTTTGCTAACGTGCTATTCCTGCATGTGGTAATTCTCTTTATTTTTTATTCTGGTATTTTTAGTTGATTTGATCTCAGTGTTAGAAATATTTGTTGTACTGAATTGAAGAATACAAGTCTTATCAAACAGACTGTGCAAAAATGCTTAAGCTCTAATGCACGATATTAATCTATCACTACCGTAATATGGCCTAATGCTGAGTAAACATCCAGTATGAGATTCGAGCAGCTATGATATGTGATTTGAGGAAATCACAAGAAAAACCCAATTTTTTTATTAAGATGAAATATATATTTACCAGCGATGATTATCAATTGAATAATTGAGGGATTAGAACGGGAATCATTAGAAAATTGAAGAATACTTGCCAGTTATATATTTTCTGGAAAAGTATGGACTGTTATGAAATCAGAAAACTATCAATCCTCACTCAACATCATGTTGAAAGATTCGTAGTTCTCTTATTATATGTCTTTCCACATTACTGTGTATCCACATAATTACTTGCAAAAACGTAGTTCTCTTATTTCATGTGATAGAATTGCCTCCTCGCTGACCCTGGAGCCATCAAACTCACAGGTATAGTTAGTACGAGTTCGAGAGTGATGCAGAAGGATAGTTGTTAACAAACATCATTACCACGAAAAAAATGTGAAAAAATCCGTTTTTTATATAAAGAGCAGCGACGATAGAGAATTATCTGCTAATAGTTGAAAAATTACCCCATTATTTCCTCCACTGTATCTTTTTATGAGTAAGACGATCACCATGGTATCCATCATGTATTACAATTGGGATTTTATCTCATCAGTGCGAATAATTTATGAGTGCAAAATGTGATAATTCAGTACAATTCAGGAGTATATTAAACAAAAGAAACTTAAGAGTAAGGCTCTATTGGAAAACTGGGATTGTAACTGAAAAATCTAAGTTGTTTCTAATTGAACATGGCCACGAAAACGACGTCAGATTATTTTTGGTCATCTTTCTGAATTGTTCGCAAGAAGTTTAGCGATAACTATGACCTCGTGAAAGGTTATTGAGTGCGTAAGACAATAGTTTGTGCCTCTTAATCCCACCGTTCTGCGGCCCTTGCAGGTGCTTCATATGCTAATGCACGTCATTGATATAACCACGCGTGGGGTCTGAAGTTTGCTTGTGTAGTTTTTCAAGGTGCTTTATTCATCCTTACTCTAATTTTTCATTGGGATGGTTACAAGTGTGGGATTCATCGAGGCCATAACAGTTTCGGGAATTGCGTAACGGCCTTTTTTAAAATTTATGGTTCTTTTTTGCTCTTGCAAGATCGGTAAGCCTCAGTTAAGTGTCGCACGCTTGTTAAAATCATCTTTTCCGATAATAAACGAATATTGGGAAGTCGGACATGACGGAGACTGAGCTCACGTCTTTCGATTCTGTGTAATAAGCACTGTACTTTTGCTTTGTTAAGTACTTGCATTCATCATTTGATGTTTGCCGCAATATTTAATATTTTGTTCGGAAAAATAATGCTAGTGAAGTGATGGAGAAATTTCAAAATAAATTCAGCGAACTACCCTTCCATGCACTACGCTTAATAATGTAGCCATTTATATTCATTACGCAACTAGGAACGATTATAAGGGAGTACTGGTCAACAAAGAAATTCTGAAGGATCTCGAGGGCATTACTCAGGGCTTATAACCAATGCACACAATGACAAACAAAGCCTCATCTGTTTTACAGCACATAAAAACTTATTAATGTTTACAGTTCATTCCCCACACAGATTAAAAAGAAATATATTTTACTCTCTATTCCAATGGATTTATTATTGCGTAGTATAGACCTAGAGGCCGTGAAACAAACGTGATATATCGGCCCGCTGGCAGTGAAAGGGTTAATTTGAATTTACATACCTTTGAAACGACTTTCAGCTCTCGAGTTCTCCGTCAATGTAGAAATTCAATATCATTGGGATAAATAATAAATATTCATGATATTTTTTATAAATCATATTTTATTTTTGTTTATTTAACACATCAAACAATTATATTTTGTTTTTAGATTTTTCTTTACAATTTCTATGATGTCTACTTTTTCATTAATTACTCCTCGTTTTCGTAAATAGTATATTACAATGGACAATTGGTTGTCCAAGAGTACCAGAAACATCACAGAATACATTTTTAAATACAAAGGAATCCCCTCAGATGTGAACAAGTCATGGACACTTTTTTTCGACGCCTGGGACTTTCTAGTTTTACTCATCCGTAAATGGACTCGTAACAAAACTGTTTTGGCGTCCAAATGTTTTCAATTCATCTCAATCAGGTATTAAAACTAAATTATAGTCCTATGTCATGCCCCATCCTCCAAATTAGTCTTCTCAGAATTTTGAGTCTTAAGTAGAGTGTTAAGATGGCCCATTTAATACTTATCCTCTAACTTACTCGACATATGTTTTTAGTGATACTATGAATTTTTAAAGAAAAGACTGCAGGAATTTCAATTAATAAATATCAAAATGAACTTTTTATTATCAGATACAATGTTTTTATTTTTTCGCTTTTTGAAAACCAGCTTTCCAATTTTGGATTCTGGTTTTATGCTTTTTTTTAATTTTTACCTCTAGACTTAGGAGGAAAACCAAATTTTCTTCCTTTAATTTTAAAGCAAGCGACGAATTATAATATCTCTATCTAAAAATGTAGGCTTGCTTTGTTATCCACCATTAATTTTTTATAAACATTCGTAATAAATATGTCGAGAAAGCTCTGAGGTAAACGTCCATTGGAAGGTAATTTTTCATACCGTTAATTTAATTTTGTTGCTATTCATTAAAGTCAAAGAAGTATGCACTCTCTTTACACTTAAAATGTCTGCGTCCAAGGATTGCGTGACTTTGATCCCTTCATGCGTTTGCATGTTCTCATGAGAGGTCTGATCTAGAAACCGAAGAATCCGCAACGCGAATGGCGATTACTTTGTCTGATTTCAGTCTAATGTAAGCCAATGAAACGCGTTGCAAAGTCTGCGAGATCCAAGCAAAAAAAAATTAACCCGACCATCCGTAGACTAAAGTGTGCTAGCGCGGCAACTTTGAGTCGTTTTCATCTGCGCAGTCACGTTGAACTGGCCTTTCATTTGATTCTGTATGCACTTTTCATCGCTGTCACCATACCAGAACGCGTAAATTTCAAGACTGCAAAACGTCTCCATATGATGTGTTTTTACAGTGAAATGAATCGTCTTCAGTTTAATCATTACTCGTCGTCATCATTGGCTGCTCTGCTTTGTCACATAACCGCTCTCTTACAACTTCTTAGAGCTAAGCGAAGATGTCATTTCTTTTTTTCTTTAAACCAGTCTTTTAAAAATATCATGAAAATGCAAAAACTACAGCTCACTTCTTCTTTTGAAAATTTTCACATCTTTTTTTCTTTTTCGTACATTCACGCCCAAACCCTATCGTGCTTTGTTCCCGTGTTCAAGACTCGCGCCCCGATGGAGTGCCACCTGGTGTGTTCTCACATGAACAATGGAATTTAAAACAAATGGGAATCACAATCCCGTCGCTTAATTTTTGACGGTTGTTTCTTCCGAATAGTGAGGCAGACATAGGTGGCAGCGGTGGGCTTCCATCAAGAATAGTGTACGGCAAATAGATGAGTCTCTTAAAAATGTTATCGGCGAAAGTCTTTGCAAATAACTTCTTGATATCCCCTCCCAACACCGACATTTTGACGTCTTATCCATCCAGGAAAAAAATTCTCGAAAAAATAGAAAAAGGCACAAGATGTCACGTCCTTCTCCTTGAGGAAATTGATGTACAAAATTTCTTTCCGGTTTACGGTTCACGGTGCACAGCCTCAGGGTCTTCTTTCTCCTCTTCATGAGCTCCCTCTTCCTTCCTCTCGCCTTCAAGGTGATAAGTATAAAAAAAAACGATGCACCCTTCCGCAGTGAAAAAAATATAATAATAGAAACAGTTTCTTCAACCCGGAGTGCGGAAAGTTGACACTTCTAATTTTTTTGATTGCTTATGTCTTCACCGAAGAGAATTCTTTGCAAAAAAACATGGAGAAGGTTTGGGCTTTCTCACATACCGGGATTTTTTTGCGGGGCAGGAAACTATTTAACCGTCACCCGAACCCCTGCAAAAATGTGCATCGTTTTGTTTTTCCCTACTAATCCCCAATTTCCCTACATCTTCGTTTGAATGCTCTCCCTTTCTTCCGACTTCTGTTTTTTGTTGTTTGATTTTTCACTGAGAAAAATATTATTATTCGCTCATTTTATTTTAAAAGTAAACAATCGTCCCTCTTTTATTATTTTTCTTAAAGCCTACTCCTTCCCATATCTCCATTCGCAACATCTTCTCACTCATTCATTCTGTCCTCTCTCTTTCTATACAATCTCTTCTACACGGAAGGAGCACTTCCCTTCGGGTGGACTCCTCTTCTTCTTCATCTTCTTCCCCTAAGTCCCGTATCCTACAGTCCTCCCTTCCCTCCTCTGTTTGCTTAGAAGAATCCATCTCCGGTTGGATCGTTCACCCATGGGTAGTTGTTGGGGCATCGGACGCAGGTCTGGAGGTTGACGGTCTCTCCCGGAATTTCCTTGGAGGTCAGCTTGCAGCTGTGGGGCACCCAGCATGCGGGAGGAGAGGTGGGGTCAACGGAACACTTCTCCCTCCATGGCTCGAAGTTCTTGGCCTCCGAGATAGTCCTTGGGTTCTGTATCCACTGGATGACCTGCGGGAAATAATAAAAAAGTAAACAGTTTAATAATCACTCAGGTCGAATCAGCCGTGTGTCATTTATGTATCATGCTTGATCTCCATAGTAAACTTTCAGTAAACTGTTTTACAAAGTCAGGATTACAGCCAATAATTCCATGAGTGTGTATAGAGAAGTAAATAGTGTGAAAGGAAGGGTTGAACCTAGAAATTCCTGACTGAATGCTGTGGAAGATGATCTTAAGAGAAGGGACTTTCGATTCTTAAGAAAAAGAGGGAGTTTGTGAAGAAATGCCTGAGTGAAATTGAAGCAAAAGAGTTATAGGGCAGAATTGAGGAAATTATTATAGCAATGCCAATTCTACAGGCTTATCACCGAACATTACACGTCTTTGATTTTGCTTAACCCGAAAGGAAACTACGTGTGATAGGTATGTATGCATTTTTGCTTGCACATGATTGGATAATTCTCCAAAACACAATTTTCTTAAAAATTTTTATGTTTTTGACTCAACTCCAATTTTATAACATTATTGAAGAAAGCATATACACAATTCGTATAAAGAGAACTTTACCGTCAGCTACAATCATAAGGAATAAAATTGTTTCTTTCTTTATTGATGCACATGATAAAGCACGGCAAAACGTATTTTTTGCTTCCTCATCTCATACAGGGGTCAGAGATATAGGCATGCAACCTCCAACCTATCTATGAAGGTACCAAATTACCGTAAAAACTAGTGATCCTTCGCCGCTCCTTAGGAAAAGCTTTCAAGAGATAACAGTAGAACCGCGAAATAACGGTTGCCGAAAGCGAAAATACGTAAGAGGTTTTCACATCTTATTCTACAGGGTAAAATGAAGACAGTTGAGATAGTGAATGGAAAAAAGCTAGGAATTCCATATTTGAAACTGTGAGACTAAGGAAAACGGTTGTAAGGGGAAATTGGCTCTTAATGTACAATGTAGGTATTATAATAATAAAATACCATAAAAGAAACTCAATGTAGAGAAGAAGTTATATCGGTTTCAATTAAAAATACCTCTCAAAGTCTTACTTGGTAGTGACAATAGGGTAGCTCAGTAGTTTTCATTATACGATATTTTGAAAGGCCTTATGCATTGGATAGTGCCGAGTATTTTACCGATATGGACGTAGAGATTGCTTATAATCGTGAAAACCGTGATTTTTTCAATATTAAAAAAATAAAAATGACATGCTTTACTTCTCGGCGCAGATAAAAAAAGCAAATTCCGTCACCTACTTTACTTTTGAAGTTGGGTAATAGAAATTATCGCAGACGGCTACCTAACTGGACTGGAAACGTCTATATTGCCCTTTTGAGATGGGAATACTCCTCTGGGTCGAATTATATCACTTGAGCACTTAGCGTTTGGAGGTAAAGGGAGTACTCGGCGACCATTTATGGGCGGAGTTTCCCCTCTCATATTAAAGGGTCGCCCTTATTCGGCCGTCGAAGACAGCCGTAACCTTGGCGTCTTTTGCTCCGTCAAGTTTGCTCGGTTAGCGAGTCCGATTTGAAAGTTGTCATCGGTCACTCTCCGAGAAGCGATCTCTTCTCTCCAAAAAGTCAACGTCACGCGCCACAATGTCGCTGCTCTCCTTTTCACACGAGTGAATATGCTCGTCAAGTTAATTTGGACACATTTCACGCTGAGGAGAGAAACGTCTGCGAAGGGAAATGATAGAGACTTTCATTGCGAAAGTCTACGGATCGACTTGAGAAGGCAAACAGGCCTTTCTCACCAGGCATGAAAGTAATTAGGATTTTAGATGAAAAAGTAGTACTCAAACTATTCTTTACACAAATGATTTCTAAGGATCCTCAATATATTAGGTGGTGTTTTCGAGGGTTATAAAATGAAAATTGCTTCTCATTTATATAACCCTTTATGATAAAAAGGCTCCTCCAATTTAAAAAAAAACATCGCTTGAATATTTCAAGTCCATACAGGCACTAATGTATTTTTGGACAATTTTTTTCTGTGTTTAGTTGTTTTATTGATCATCAAAGTGGAATCCAGTTGAAAGTGTGCCTTTTAAACTTCAATTTCATTATAATTATAAAAATTATTCGCTAAAACTTATCTAATGAAGTTTTATTTCGAAGGCAATTGGACGAGGTGCTTCTGCTATAGGGCGTTTCACATGATCGAAAGTGCGATGTTGCCAAAAGTAGCAAGAGTATTAGCGTCGCTCAGAGCATATACTCATTGCGTATCAAGGAGTCTTCCCATATGGAAGCATTATTCCAAAAAGCAACTTAGCACAATTCGGCGTAGTGGTGAAACTGGATGCCAACGTTATGAGGAAGTGAGCACAAGAAGCATACGTTTTTCAATAGCGTTCACCATAAGGCATGTACTGTCAAATAAATATGGAACGCTCTTGAGTAGGCTTTACAAATATGAATACTTATGAAGCGAATTCCGTCTGAGGACAACTCTGGAAGTATTTTTCACGTATTTTATATCCTAGGTAACTCTATTCACCTCATAAATGACTCCGGAGTCCTTGGCAGAGCTGGTAGTTAATAAACCCCAGATGGAATCCATCCATTCAGTAACCTTTTTGATCAAGTAGACCTTGGCCTCCTCAGTTTTCATCTGAAGTTCTCCTTTGTGTAGAATTTGACAAGTGAACCTCTTTTTCTGTCGTTCAAAAAGACAGTATCGGACTTCCGATCTTTCCGTCACGCTATTCGCGTTCTACGAAAGCTAGATAGTGGCGTATCGCACCGCTGATTACCGGGAAATTAAAGACCAGCGAACAATGGGAAGCGCAGTCATAGAGCTCCACCTAAGGTCGGATCATACTGAATGTAAGAAAATAGCTGAGGCCAAAATCCAGGATCACTCTCATGCGCCAAATGGGTTTAAATCAATTAGACGAAGTCTTCCATTTCTTAACTTTTACCTTATGAAATGCCACGCGTACGTACGTATGATTCAATTGCTAGGCGTAGTGATTCATATGTGCGCCAATAGATGGCAAGCAAGCTCCCATATACGTAAAGTTCTGTATTAGGAAAGTACGGTCAACCTTGCGCATCTAGCCATGATTGGCTTATTTTTACATGGGAGAGATTGGGACTAAACGTGTTTTCACGAGATAAAAATTAATTAACTATATTTCATCGAATTTGAGCCATGATAACTTGTGAATGATTAAATTGCCTATAATACTACATCATTTTCATATCAAGTTTATCCTCCAAAATACGGGAGTCGGCCTGTATAATACGAGCCCAGCAGACGCCTCAAACGGCAGCAGACGACGTTGTCTGCAATATGAGTGGAACTTCGCGATATTTTCCCCGTTCGTAAAGTGACTTCTCGTTGATAACTGGCGGAATGTTATTTTAAAATGTTATAATAATACATAAATATTAGCTTACTTGTCAATTAGGTATCAAAATCGACTAGGTATAGAATATTTCTCTGCAATAGGAGTAAAACGTCAAGTCAATTCCTCGACCATGAAGTGAATCCTCATAGAGAACAGACGGTGGCCAACCTTGTATTGTCACTGAAATCTTAATCATTCTCATATAAGGTTAATTTCACGTCCTCAACTCCCTTAGATTCGCTGACACTTCAGCTACAGCGAGCGGACATACTTGTCACACGGGCGACAATAATTGTGAGAAAAATAAATTTTGAGATACCTTGGCTTCGTTAGGGATCGTACTCCGATCAACGGTTAACGTTCCGGTTGTTCAACGCAGGCGAAGAAAGGGACGAAGATATATCTTATCCCTTCGGCAGCAAGGAATTAAATAAGAAGAAGAAAATGACTGCAAAGGATATCCAGAGCTGACTTGATTCCAGGAAAGGATGCTCGTCTTTGTGAGGTAAGTTCCGAATTGTTAACGATGTTATTGTGAACTCCGCCAGTTATCAACGAGAAGTCACTTAACGAGCGGGGAAAATATCGCGACGTTCCACTCATATTGCAGGCGAGGTCGTCTGTTGCCGTTTGAGGCGTCTGCTGGGCTCGTATTATACAGGCCAACTTCCGCATTTTGGAGGATAAATTTGATATGAAAATGATGTAGTATTATAGGCAATTTAATCATTCACAAGTTATCATGGCTCAAATTCGATGAAATATAGTTAATTAATTTTTATCTCGTGAAAACATGTTTAGTCCCTATCTCTCCCATGTAAAAATAAGCCCATCATGGCTAGATGCGCATGGAAAATGTAGGGAACCAATCAGAAGCCTCGATTGTCGGCATTTGCCGAGATCAAACGTTGACCGTACTTTAAAATCAAGAGCTTTACATATACGTTCTCCACTAACTGAAAAATGGCGCGGGAGTATGCATTTTTCAAAATAAACACAAGGGAAACTGCATAGTAACAGTTCCATCTGCTTCACTAAAATGTGGTATACAGATACATCACTGACATTTAGATATTATATAGTGACATATGTACATAGCAATTTTGACGGGTTATCATCTAGTGGTTAATAAAACGTTATCTCTATCTGGTGAGTTTTATTTCACACATTAGTAGTAGCAACGATTTTTTCAGGTTAATTCTCTGGGTTTATTCTGCGAATAGTAGACGATGTTTTTGGGTGCAGTGTAACTTAAGTTGTCAACTCAAAGCCTTTCGTCATCGAACCTGATGACGGAAGCTACTATGCATCCTAAATGGAAAGTTGTCTAATAATTATGAAATAAACGCAGGGTCCTAAAAAAATTGCCGCTTTCAAGCTTAAATGTTATTCAATGCCTTATTATTATGATAAAATTTTCCTGAAAAATACAAATTACTCGTAAAACTGCTAATTTTGTTAAAGCTATGATTACTCGGGATGAAACTCTGACGTAAAACCCAATTTTATAAACCTTTTTCTGTTTAAACTAGCTCATTTTCCATGTAGTCTATTAATAATATTCTCGCTAAAATGCTATACATTTATCTGAACAAAATTATACGGTGTGAGTGGAGAGTTTTCCAGTACTAATATGCGCTTGACTAGAAAATATTCATTATAACTGATCGAAGAGCGTGAAATCAGGGATTTTTTTGTAGAGCACATGTGGCGTTAATTACCTAGCATGTATGAAAATGTAAAGAAATTATAGCTCCTGCGAATGCGTTGGCAAGATAAAATCGAAATTAGAAGTTATGACGTGAGTTTCTTCATTGCTATTACGTCGGTAAGATATTGAATCGTAGCGTTGGACCGTGTAAATGTGTTCATCCGAGTCTTTAAGTAGCAAATTGAGCGTGAGCGTGCCGAATTCGCTTCAATTTTCAGTACTGAATTAAGAGTCCTGTTAGACTGCCATAAGTCCACGCATTCTCTTGAAAGCCGGCCTTTGGAGTGTCCCGCAAAGGGAGTCGCGGCGGGTGCTTGCGACGTCGGAGGAGAGGGAAACACGCTCTTCTCCCGAACGCGGAGAAAGTTGAGTTTTTTTTTCTACGAATACCGCGTGGGGTGCGTCATGCGTAGACGCCTCTCCTTCGCGGTGGCTTCTTGGCTCCAGGCCAGAGTGAAGACGACTTCTCCGAAGATCTTTCTTTGAGTTTTCACCCGATCACGGCGGAGATGATGGTGTTTCCTTCCACCCTCTCCCTCGCTCCCGTTCCTTCCCGACCATCCTGTTCCAAGTTCACTTTTTCCCTCAAGGTTTTCCCTCCGAAACAGATGGTCCTTCACGCGCATCCTGGGCGATGGGTGTTTTGACCCACCCCCTTCCCTTCCCTCCCTCCCCCCCTTCCGGGACCCAGTCTGACCTTAAATTGGTCGTCGCCTCCTGGCGAAAGCAAACCTTCGTTAGGAAAAACTGCCTTCTGGGTGTCGCATTCAAGACGAGAAAATAGTCTTTTGGCTCTCCCAAGTGAATTCGTAGGCTCTAGGTTGGGTTATACCTTCTTTAGAGACTTAAAATTCTTTCAGAAATTGAGAAAATGCTTTAGGTATTTCTTTTTCTTTCAGGAGATATAGGTGTATTAGTTTGAAAAATATTTATTCTCTTTGCCAAAGTTTCGCATTTGTATACATGGATCTTCTGGGCTCAGAGAGAGAGAGTTCCTTCTGAAACAATTTTAATTAATTAATTAATTAAAATTAATTCAGAAGGAATTCTCTCTGAGCCCTGTTGAAGCATGTATGCAAATGCTAAACGTCGGCAACGAGAATACATATTTTTCAATTAAATAGACCTATATCACCTGAAAAAAAAAAGAAATTACTCTATAAAAAAAGAGTTCATGAATAGGAATCATCTAGATAATAATATTTTAAAGGATATTCATTTCTGATGATAAAAATCAGAACGAAACAGCCAATTTTCGTTCGAAATATATGTAATATTATGCTCTAAGGGGAAGGAAGAGAATAGGTTTTATGGACGGGATGAAGAAAGGTAGGACTTATGCTGAGATGAATAAAGAAATACTAGAGGTAGAAAGGGCACGGCACGTGTAAGAGTCTGTTTGATATTCTCTGACTCTCATCACAACCTACCTCTAACCGGTAGATTACTGTAATGAATGAATGAATCGCAAAAGAAGCCTCTGCTTTCTGCTGGCGATGGTGTCATTAAATTACCTCAAAGCTATCGATAATTTAAATGATTGATTTCAAGGTGGAATTGAACAATTTTCTGCGGACACATTGAAAGCAGATTTCTGTATTATTGTCTCAATTCAATCAACTTCATTATTATCAAGGGTACATTTTAGCTAGCATGTGTTTTATGGTATACATACATGGTGAATATCCGCGTGGTATGTAACCCGCAGTTCACGGATGAGTAAACCAGGTATGCAGACCGCCTTATCTGATCAAGACTTCTGCAGCGGAGTGAATAATGACCATGACGGCATGTTTTAGGGGCTAGGAGAACCTATTCAACGGAATTAAATTGATTTCAATGTCTGAAATGAATTTTCTAACTTCCAGTTACGATGTCAGAAGTATGCTGTAAGCTCACTAAATATACGAACACGAAAATAGCCGTCAGCCTAAGGACGAATTCGCAGATCCGTAGGAAATAGTGACTAGATTTTGTGACTCCTCGGCAATTGAAGTGTTACTGTCTTAAAGCACGCTGACTGCTGGCACCAATACGTGGTTAGATTTTGACTCGGCCTCAACCCTGAGCGACCGAAAAAGATATCTGTGACATCGATTGCGCAACTGCGCTCGACCTTTAGCATTTGAGAACATTACCTCACGAGGGACAACCAAGCACGCAAATGGGTAATCAGGTATTCAACATTGCTTCATTATATTTGACCTATACCTCTATACCTACAATGTTTTATTCTCTTCCAAAATAGCTATCCGACAAGAATTGCTATTGTGCCTGTTGTGAAAGCAACAGGTATCTTCGATAACGAGCTCCCAAATCGATGTCAGTCGTGATTACTCTTGGAAGCTATAATCATGAATCAACTTCTCCTCAGTAACGTTTCAAAATGTGTAGTTTTTATTTCGATACTCACAAAGGGCATTATGTACGCCTATGGCATGTATCACTATTGATGGACCGTTATTGTGCTGTGTTAAGTGATTAGGCGTGATTATGATTTGGCAATTCCAGGATCTCTGTCCATTAGTATTTAACGGGTTTAATGACACTTTGGTTTATCTTTATCCAGTTTGGTCAAACTTAGATTCAGAAAATGAGAACGGTTCTTCATTATAACCACATCAGTAAACCTTTTTAGCTATGAAAGAAACTGACTACCCTGTGTGATTGGTCAAATAAAATCCTTGTTTTCTCGTTCTTCTTCTAAGAGGGACGACGGATTATTTTAAGTGAAGAGGTTAGTGCCATTAATGGAGTCATATATCTAAAAACCAAAGACCCAAACAACCATCGCTGCAGAATTATAACCTTTCCACGTAGTTAGAATAAGGTAAAAGGGACCAAACAGAAAGGTAGTTCCCGAAAGGAAGCCCAGGGGGCAAGAAGGTACTTGGACCCAATCAAGAGGGATTTTATACTAATTGCGCATTGCCTGGGTATAATCACTGAATAAACTTCACATTAGTAAGGAATTGAGGGCTGTGCTGAACCAATCCTTGGGTTGAAAAAATAATGATCCGTCTTATAAGTTCTTCCTCTCATAATTTATCTGGTGTGGTTTAAATGCATCTTTTGCTTCGTTTTAATCAAAGCTAGGGTCCATAGTCAAAAGATGTTTATTAATGTCGGTTGCCGCTCAAGTATGTTCGTCAACTCCGTGACAACTCTCTTTTGGGGCCTAAGTTATCACCCAACCCACCCAGAAATGAATGACATTGGCGCCTGTACCTTGAATTCACCCGGGCGAAGGAAAAATTAAAAAATGGATATTAAAAACGATCACCACAGCCAATGGGATCAGCTCCAGCCGGTTCATCCAACCGACTGATGACATTCTTTTTTTCCCGCTCTCTCCCTCTCTCTCCCCCTCGGCTCCAGTCTTCCCCCGTCCTCCACAAGTTCTCCCCTCTACCCTTCCCAACCTTTCGCTAACGACTTCTGGCTCGCCGCTAGTTTCCCTTGAACGCAAGATGGGCCCAGTGACCTACAGACGCCGGCAGAGGTGTGTCGAGTTGTTTTAATTTTTTTAAAAATCCCGCCTCCTGCTTGATGAAAAATATTTTTTAACGAGCGTCAAATTGCCGGTCCAGAAGGGACCAAGGGCGGCAGATCAGACGGCCGGACGGAGTCTGGGACAGTTGCGAAATTGCTCCAATCCCCTCCCCGGCACGTCAAGACAGAAGGATGAACCTACGCACTACTTCCCGTGATAATAATTAGGATATCTATTCGATCGTTTGATCGGAAACCCGAATGAAAGCAACTGCAGTACTTCTCAACTACTAGTTTGAGTCAGTTAAGTATTCGTCAACGTCAAGTCGCCAAAAATCATCGTTTCAAGGTATTTAACTATTGATTATAAGCCTTTTTTTATGGATAAAACTGGAAAACCTTTGATTTCAGATGAAATAGTGAGATAAAATTTAACCGTTCATTTATTTTACGAAGTTACTTTTACTACCTTGGACAGAAATCCGAAACAAAAATATGACATTGTGAATCTCCCGTTAATCTGCTAATGTGCCGATGGACCTTAGGTACTGAAAATAGGTCTGAGAAGGTCAGTTAGTGAGAAAACCCACTGAAACATATTTTTATTAGCCTACTTCAAGCCTGTCTTGAACAATTAAGGTTTTTCGTTATAATTAACTAAAATCTTAATTTTTATGCTTTGAAAAATTTCGATTGATTTGACTTCGCAGAAAGATTCCGTTGACACAATCAATATCTTTGATTTCTAATCGGGTCCACCTGTCATCGTCATTGGGCAACCTTTTTTAGAATGTGATATGATGAACTCTTTAATTTAAAAACATTCAGTTTTGATAACATGTACAATGAAATCAGGAAAAAGCAATCACAGTATAGAATTAGGGGTTTTAAGACCAGCGATCAATATTGATTTTCGTTTTATCTCAATATTACAAGTCTTAAGAATTTGCAAAGTACATATGAAGTAATGCATAAATGCACCAGAAGCGAAATAAGCATGCAAGGATGGAATAATATAGAGAAAATTCTTAATTCTTAAATTCTTAATTTTCCTGGGCTTAACGGGAACTAAGTTCTTTGACTATGACTATCCCGAAAGGTAATGACGTGATGGGTATATTTGCATGTATGTTCACATATCTATATTTTAAATGGGATCTAGAAATGTACAAAAGGCAATACTTTTTTCCTAACTGCCGTTTACATTTATTTAAACGACTTTGACTGCATGAAACGATAGGGAATTATGGAGAAAATTCTTAAAAATAGAGCTAGGTTCCTAGGCCTAACACCAATAACTAAATACACAAAAAACGATGAAATTCGCCATGAAAAATCATTTTTGGATCTCCCAACTTCCGGTCAGGTGTATTAGCCTGTTGCATACTCTGACCGTCTATTGGGAGATCTGAATTCGAATCCCGGTCAAGTTAAATGATTTTTTCATGGCGACTTTTACCGTTTTCGGTGTATATCTTTGCATCCGTGCATGTGACTGCGTACCATATCATACGTGCGATCGCAATGGTTGGAAAATTAGCAATAACTATGTTCTTTCAGTGTACCTACCACGAGAAGGAAACACGTGATTTGTGAGTTTGTATGTATGTACGTATGAAATATCATTTTATTAGTAATTTAACTGGGATTCAGAAATGAAAGACATGCAGCATCCGTTTCACATATATTCAAACTGCTATGACAGAATCACGATGCTTAGTCGTTAAGCACACCCTCTTTTGCCACTGAGGTGTCCTACCAACACTTAACTCGTGCCTACCACCCTCAACCACGATCGTCCCCACGTCCTCCCCTCCTGCCCAGCTTGTCACATCGCTCTGAGAGTGGCCTTGTGCTCTCGGGCACGGAATGCGCAACGCTATAAAGAGTGTGTCTCTTCCAACTCCTCCATCTCTTGCCACTCTCCCGTCTCTCTAACTCTCTCGTGGGGAGAAGGAGGCTGTGAAGGTCGTCCGGTTTCATCAAGAAGGCGCGACCGTTATTTGGCCGGTAGAGGGAGAGTGTAAGAGAGTGAGGGAGAAGCTCTCTGACGGGAGTTACAAGGGGAAAGAGATGTGTGGAGGACGTTGAGGGAGGTGATGGATAAGCCGGCCGGCTGCGAGACTACTTAGGGTGGAAAGGGTGAGGGTTGGAGGGGGAGGGGTGGAGAAGAACGAATGCGGAGATGGCATAGGGGGGGATGCTGGCGACAGGACGAGGAGGAGCGCGAATGTAAGTTGCGTCACCTGGTGGCGACAGCCATTAGAACGGCATTACCGTAGGTTATTTTCCGATTATTATCCAGTTTTAAGGAGGTCGGATTGTTGTATGAGTAAAAATATAAAGGTTGAATATTTAAAAGTCAAATTTATCATCTTTTAAGATTATCCCATTTCTCCTTCCACGGTAGGAGATGCGGCCGGATTATTAATTGGGGAAAAGAATTTGTTTTATAAAATCAAACGATAAATTCGTAATTTTTTTCAGATTTTAGGAACACTCGTTCAATGGTAGAAGGTACGCGAACGATAGTTGCGTCAGCAAATGTTGACAGCTATTTGAGTAGCTTAGCCGTATGCTATTTTCATGATTATTCCCCATTTTAAGGAGGTTGGCTGCTAAAAGAGAAAAATAATACGTTCGAATATGTAAACGCCAAATTCGTCATTTTTTCAGATTTTCGGTATATCTGCTCCCGCCACCGGGGGATACACAAAAATTAAGTAAGTTGCGTCACCTAGTGGTGACAGGGATTAAGGTGGCATTACTATGGCTATCTGATTATCACCCATGGAAGTTGCAACACAACAACGCAGATATAGATGCTTTGCAGTCGTTTCATACCTTGTGTATTCGGTAGACCACTTCAAAAGTAGATTGGGAGCAGAGTTGATGTGCACTGCAGTGCTTGAAAAGAAAAGAGCGTCCATATTCGCAACTGCGATTGTTGCTAATGCAATGATTTCCAGTAAAGGCGTAAGGCGTGCATAAAGTTGAGTTTTTGGTAACTTGTGGTAACAAGCACTCCCTATTAAGCACGTAGTATTAACGATTTTTTCAATATTTACAATAAATCTGGCATTGACATGTGCACCTACTGAATGCCACCTACTGGGAGATAACCGAGTTTTTATCGTCGTTCATGAGCGATAGTGTTCGGATCTACGTTAACTTCAACACATAGAATGGAAAATCCCTATGGAAAGTGAAGAACCAAGCGAATGGTATGCAGCGACAAGAAATTGAAATAAAAATCTTGTAATAATTTATCCGATTGGAAATTAGTGAGCACATCATATTTCACTCAAACTTTTCACATAACTTTTCTCAATTGTGGTCCTCCTCGCCGTTTCCTTCTTCGTTTCAACATGTGGCGGAGATTAACGGAGAAAACGGTCGCGACTTAATCACTTAGAACTGGGCGGCGAAAGGCGCTGAATACGACACATCGTGATTTTCCTGTCGCGGGCTTGAGAGGAATGCAACGCGGTCGTTACGACACCTGCTCGCGTGCTTGCGTGATAGAGTGAGTGGGTACAGGACTCGACGAAGAATACCACCTCCCCTCAGTGCCCGCAGGCTCCCTCCCGCAAATGGACCAGATTCGGAGGATCTCCCTCTTGCTGAGCTCGTCGGCTCACATCCCGGGGCCGTGTCGTGGTGTTGGCGGCTGCGGCGACCGCGCCGGGCCGGTCTCCGCCACCGGTGGGACGAGGAGAGAATTTGACCTTTAAAAAGCGACACGATTGGGAGCCCGAAGCGGCAGTTATGCAAGGCCACGCGACGATGGAGTCGCTTTAGGGAGGCAGGCCGCACCTTGCACCTCAGGCTTCTCGGTTAACCCGAATATATCAGGTTTTAAAAAATAAAAAGCTTCCACTGCAGTGGAAATAATGGGCCCCGGACCAGGCCAGGACGACTAGCCGTGGAGGGGGAAGAAGAGGTTTGCATATTTAGAAAGTGACTCGCTCATCCTACCCTCCGCACAAATTTCAGCCCTCTCCGTCTGAGATGAGATTTCAATGTGAATTTTTATGCCTCGTGCGGAAAGATAAAAATTATGAACTGGCATGCGTTAGAGTAGAATATTTGAAGAACATTTTAAGATTGATGGACGGTTACAGAAAACGACGAGTATAAATAAAGTCGGAAAAAGGACATATAGAAATAAAATTGAGACACCACTAAGCAAAATGTGTAATGCAAATATTGGAAATAAAATAAGGCACTGAAGGCTTTCCGAAGGAAGAAAGATGAACCTCATTTAAATGCTTTTAAGTGTGTTCTTAAGGACTGAAATTCGTTCGGAGGGGATGCGAAGAAAACAGCTTCAGGCGCTATCAACCAAAGGATTCAATCTGGAACTCCATAAAGAATTGTATAACTGCAATCCTAAATTACTGCAATGTATGGGTCGTAAATAGTATCGGAAAAACTTAAGTTGGATATTATATATCTTTGAAGTTTGTCTACAGAAAGAGGGTAATGATTATATTTATGAAAACAGTTAATCAATTGAGTTCTGTAGAAAATAGGAAAAAGAATTTTCAATAAACTTAACACAGTGGAGAATTAAATGGATAGGAAATATTTTACGAAAGGGCCGGTTAAGGAAATGAAAATCGGAAAAAAGGATGAATGATACGCAAAGTTGAAGATGTAATTTAACGACAAATCTAATTTCGGAATGGATCACAATGAGCTAAAGTAAATAGCTCGTTGAAAAATATTAAGAGATAGCTCCTGACTTGCTAGTAGATTTAGCTTTAGCTAGTAGATTTAGAGGGAAATTTGAGGACACATCGTGTTCAGTGTGTTTCTGTAAGAACAATCCTTATTACCTTGGAAAGTTCGTTTTAATAATAAAGGAGACGGATTCAAATCTATCATTTTTAATTTATCGATGAATGTTGAGAGGTTTTACCTAGTAAGTGAGTAGAATTAGTATGTCACAAGTGATAGATGCAAGGTTCGTAAATGATTGCCTAAGAATTGGAGGTATCTTTGGTATCCTTTAAGTGTAAATTAGTTTCAATCATCCATTTGTAACTTGTATGAATACGATTTCTAAATAATCATTAAAATGTTGAGAATTCCTCTGAATAATATGCGATAAACTGTTACGGGGATGGCAATATTGGCGTTACAGGTTGTGGTGAAAACTGTAAAGAGCAAATTACAATATAAGCTTTAAGAACAATTGTGGCACCAAATTCAATCTCTCTGATACAATCGCACCGTGAAGCGTTAAGAGCTCCTATATGTTTTTGACTTGAATTGAAAGCTAGTAATTAGTGCTGTGTTATGATATGCCCTTCTTGGGCTGATTTAATATTTTTCATTGACCTGAATTTCCCCTACCCGCACTATAAATGACTAAACTCTTACGAAGCATTGGCATTATTTTTATTCAAGCGTCAAACCACAATGAGACCAGTTATTGCAGTCTATCGAGATCAAACGGAATAATGGAAACTACGGCTCAAATTGCTTCCTGAGGGAAATGGAGGCCATATCCTACTCATGTCAAGCGCAACAAATAGCCATTTTTGCTACAAGTACTCATCAAGGCATCCACGACTCATTATATGAGAATGGATTACTCTGGAAGAGTCCTTTCAATGATCAGGACTTACACATTAGGGCGGCTACATATAAAAACACATCATCTGATTGTACATACGCAAGGATCTAAAAACCATTCATTCACTGAGCCAGTTTTGGAGGCGTTTCCTCGCTTTCTAAGCAGAGAAAGTGGCTGAAATCAATACAACCAGATGAAAGAAAGAGTTTAGAAACAAAAAGAAAAAACATTTTTTGCAGAAACCATGCAAATTTTATGTTCGGTAAAGTGTAACTAAGCGTGAATAGATGTTGCCTCAAGCACGTGTGGATTTCGCAATGAATCGACGGAATATCTATGCGTTATCGCGTAGAGAATGATACAGCATAAATTTGGTCCAGGTGCTTGAGAAACTGGATTGATCCAGTCTTTCCGTTCTAGTGGCACGATTCCATTTCGATATAACCGTGACGGCATTCCATTTCCCTTGGATGTAAGTCAACACGCACTCCCCTAAATTAGTTGAGGCAAAGTATTGAGTTATTATCGACACCTTTGGCAGAAAAAAGGTGGACAAACTGTAACTTGTCGTTTACAAAACGCTGACCTTATAAATTGCTTAATAAACAATATTCATAATTTTGGATTTGAAGCGTCATATTCTGTGAGGGTAAAATTACGGCAAGTAAACATGCTTCAACAAAGAGTTGCTAAAACTCCTGGGATATTTTGCAAGAAACGGTAAACTTATCGCCGTTTTGTAGCAAAAAAAGTGATTATCTCCAAAGCATTTGTTCGCATCTCTCTTCTTTGATACCATATGCAGCATTACTATTTGCTGGCAAATAAAACTGCTGCTAGTACTTGGCATGAGAATGATTAATCGCCCTTCTTGTTGTTGCCAAAGGAAGTCACAGTGTTTTAATCATTTTATTTGTTGCGTTTTCTCAAGGGTAACCTTCTGGTTGATTCCAAAACGCACGTTTCAGTTCTTTCTTTCTCCGGCAGCATAATGCGATGTAATGTATGAAGGGTGAACTAGGGTCTGATGATAGGGTAGTAAAACTTGACTTGATATACGTAGCCTTGTACTAATTGTAAACTAAGTGACTCAGAGAAACGTAGCATTAAAATGAATCAAGGGAAATATAGGAGCAGTGTCCTAATTATTTGTAATGTATAATCTACTATATCCTGCGTGAACCCATCATTTTCATTAGTTTAGGGAAATACAGTTTAAACGAATATTTAAAATGGCATTTAAATTAATTATTACGGAGGAACCTTCCTGGCCGAAGGACGCCTACGCCGCCTAATGCGATGTAAATGGTGAACTAGGGTTTGATGATAGGGTAGTAAAACTTGACTAGATATGCTTAGTCTTGCACTAATGGTAAACTGAGAGACTCAGAGAAATGTATCAAGGGAAATATAGGGGCAGAAAACTAATTATTTGTAATGGATAATCTACTATATCCTGCGTGGAACCATCATTTTAATTCGTTTGGGAAATACAGTTTAACCGAATATTTAAAGAGGCATTTAAATTAATTAACGGTGGAACCTTCCTGGCCGAAGGACGCCCGTCGCATCACCTTCCTCCTCGCCGCTCTTGCCTACGCTCTTACAAATCTCTTTCTCCGCATCTGCTTCGCTGAGGTGGTAGGCTGTGGAGGCGTGATTGGACGTGTAGACTTGAGCTGGCGAGTGAGAGTCTTGAGAAGGGAAAATCCAGGAGCAAATGGCCGTGGGAGAGGGGGAGAGACAGGAGCAGCGGGAGGGCCGGGTAACAGCTAGCGGGGGACTGTCCGCCGCCTCCGGGTTGACTTAAAAAAGCCGGCCTGCGAAACGAAAGGCTTGAGGAAGAGATGGCGATGCTTAAGGAGGAGGCGGCGCGTGGAGGAGGAGCGACGTCCGCTCTCCACTTGGAAAAGGAATTGACCTTGCCGTGAAAGAGATAGTGTCCGCGCGTATTTGGTCTTGGGGCCGCTGGGAGTCGACGTTACGAACACACACATGTCCGACGCTGAAGGGAAGCGGGCACACCTATTTCTCCTCCTTTGATTCCTTCCTACTCTTTCTTTTATAGCGCCTTCCCCTTTTTCGTCAACTTCCCTGGAAAGGCTGTGGAAGCTTTCCTATCACGTTTATAACATCTCTCGAGCACCACGTTTCCTTGCAAGAACCATGTCTTTCATGTTATTTCATAAATGTGACGACGAGCTACCTCAGGTCGTATTACGACTCTTCAAAGTTAAACTGTAAATTTAGCTAAATGTTTAAGTTTTAAGACAAAATTTGTGTTGTTTCCAAGCTTTCTTCTATATAAAGGTTTGCTTTGTTTTCGGTTTTGAGCGTAGATTAAGGATAGTCGTATTACGATATGCAGCTACTTGATGCTTTGTGACCAGACTTATTGACGGAAGTAAAATATCACAATGCATGCGCTAAGTACTTGTAGAGTGCAGAAAATTTTGCTTTTTCCGAGGCCGCGTTGCTAATGATTAGGTACAAGCTTTCGTGTGATATCGCGTAGGGTTAACTATTTATTATTATTTTCATCTCACTTGTATACTCTCCCGTGGGTAATAACTTAAAAAATATAATTTTATTAAAATACCTGATTTGAAAACTTCACCCTTGCCAAGGCACATTAAATTTTTAAGGAACCCATACTATCATTTTCATTTAGTAAAAAGACTGAATAAACAGCAGAAATGGGAAAAAATTTTATCGTAAAACATTTTCAGATGCCAGACGCCGGAAAGTGTAAGACTTTTGAAACCATCTGAAAGAAATACATACGGATACAAAATTTCGCCTACGTAGTTCTATCGAAGGTGGCAGAGAATCGGTACTGGAAATTCGGTGGATACTATCAAACCAAAATTAAAAATATGGCATTCAGAATTATCCATCTAATGCTCCGAAAATACAATATTACTAAACGATTATGGGTATTAAAGCGAGAATTTACTCGCACGATAAACTCATAAAACCCCGTATTACTCTCGCTACCATCATTTAAAGAGAACTCTATCGTCTCAATGTCATAATTGAGATAAAACGCATTCATTTGTAAGCCCATTCATGTATACCATGTTAAATATATTGCAAGTTCCATTAGAATTCTGTCAAGTTCTTTCCAATCTCACGTGGTAAAATAATATGCAATCTTTATAGCTGTAAAAGGTTTTTATTTGTTCATTAGAGGTTATAGAGATTGATATGCAGCATTTGCCATTGAGACGCAGTAAATCTCTGACTCACACTGAACTCAAGTATCATTTAACGTCACTTTAAACGACATTTTTGCAACCGCAGGAACGAGATTAAAGACGCAATCAGTGTGGAAACAGGAGAGGTGCGCTCGTGAATCGTAAGAGGTGTGAGAAGGGTCGGTTTTAGGGGTCATCTGTAAACTGCGTCTCTCACAAAGGACGTGGTGAGAGGAGTGGTTAACATTGGGCGTGGATTTCGGGTTACAGGACAGGGAACGGGCTGATATTTAAGTGGCGCAGGGTGAATCGGAAGCCTCGACGCCTTATAGGATACGTCCTTGGTCTGACAAGAAATTAGCATAGTCCAGAAGCAGGATTTGTAAACGTTCGAGTTGATTGACTTTCTGGATCCGGCGCAGTAGTTCGGAATCCCAAGGACAAGCGACAAATTTTGGGAACAAATGCTAGGACGAATGAAATAAATGAATATTAAATATATGATTATATCAAAGAAAACTGAAGCAATCAGCGAAACAAAACCTCTACTGCCATTACTCAGTAACTGGCGTATTCCTACAAATAACCATCGATCTTTGCGCTAAATTGCAAGGCCAAGAAGAGAGAGGTTTTTTGCACGAAGTGTCTTTGATTAACGGCAGGTAGTGCGCAATTGCACTTAAATGCAATAAACTCGTAGTAATGGTTTAAAAACGGAAATGCACGAGCTAATTGACCTAGTTGCCCGATCCTCCAGCCGTTGTATGGCGTGAATGGTAAGAAACCACTCCACATTAAAACAGACCGCGCACTTTCGAATTGATTTGAAATTTATTTTTTTTTGTTATAAAAAGGGAAATAGAAGCTTTATTTGTGGAATTTTATGACTTTAGAAGCGGAAAAGTAAGTATGAAATATATATTACTATGTTTTAATTGATTTCAATACTTTTGACACGAGTTGGGCAAAGGAGCAAAGAGACCATAACCAGTCTGCGCTAAAACGTGAAGTAATTTCTAAGGGCTTTGATAAGCTTTTGAGAACGCAGCATTAAAGTTACATAAATACAATATTGGCCGCTGCGCATTAGACCTCAGTCAGTTTCGCGAGAGATATTCGGTGATGTCCAAGGCATAAGTCTGGGTTTTCCAGGAAACGTTTCAATACCCTTCTTTTCCGATGACCCATAGCCGCCTCGAGACCTTCGCAAAAAGTCGAATTAAAAGCATGACAGCGCAGCACAGGAAGCAAATGGCATGGCTTAAGTACCACAGAACCTCAAATTAATTGAGTGGGTGAAATCAGACCTTGATTCTCTTGTCAAATAATGAATTGAGGTCACGAATTTGAATGACCATATATCATTTTATAATTTTTGGCGTAATGAAACGTTCCGTCGTTTGCATCGTCTGTCAGTTGAATACCTACGCTATTCTGTTGTGTAATTTACTTGACCGGCCGAAGTTAAACTCGTATCATTAATATGTATTGTAATTTTCAGATGAGTCTCCTTGGTCTTTTGGAGAATATAACGTCAAATAATGAACTCTCATACGTACTCTTGCAAAGTTTTTCGTAACCCACTACTTTTTTACGTTTTACCGTATTTTTAAGCTCATCATAAAATCATGCAGAACATCAAGTCAAGGCACGTCGCCATAAGTGGCATGCCTCTTCTAATATCATCTTTTAAAGGATTCATTGTTTGCTCTGCAAGTTTAATTCTAGGCGTACTTTTGATCTTTAACCGATAATTACTCAAGAATGTATGATAGAAAACAGGAAAAAAAAGGACTTCGCAGTTATTTTGTACGAGTTCATTTACTGTGCCACATATTTCGTGAAAATGTAAAATGCTCAGGTAGTCATCGTGCCTGATTTGTCACGAGGTGATCCAATGGGAGGGAGGCATCCTCATCTCAGTGCATTGATGAGAAGTGGTCTACCTAGAAAGCGCATGACGCGATTGGCTGGTTTCTTTCTGGCGGAGGACTCGGCCCACGTGACCCTACGCGGAAGAAATCACGTGCTTAGCGGGTCACGCGCACTCATCAAGCCGGACGACCCAGTGAGATGAGAGACTAAGGAAGTGAAGAAAGTGAAAATGAAAAGAAATAACACTTATGTATACCTGCGTATGAGAATATAAAAGAAACTGGGAGGAATTGGCAATGTTTGCATTTACGAAATCTAAAATAAAAAGTACAGACGGTCGTGTAGATTTAGCATATTTGCATCCGAAAGGGAGATAGAAAATGAATTAGCTCCCGCAATTGCAAGACCATGTATTTATTCAAATAATGTATGTACAATGATGAGGAAGAAGAGGTTTCTTTGAAATGAGCCAGGAGAATAAATAACGGAGGCTTCGAAACGCTCACGTGCTGAAACCAGACTAGAGACAAACATGATGCGGCAAGATTAATTTCGTTTTCTTTTAATCCACTGTGGTATGGAGGGGAAGGAGAAAGAGAAAATATCCTTTCAAGTAAATAGAGATAAAGAAACAAGTATTGTTACTTCATAAATCTAGCAACAGGGTAGTTTCTTGCATGAAGGAATACTGACTTTAAAAACATATTCGTTGCACTAAATTGTTCTATTATTATCGCGCTTGTCATCAAATATCAGCCTGTTTAACGAAGTATTTGAGACTTTCATTTGTAGTGAATTAAATCAGGGCTTTGGCAGGATACGGATGATATGGATGTAGGAAAGCGCTCCATATTGGTTAAAATGTACCCCTTCGATAGACTTTTCAAAACATCACTCAATTAGTTAATAGGAGAATAATACAGAAATTAGCATGTGAATAAAATGGTACGCATTTTGTTCAGCTTGAAAAATTTTAACGAGAGGAATCAAAGCTTTTCACCGCCTCTAAAGTGTTATAGAGACAAGAATTTACATTAAGATAAAATGAAAAAATTGCATTCATTTTTTCCCGTAATAATTTTCAGTACTTCACGCAGTGCCACACAATAAATCCGTCCGAAATCTGGGCCAGAAGCTATATTTAACATGTCAATCGTGTTTCACGAGTGAGGGTTATTAAACATTAGTTTCCCGTCGTGTCTATCCACCAGGATGAATTTCAACTTTTATTTTTTCATAGAAACTTCTATGCTACCTAAGATCCAAAAAGGACAGCCTTCAATATGCAATCCGTTTGTGATCTCTTCATTAAGATGAAAATATGCAGGAAGTACTGTACTGTCTCGATTATCCGAGTCACGATTTTCCGAGCTTCTGCATAATTCGAGGTACGGATACTTGTGGCTTTGCCACACTAGTTTAGCTAGTGCCAACGAAAGCCGGAATGCGGGAGAGGGTTCAGTCGTTTACACGGTAGGATTGACATGCCTACTTTATCATTTTAATGCCTCAAACTGAAATACGGCAAAGCGTAGAAATGTTTTATTTCTTCTACTCAACTTTTTAGTGTGCTGCATGTTTTTACATAAAACTTGCAGGAAGACCAACGAAAGCTTGCACTTAAGTAATACTATTATTGCTACCGAAAACAAGAAAGTATATCTTATTTTAGTCATAATTTATATCCGAAAATTACCCTTCAGTGTTCTCTGAGGTTTTTATTATCCTAAGACCCCTCGAACCATACATCCTCGCATAATTGAGACTGCACCGTAACCTTATTCTATGTTCATTGCTCATTTTGCGTTCTTTTCAGTTTCTTGGGACATGGGATGCAAGGTATCCGTCAAGAGGACTCATTTCAAACCCGGAAGATGTTCGGTGAGGCGAATTTGCAGTTTCCGTGGTGGCCTACTCAGCGATTTTGTCGCAACCGGCAGCGGCGACGGCATCTGAGAGTAAGTGAGACTTTCACCTTTAGCCTTTCGATCGAAAGAGTGGCGCGGGTTCGACACCGAGCTCCTCGAGATTTCCCGTGATTTATTCAGCCCCATCCTTTGGGAATGAAAGCACGCCTCTCTCCTACTCCCAACTATTGAGTTTTGAGAAACTTACCATATCATTCTCTACGCGAAAGGATTATTTTCACTAAGTCCTAATGTCGGACTTAATTCCACTTAATGACATATTGTTTCTCACATTGCCTATTCCATTCTACAAGTGGTCCATACCTGTACGTGAGGATAAACAACGTATGTTGCTCATTAAGTATTTCCGCGAGAGTTCATTCTCTGAGCATCCAAAAAAGATAAATGAAAAGAGAAAACCAACTTCCGTCATGGCACTTTTACATAGATTTGAACAGCAAGTTGCTGTATTTTTGGCCCGTTAATTTTATTTTTATTCAGATTGAGAACATTTGAAAAGAAATTTTCGAACGTAATTTCCTGATTTATAGCTCATTACATTCTTAACAATAATATTTTGTGGTCTAATGCAAAGAGTAATATAGGAATTTTAAAGTTTTGGGGGTCATTTTTCTATATGAATCTGGATAGTGTTTTAATGGGAAAACCTCCATTTTTGATAGGCTATAATTATTGTGATTCAGAGTACGGAGTACTCCGTAATCTTACCTTTAGCTTTGAAAAACGGTCTAGTGGCATTGACTTACCGGACGAACTGACTTATGCATGATATACCAACATGGGAAGCAAGTTTAACCCTAAAGTAGGCTCGAGTGACGCTCTCCCACTTTGGAAGCATCTCTCGATCATTGGGGGTTAGCATCGGCTCGGATTGTGATGTGAAATCATCCCTTTATCCAGAGTAATGTTGTCCCTGTCTGCCGGTGGCAGGCAGTAAGATCAAAATGACCTAAGCTGTTGAAACACGTTATACTGATTTACTAGTCAAACGAAGTAGGATCGTACTTTTTAAAGACGACTCGAAATTTATTCAGGAAAACATGATGGTTTCCGAGAGGTTTATTCGTTTGACTCGAATGTGAGCGAATAACATAGCGTAAATTATAATGTATCTCGTGCACATTTTTCCTCGAAAATAAGAACATAGAAAACCGGTGCGCGTTATATAAGAGTATGACATTCTATAAAGCTGTGCGCCTATCGTTGCCACCCATCTTTAAAACAAGGGCCCGGAGAAATAAAATATATTTTATCGTGTGCTGAAAGAAAAAATACGTTCACCTTCATAGTTATTCACGTTATTGTTTTATTACAATATCCCCCACTTTTTATTAAAATTGCAACTCCCGGGATTTTGTTTTTGATATTCTTTTTGTGAAAATGTAAGTACGCTTCCTATATGAGGGTGCGTGGTACGTGCGTAAATATGGCATAACGCTTTCTCGAGGCGGAGTGAAGCGACGATGTCGTTATGATGGCGACAAAGTGCCCTCCCCGTAATAGGTTGCTGACCCTTTACAGCTCTCAAGCTCGCACGTTAAAGCGGAGAGCCATCCTTTTCATCCGTTCCCTCAGACGGCAAACCAAAACCCATTATAATACCCCCGCTGCACGCGTAATAAAAACACACATACTACATAGCGGGCGATGGAATCGCTTCCGTCGATGCTATAAAAACCGACCGATGGCCACTTCCTCCCTTCGACGCCGCCGTAGTCACGTGACACCCTCGCCTGCGGAGAGGAAAAGGTGGTCGGGAAGGCATTGATGAGGGAGAGGAGAGGGGGGCGGGGTTGGCGGGTGATGGAATTAAACACATATATATTACCTACGTGTACGCGGATAGGTTGCGGAAAGAAAATACCGTCACCGCGAAGGATTGAACCCGGCTGTGACGGGACCGGAGGAATGCGATGCAACCCGATTGGTGTCACCTTTCAGTTCCGCCTCTGCACGGGGATGAAATCAGTCGATGGTCGATCTCGCTTTTGATAGGGGTTTTGCTGGTATCGACTGCTTTTGTTCATACGAAACAATGAACCCGCATTGAAGCACATACGCAAACACGAGCATGCACGCATGCGCAAACCTTGCCTACCTCTCGTCATCACACGTCAAAAGAAATAAAAAAAAATCGGATGGATTCGGTGGTGAAAACACGTAATCTCTCCAGAACGCGTGGACTCAAGGAATTGAAGTGCATCGGAGACGCACACACGTTCATCTTATGATCGGCAGAGATATGACGCACTGTTCGGAAGGGTGAAAGAGTGGAATACACCAAGGGCCGAGCTAACGAACTCTAAACCTGCTGGGACAAGTTACGCATTCTCTAAGGACAGCACCATGAAAGTTTGATTCGACTCCTGCGGTACCTGATGACGTTTTCTAACGAATCTGCGAATGAATCATATCCATTGAATTTCGGCTACGGAGGTCTTTGGCAGAAAGACGCTTACATTTGTCATCATTCCAAAATGCAGTCTTTAGCCTTAAGCTATCTTCAGGAATGTGACAAACATTAATAAATGATATGATAACTTCACAAAGCATTGTCGCATTTAGAAAATATCTTAAATATTCAACTGGATTTAGAAGTTTCAAAGAAGTATGAAAGCAACTACGGTGATATAATCGGGTTAGTGAACACTGTCATAATAAAAAAGCAACGAATAATCCACCTTCAAAAGGAGTTACGTGAACACAGATATTGTAAATAGTCTGATGCATACACGTTGGCATACCCATAATTTTATTGAACCGCCCCTGATAATAACAAAGGTTTAGCTTTAAATATAAGGAACTTGATGTCTACGGTATTTTAAATTAACAAGTTTTTAAAAATATTCAACGGCAGTAATAAATTGGCACCACTCGTCAAAAATACACAACAATTGCTGAATTGCCCCTTTTTCCCGCATACCAACACAGCAATTGTGTATTTTTGACGAGTGATGCCAATTTATTACGTCCATTGGAGATTTTAAAAACTTGTTTAAGGTTTAGCTGATAATACACCTAATAGTGGGATTTTAAGTGTAGGCACATAATCTTCCTATTTTATTGGTGTTACTTTTAGAACGTTGACTGCCAAAAATTACTAAAACTTACGATAAATACATAGACCCTAGTGACTGAGGCCTGCAGATCAGTTATAAAACTGAATTCATGCGCAAATTCTTGCGTGCATTTTCGCACAAAGTCATTTTCCGCATGACGACCGTGATCCGACAGATGCAAAATCCGCGAAAAAATTTACCAACCGAACTGCATCGTAGTTGAAGTCCTGTTCCGTAAAAGAGAGCGATGAAAGTAAAAGAATATCTTACCTGCGTCATCGTGACGAAGTAAACGTCTTGGTGGTTGGAGAGGATCTCGTCGACCCAGTAGAGGAAGGCGTCCAAGAACTCGGGGTTGTTCTTGAGCCATGCCGCGTGGAAGTACAGGCCAAGTGGTGCCCTATTCTGGTTGTAGTGACGGTCGAAGTTGTGGTTGAGGAAGTTGTAAAACTGGTCACCTGTAATCCCAGACGAAAAAGAAAGGAAGAGAATTGTTTAATTACATATCCACTTGGGGCACAAGGATGATGATTACCTGTACATACAACAATGATATTGAAGTTCTATAAACCTAAGTGAAGTCGGAAATTCACTCATGTCAACCCAAGTAAATATATTGAATGATCAGCGCAGGTGAATTTTGGTGGATAATAGTGAATATAGTTCGAATATATCAACACTGAAATCACTTAGGAACGAATCCTGCCCACAAATATCGCGCTAGATGCTGAAGACGCCTCTCTCCATGCGATTCTTAGGGCCTCTTTTCAAAGAACGGTACGTTACGACTATTTTTACTCCATCCAAATTGCCGAAATATAAGTGGCTTTAGGCTGTGGTGCACAACGGCAGTTGCAAAAAAAAGAGTGCTTTTCCCAGTGCAGAACGGTAAAACAGCTCCAATTTGTAATTCATAGCCTCATAGCGAGCTCATCTCTTTCTATTTCTTGCACACTGGAATTTATTCAATAAAGTATAGATCTCTTTTTGGTCACGGCAGTGACAAATAGGGAATGGCAGAAGAGATAAAATATTTAATTTAAGAGACTATTTTTTTAGCATGAAAAGGTCTCGGACCAGATCGCATTATTTTTTGTGAGGGTTTTGATGGTTATATCCAGGTACGAATGCTTGTCATTAATAACGTCTGGATTCCACGTTTTCACATTACTATGGGGAATGTTATGCCAGTACCTTTCCTTCAACCGGAGTTTGAATGTTTGAATTACACTTTCTCCCATGATTTCGATTCATGTGGCTCAACTTTCCCATGCCACCACTTTATAATATAGATTTGATGTGTGTGCACGAATTTCAACGACGCTACAACATTCCTTAATTTGAATTTTTGAAATTATGGAGAAAGTTATTGCGATTGAGCAAGCACTTGTTGTACGATCTTGCGTATGAATATTCATTTTTATGTCACTTTTACAACTACAGAATTTACGCAGACACTGAAACGTAAAAAATAATTCGCGACCGTTGTTTGCGAGAGCTCAAAAATACATCTTTGGGGTAGAAAGTTCTCATCTTAGCGAGAGAGATTACCACGCCAAATAAAATAGGCCGAACTAATTAGACTACTTTCATTTCATATTAGTCAGACGGTGACCCTATGCATGTACGATGAAGTGCGGTATAGTCTCGACTCTCCCCGGCCCGGTTTACCAAGACTCCCTATAATATGAGGTTCAGGTAAATATGTTGTGGTAGTACCTAGCCATTGCAGCTAGCTCATGCAAGCGTATGTAAGGGTCCGGGTTCGATCTTCGCATGCCCAGGGTTTGACTTAACTTTCTTATCCTCCCGTAATCAAGTGGAATACAGCAAAGCAAGGTAATATTTTATTTTTTTTTTCGTAATTTATGGGAGGTATCAATTCAAGGTTTTGACGTTTGCGGATATCGGAACACATCAGCACATCGGAACACAACAAACAACACGAGTGACAATGAAAGTAACGATGTGTGCTGGCGAAACGTTCAGTAACCTCCCGGTAGTACCTACCGGTCTACTGTTTTGAATTCTTATCGAATTCGTTTGAGATATACATTTATAAACGCACGTTTTTACCACACAGCAGTAATAAAAATTTGTTTTCTTATATGACGCCTTTAGTGAAAATCAGTTCATGGACGACAATTGCCTTGCGATTATCGAAGTTCTTATCTTCTCAAACACACTCCAGCACATGTCAACGAAACAGCTGATCAGTTTTGAAGCGTGTAGGCATAAATGTATGCTTGCGATGTTTTTTTCTCCAATAGAAACTTTTGAATGTCATATTCAGGCTATATTCGAGTACTACTACCTTAAAAAAAATGAAAGTGTGCAATGCTCGTATTTGGATGCACTTCAGCTACTATATTTCATATTGCTACATTGTGTAATGATTTGGTGCTCATTTTACTACATAGAGGTACAAATCTACCATGAAAGCGTCTTGAGGAGAAAATAAAAAAAATAATCCAAAGAAAAGCGGAAAGTGAAAATGAAATTTTTCTTTTTTCTAAATTTTACTCCAAAATACTTGAGTTTGAGCTATATTCGGGGCCCTTTACATTAGAGATAATCGCGGGCATATATTTTATGCATTTGGAAAGACGTCTTTGCTTCCGCACTTGAAAAGTTGGAGATAGTTGCTGTCGGAGAGGAAGACGGGACTCTTCTTGAGTTGGGAAGGAGGAAGGGTATATCTCATTTTGGGTCAAGCTCTCTCATCCCTTCAGACGAGAGAAATCCACCGCTTTTGCTCCCCGGGACATTTGTTGGGTCGACGAGACGGATTTATGGCCTACATGCAAAACTACAAGAAAAAATACCAAGCCATCGGTTGAAAAACCTCCCGATATGAGCACTCAACGACTGAGCTTCAAAATTTCGCAGGGATCCTGACCCTTAGCTTAGAATAAAACCTTCGCTTATCAGTGAAAACCATGCAAGGCTAAAGATTCTTATTATAATATTTGCACTTACTCTCTATGTAAATCTCTTGAACCTTGCCACTGTTATTGATATATTGCAATATTTTCCGTTGTCCAGCTGAAAGTCTTCTTCCGACAGATAGCTTATCTCTGGCAATAGTTTACACCTTTATATCTTCTTTCCATTTTATTAGAGCATTTGTTTCGTTTATGGTAATGGGCGCGTTATCTGTGTTATAGATAGCTACCTCTTCAGATATATTTTTATATCAACTCCATCCAATCAAGATCTTTAAAAGGCGCAATCTTTGTTTTCTATTGAGCAATTTTTCTACTTTGCAAGGAAGAGTAGCACCTTTATTTTTACTGCATATTCAAGACTGCATCGTAACCGAATAGTTAACTCTTCTTTGTCATCTGTTGTCAAGACTATGGTTTATTTGGCCCGAGAAATGAAAGAAAACCATTCTTACAGCGAACAGTGGTTTTTATTATAGTTGTACAAAATTATTCTGAGATAATTTACTGGAAAAATCCATATCGTCATTTCTTGTGCCATTCTTCATTGAACTGTGATTTCCCAAGGCACTTAAATAATCGTCTTTCTCTGCTAGGCCGAATCTATCAATATTAAAAGCACAATCTTCTCGCTTCTGGAGTTAATTTGAACAGGTTTGTTTCGAAAATCTTCGCGTATTGTTTATGACCTTTATCGTCTTTTTAGATATCAGAACAACAAAAATATAACGAAAAAAGGCACTGAATGAGACGTTCCTACATTTGAAGTAACGTGTTTCAGATGAATGAAACACTGTCCACTTCAGCATTCCTTTTCTTGACTTTTGCCACTTTTTTGCATTTTTTCTCACGTACAAAGGCCTCAAATGCCAAAATTGGATTTTTCCTCAGATCATGTGAAAAACAGTACGCTTATAAACTTTCCAACGTTACAGCTCATTCCTTTATGAATACTTACGATGTAGCGCGATAAGTTTAGAACAAGAGAGAGCGAAATGCTCACAGCCTCAAGTAAGAGCCTCATGCCATCGTGGGAAGAATCATTTTCTCGAGATAAGCGTGTATTACTATTTGATGACACAAAGACTGTGGGTATCTTACATAGGTTCTTGAATAAGCCTGATTCATTACTATGATAGGGCATACTGCACTGCTTTTGTGCCACGTATCACTTTCAAAAGAGTAAAAGGTTTTCCTGTCATGTGCTTTTTGAAAGATCTGAGTTCTTACTTAGCTACAGGACCCAGCTGGTTTTCGTGCCTCGCCTCACTGTGAAAAGAGTGAAAGATTTTGCTATCGTGTGGTATCATGTAGTACCTTCGGGCAATTGTTTCTGACGACTACACACATTATTTCGGCAAAAATTCGTTTTACCTTTACACGTTAAACTCCAGAAGTGAGTTTGATTTGTTGAAAAACACCTGTAAAGGAAAATACTTCAAGAATTCCCTTTGATATTAGGCTTGCTCTTGAAGTTTCCATTTTCCAAAGAGTGCATTTTTGCTACGCCTTACGCTGAACTTTGTCGTGTGTAGTAAGAGTAGTACTATTTTGTTTAACGTGCTTCTACGGCTAAGGTCATTTCGCACATACTGTCTGCCACTTCCAGACAGGGGCAACAGCACTCGGACGAATCGAAGGATCACCCCTCCAAATTCGATCCGAGCCCAAGGATGCTTAACTTCGGTGATTGATCGGGAACCGGCGTATCGATCGTGGAAGGCCGTTACCCTTGTCGTGTATAACTCCCTGTCAACATCGATCAGCGAATCATTTTCGTTGTATAGACTTGAGAGATCAGTGAAGAGAGAGTGAATTGCCTCCCAGCCAAGTCGCGTACCGATTTCGTTTTCGCACGTGGCGAAAGTCGCAAGCGAAAACCGAAGATCCGTCTTGGAGAAGTTCGATCTCCGCCGCCAGCTGGACCGACAGTAGGTCCTCTCCCCCTTATCCCTGATCGGTTGAGACGACCTTCGCACACTCGTGAAAACGCAACTTTGATCGCGCCGACGCAAAGTCGAGAGAGTTTCCTCAGAGATTAGGAGCAAGTGGAGAGGCGAAACGTTTGCCAAGGAAATCAACTCTCACGCCACACGCGAGCACTCTACGGTGAGGTTCATGATCCACCGCCGACCATCTGAGGGTCACACATTCTGGTCCACGGAATGAGGTCTCCCCGGAGATCCACTTCCTCTGTCGACCTTCCGCCTGAGAAAATAAGAGCGCTCCTTTTTTTTTATCGAAGGAGAAGGTGGTGAGGTGGATAGCCCCTTTATCGCAAACGTGGTGGGTTCAAGAAGGAAGAGACATCTCAAGGTGGGTGCGCGTGCTGAAGTGACGACGTAATGCTTAACTTGCCCACCAGCCGGTGGTGAGAGTTTACCGCCGATTTACAGTTACCGTGCGAGTTTGACCTTTTTTTCAGGGGGTCGGCTCTCGCAGAGCAATTTAACCTCTCTCCGCCCTTGAAATCCTACGCAGTGGCTACGTGGGAAAGAGGATAGGGGTGGGCTGTGGACTGTGGCGGAATGCGGCGGCCGACTCAAGGCGCCACGGGGAATTGCTCTCGATTCCCTGAGACGTGGCTGAGGGTTTTACCCTGCAAATCACTGACCCACCAACTATTTTCTAATATAATCCCTCCAAGAGGTATAATTTATTATCCAAAACTATTGTCGGAAGGTAAAATTCAGGATGTGAATAGATGTGTGGTAGATGTGAGTCCACTCCCCAATTGATTACCTTTCTGAGTGTAATCCTTTTTTAGTGTGAGTTCTTTGGGTTTATCAGTAGCTGAGGGAATTTTTCGGAGTCAATATTGGACAACATTTTGGGAGACCTTTTTTTTGTTTGAGGTGCTCCATATGCTCCATAAAAAATTTTGTTGGTTGACCATCTTCCAAAATTAAGTTATGATTTGGGAAGTGACAGGCGTTCCTTTTAATGTGGTACCGACTGTAAAACTATCGTTTTGGGAAACATTGGGCGTTGCTCCAAACTAAATTTAAAGATCTTATCACAATAGTCCCACTTTCGTACATAATTGAGACCTTCCTGTAAATTAATTAACCTACTTTCCCCGAAGGTTATGAATAATGATGACTCTTTATTTCATGAAAATAATCAGCGATTTATTATTCTCTCAAGTAAAACTCTTTTCTGCTTGTTTTGTGGGTTAGGCAATTCGTGATTTGTATTCTATTCAAAGAGATAACGACGAAAAATTCATTTTTTTCATAATTTGAACTAAATAGAAGTTTGAATAAATGATCAATGGGATTTTAATCAATTCTGGTCACCAGAAGCAATTTCAGCTTGTCTCTTAACTCATTATGACCTTCTTTGTGGAATACAAGATGAACAGTTCATAATCAAAGAAATATTAATATGCGTTGAACTCATGCATAGTGATTATGGTATCAGATGCGACATTGTTATTCGTTCCTTGGCCATCCTTTCACGCGTCTTTTTTGAAAGACTAAATGCTTACAAAACTCTCAGTGGAGAGATATTTTTCCTTTTCGACATTATTTCTGATTTGCTCTTCTGAGTCAACAGCGCGTATTCGGCTGTTGGGCACAGTAAGAACAATCTTAATCTTTCTCTGTGCAAAATTGGAGCGCTTCGAAAGTTGGTGTGGATTTTTAATTCGTTCTGCGGCGAAGTGACACATTCAAATCCTGTTCCATTTATTACGCAAAATCCTAAAAACAATGTCCGCGCTTAATTATAGCGATCCTTGCATTCATTCAACTCTTTACGTGTTTCAAAAACCCCTAAACGCATTATTTAACATCGAAATCATAAGTTCTCTAAAATAGGGTCTCAGAGTGCAATACTGTGAAATTCGAAACTCCTCCGTTAATAGGTAGTGATTTAAAAAAATGACTAAAGATTAATATGTGCTCTACTCATACTGGCTGAGCAACAAGTAAGGCGTCACGTGTTATATCTGGACACCCAGCACTTGAGTGCAGCCGCTCTCCAAATTTGGCGAGAGTGAAAGTGAAAATTTCTGAAGCCTGCTCTTAAGTTGAATCCGGCATGAAACGGTTATGACACTGAGAGTAATGCCCCTCATTTCGCTCGTGATTGCCTAGCTTCTAAAAGGTGACCCCTTGCGGATTTGAATTCGCATTTGGCGTTTTTAAAGCCAGATAAAATATAGTTTATATGGCGGTTTTTCATTGTGCCCAACCACTCATGACACTCTAAAGGTATTACTTTTAGATCAAATACCTAATCAGCACAGTGATTAGAATTTTACTTTTGCTAGTCAGAATGTATCGTGTCTTGAAGTGAAAATGCTAACCTCAGTTTTTAGAGCATTCTTTGTGACGCGCGGAAAGGAGCTAATGGAAGCATACCCTAGCGAATGAAGGAGATTTGATCTGATGCATGTAGCTGCAGCTATGATCCATTTATATTTTTCCCATGGAAATTGGCAGTCAATCGGTCAGTCAACTTATCTTAGTTTGCTTGGAGGACAGCATGATAGAAATAATTAAGTCATGCATTTAGAGATAAATAAGGCTCAGAATGTTTCGGAACTTTTTTCAACTATCGAAACGAATTCCAATTACACCTATACCTAAGGGCAAAAATTCTGGAACTTATACACCCAAGCACAAAAAAACTAAAGTTACGTAACCCATTCGAATAAATACCTCCCCGATTTCTCTTTTCCATACCCGGAGTTTACGAGTAACTTGAAAACAATCCTCCGAAGGAAAGACTCGAAGCCATCATATTTCGTTATTTAATATTTCAGGTTTCCAGACCATGAATAGGTAATACAGACTCTTAACACCCATCGAGTTTTGTGAAACGTATTTCGCACGTTGAATCCTTTCACAGAATGTTGAGAGCAGCTGCTCCATACGCCCTTGTACTGGAAATTCCTGCAATCTGATAGTCGTCATACGATAGAGGTTTCCGCAACAATATTTCAATTAAGTTATTTTAACTTCTTACCTTTTTAATCAGTGCCCTTCATAATGGAGTTACTTAGTTTATTACCTCATAAGAGGGGCCGCATCAGAAGTCGATGGCCCAGATTGGAGTCGCCATTTTCCCGTTCTTTTTTCTTGCCGTTAATAATGGGGATTATTTTATACTATGCCACTGCACAAAAGAAAGTTCAAGATTCTTGCGCCCATTAACGTTAGACGGATTGGTCGATGAGTGAAAGTAGCTGTTACAGCCTATTTTGCTAAAGAAATAATTTATATGAATATGCCCCATAGCTGCCGAGGAGATTGTCCTTATTAGGGAAGAACAATTTTATCCGCAAATAAATTCGTCCTCATTAATTAACCGAGCATGCTAAAAAAAGGTGAGAACATCCGCTTTTGTTGTAATATTCGCCTTTCAGAAAATCTGTTTATAATCATTTATCGGGTACGTATTATTTCCATTTTAATAGTAGAAGCATACACAAAACATGATTTTATGAAATTTACTTGTATGAAAATATCGTTATTGCAGATAATCAATAAAAATATAAATAATTGCGTGTAGTCTCAAGTCATGTACTCGAAACGCTGAAGGCCAAATACTTTTTAAGCCAGGATATCATTTTAGCCTGAAAATCACCGCGTATATTCAGAATTGGAATAAATAACTTTGTTTCTGTCAAAATCTCCATTTTCCTGGAGCAGGGGAAACATGCACAACTTAATCGTTCATGAGATATATTTTCAATGGCTTCATGTTATGAACAGAGATTTCTTTATCCTTAATGAGACATAAAGATTGAAATATTAAACGATGAACCATAATCCACCTGTTTTAAAACAATTCTAGTTTTATTTTAGTTCACGCGACATAATAATTTAGATTTTAATCCCCCACATATACTCAAAATATTCGTCAAAAAATCTACTCTTAGCTAAGTGGTATACATTAGCAATTATATTGTAACCTGTGATATACCCCAGAGATGTGTGATAGGGCTTAAACATCAGCTAAGAAAAGGGAGGGATTAAGGAAAAGGAATAGGATGAGGAAAAGGAAGAATGTGAAGAATATCATTAAGCTGATTTTTAGCGTATCGCATTGTTTTTATTACATTCCCTAATGGTGCGTGAAAGTAAGGAATGTTCGTACCTATCGATTCGGCAGTTTATCTATCCCATTTTGTAGCTTCTTATCATCTTCAGAGATGTAAAGTATAGTTGTAGCGGAACATGATGTCAGTTGCCTGACGAAGCATGTCGTTGAGGAGGATAAGGCTTGTGTGAATGGGATCGGATAATGTGCGGAGGGGAAAGGACAGCAAATGGTGGACAACGCTGCCAACATAACTGCATTGAACGTGAGTGGGCAAGAAAGAGTCAGCAGTGACATTGTTTCACTGTTTCACGGCAATGTTAACAATCCAAACAAAGCTGGATCAAAATACTCTGATATTGTTCGCACCCAACCGGACACGCCAATCTAAACAATTGGATTAAGAAGATAAGAGAGATCGGTAAAACTGAAGTGAATAAAAGATTTAGCGTTTCGGAGCTGGAGGTGAAGGTTTGCGACCTTGTGAACTCTGGTAGTCAAAACATTGAGACTTCCTTATAGCTTAGGCAAAAGTTCCTGGCGCTGCACAGTATACGGTTTTGGAACTCGGGCTACGAAACTTTCAAAATCCGCGTTGTTTAGTTTGGAGGGTCAGAAAACCTTTCTAATTTCTGGCAGCACCAGCGCTCCGAGGAGTGGGATGACTCACCACTACATGCATCCCATTTCGACTCGTCTATCGTAAAGTCATAGCGATTTACCTCCCTCTCTTCTCCTCCGTCCTTTCCCTTCAACCCCTCCACTTCTACTTTCCCTCCATGCCTTGAAGGTCTGCTACAGGAACTTTTGCGGGAGTTATACTACCCCGAGCTGAGCCAGTTCATATTTAACGGTCACTTCTACCAACTGCCACCATGTTTAGCAACTACTATACAGTTCAAATAAAACTAAAATTGTTAAGAGAAGGGTACTTACCAGTCAAGATGTTTGAGCAGGAGTCGACCATGGCGCATCCTGGGAGGTACTCGTCGAAGGCGGGATCTTCCCTCCTGTCCAGCTCGTTCATGACCATCTCCCAGACGGCGTGCGATCGGGTGGGACAGTTCTGAAGGTTGCCATGGCATCGGTGGGGCATGCGGAAGTACATGGTGTAGGGCCATAGAGGAGGATCGGAGAGAGGAGCGGTGATTGTAGAGTCGTAGAGAAACGCCTGCTCTTCCATCATGGTGAACTGGTTGTTGCCTCCCACCCTGAGGTACGGGGCTCGAACCCCCACGACGCTGTTGTCTGTCAGGTTGGCGTACTTCTCCACGATTATCCTCATGCCGGCCATCTCCTTGGCCCAGTCGTCCACGGTGGCATTTGACCAGAACTGTTCGTCGTCGTTGTGCCTGGGCGTGGAGAAGATGACGTTGCAGATGGGAGTGAAGGGGGACCACACCATACCACCCCCAAAACAACACCAACACCACCACCAAACGAAAAGGGGATCGTCCACAATTTTGCTAATCGATTTCCTCATCTTATGATGTTTGGAAAAGATAAAATGCCTATGCATTCTCGCTTGTCAACTGCTGCCTAGTCTCCGAGTTAAATGTGGCCCAGAATTGAAGCACCTTTAAACCTTTTGTTAAATGGGACCGACAACTATCGGCTGTATCAACAATTAATTCATGGATTCTTCTCAGGTTCTCTCTTGAATCAGTAGCTCCATCGTCGCCGACGTTTGAATTAACGGCTCGTTTATCTTTTTCAGAGCTTCTGAGTACGGATTCCGGAACTAATTATCCCTGAAGATGAAGGACGAGTTGGTTATTCAAACGTTGACGGCAAATGAGTTCCGTAACCAAGCGAGAATCCAAGAAGAGTTCGTACATGTAGTAAGCAGGGAAAGTTTCAGAAATGTTATTCACAAGTTTGTTAGTCCAGATCTAAACCAGTCTTTTTAAGATTCTGCTTTGACCATGCATTTGAACCGATGTCGAAGCCGAATGTTTAACTACCACTAAAACTCTCCCTTAAATCTGATCCTAGCAAGCCATCCTCGAACTGGGTTTTTATTGCATTCTATGAATACAGCTGAAAGCTCCATCGTCTCGAGTAGCATGCCAGTAGTACTACGTCCATAATGGCTTAGCAAAGGTGGGGCATATGACACAATTGCTTTAGCGGAACCTAGGTTGACATACGTACCCACATGTTACGTAACCACTGCTGAGCTGTCAATTGTTTGCGCATTCCCTTCTTGTCTGACGAGAAAACATAGGTTAGCATGGGGAAGCGAGTATATTTTTTGGACCTATCCTCAAAATAAAAATTCGAAAATTCAAATGGAGACTTGATTCAAATCGTTCAACCACGCTGACCTTGAAAAATTGACCGAGAAAATTATACTGTTCCGTAAGGCAGAGTAATATTTTAGATTTGATTTAGCCTTAGGTCCAAATGCATTCACAGTTACTGTTCAGAATCTGAATGCGCAGTGGACAGTTAACTGAGTGGGGGCTCAGCAAGGTAATTGGTCTCATGCACAACTTTGACGGAGTGATTATTCTCTGGTGCAGAGTATAATCACAGAAAATGAAGGAAATAATCAAAGATCAGTTATTCACTGACAAAAAAGAGACAAGGACTTTACTTATATGCTTATGTGTATCCATTTAAGAATTATACACATTTAGTGCAAATGCTTCATGGGCAGGTCAAAATAAGGTCATCCTGGCTTAGGCCTTTCAGTAACCGACTTTTCTCAGACATTAAAAACCGGAGCAAACACTCAACATCGCATCGCCCTATCTGTTGAAATTTCAGCATGATTCCGTATCAATATTTGGCTTAAACTGTTATAAATGCAGCACTAGCGTCGTGGTATAACTATAGAAAGCAACGTATAAATGCGGAATACATAAAAATGTTTTATTTTTATTAATTAAAAACCTACGATTACAACATTTTCTAGAAATTCGTCTCTTAGAAGCGTCCGTATGACCGATCTATGTCAAGACTTACATGCCTATTAGTGTTTAGCTTTCATAGTCGCTCCTGCCTATGGCCATCGCTAGTAACGTCTAACATCGCAGAAATTGTTGAAGACATTTTTATGCTCTCCTAATCTACATTAATTTGATCTGATTTCCTAGATTACGATTGAACGCCACGTGGTACAACTTTGTGAACGTAATTACTCATGAAGGGGACATATTAGGGCATAAAACTTCAAGAAAGTTTTAGGAGAAGGGTTTTCCCAGAATTTATTTCCCTGAAAGAAATGCAGAGTTCTTCCACTTCGATTGATGCAAAACTTACGTTGAGGAGATGACGTCGCTCCTGTGTCCTTTCCTGTAATTCAAATATGGGTATCTATTGAAATTTTATGAATGAATTTTATGGATTTTTGTAACCATAAAGTAAATAATACATAGGGAACTCAAGAAGTACTTCAGAACTGTAAAAGGATTTTGAGGACAGTCCTGGGCATGGTCAGTAGATGTGATAAAAGTTGTCGGAGGAATAATATGCCAGCTTCTGGGCAAGGATATATTTTGTACATAGCCATATTAAGGCTTAACGTATACAAAAAAGTTCGAATCCTTTTGAACACACTTTTTTAAGCAAGGAAGGAAACGCATTTATTTCTCCTTTCACTAAAACTCCATCAACAGACCACGTCCTTCATGTACCTCAAAATGTGAGTTTTACGTATCAAATGAGCTCTCTATATATTATTTACTCTATGATTTACTCTGGTATAATGGTACTATGGTAGTCGGGCAGGAACAGAAGAAGAAGAAGAAAAAAGAATATTCGAAGCGATGGGAACGCTCTGTTCCTGAATATAGCAGAGGAATTAATGAATCGAGAGTTTAGCCAAAAGAAGTCCAACCAACTGCAGAAGAAGATAAGGTATGCTCTTGCCAAAGTGGTGAAAAATTAAGACAATTGCTTTCACCTAGGACTAAAAGCTTATCGAAGATCAAACGTTATGAAGAATTGATGAGAAGAGTCTTAGAGTAAAACCAAGGGCTGAATACTTCCAGCAGACAATGAGAATTGTTAATGGGTGGAGTTATCGAATATATAAAGAGGTTAGCCAAAAGTAGGGAAAAATTGGAGAAGATGGTAGCCTTTACCAGAATATTTGAGGACTGAATATGCTAAGGGTAGTTGCCAAGCGAGAATGAAATCATGTATCCACGGGAAGTAGGTAACAGAAGAAGAGCATGAGCGAAGGAATGTTATTCGGCGATGAAACTAGGAAATTGTTATGAATGGCCAATAATAATCGTACAATCCTTTGGTATAGTGCTTTAGGAGCAGAGTAATCAAATAAAAAATGTCGAGTTTCTCCCTCTTGAGAAACAAGACATATAATCGACCATACTTAGTGTCAAGAGGAAAGTGAGAGAACAAACGGCAATGACTTCATATTTTCTAGAAATGAAAGCTTCATTGATGACCATAGCGTTGAATTGGAGCGCACTTCTCCTAAGAAAGAAGAAATCCGCTCCTGGAATAGCTCTGAAAAAACTGCGTGAAAAAAATCTATCCTCTGATTTCTTTCATATAAATGCAGTATTTGACCCCCGGCTCATTTTACACCGAAAGGTTTAATGGTTGAACTTAACGAAGCAGAGAGTTGAAATGACTCGGAATTGGTTAGAGAGATCTCGAGCTGGTAAATGTGACTTTTCTTTCCCTTATTTCGACAAGCGCATAGTCTTATCTACATTGAGGGACAAAGAAAAGTGTGACTACTTTCATGTTGCAATAAGTCAATGTGAGAGCTCCCAGCACCTAGAATTACGGAAATTAAATAGATAGTTGAGGGAATATCATCAATATACAAAACTTCATACAATGAGACAGGGACGTTTCCTCAAACTGGAGTAGCTTTTTTATTTACAACACTACGGTTCATGCGCTTCAGAAGGTAATATGAGTGATTTTTTAACGCAAAAATGCTTTTAATACAAAAATCAAATCATCACCTGAATGTGATTCCTTTCACGTACGTGTAACGATGACAAAAAAGCATAATGTCTTATTGGTTATTCCATCTCAGGGATTCTATCTCAGCTGATTTTTCGATATTCAACGAGAATATCGTCATCTGGACATCAAGACTTCGGCTTTAGTGGAACTCCTGACTCGCCGTAAAATCTAAGAATACTACGAAGATTAGTCGCAGATAAAGCACAAGATCCTACATCAATGGTAGATAATGAATCGCTGTTATTTCCGAAAATAATCTGGCTCTTGCCAACGTGCCTTATCTAAATGTCGCCTAAGACATACGGTAATCTTACCGGCTGAATGTTGCCTTTGATATTACCTGAATCTTACCGGAATTCTACTACTGATAATTTCAAAAATCTGTCCTCCTGTCTTCCTTCTGAAGGCTTTCGAAGCGTGATGCTGATGAACAATGTTTTCCGGGTTGTCTTACGCGATTGTCCATGTTATAGTGACGAAAGATGCTGTCAGATATTTTGCAGCCAGCATAATCAGGGCGGAAAGTCAATATTTTGTCATCCTTAAACAAACGTTATCTCCCTTGCGGCCTTATTGACATAGGAAAATCTATGAACCTCATCTTTATCCACAATCCACAGTGCTGCTGACGTGATTACTGAACGCATTGATCTGGGGAAAAGATATTACGGAAAATATGTGACCGATTGGTTGCTTTTTTAATGGTCAACAGCGCTAGCACTGTCGTCTGTCAAGAATGATGATGTGTATAGACTCCTTAGTGTCAAAAAAAGCTTGCAGGTGACAAAATTAAACGTTTGTTGATCGGTGACAAAAGTTACATTCTTGCCTCCCAGAGCGATAATTATAGAACTGAGTGAACGTCAGGTATCGAGTGACATTTCACCTGATGTTGTCACATTCATACGCGTGTCAAGACAAAGTCCTTGAGCTAAAGTCCGCGTAGTATGATATGTGGCAAAAATACGCTTGATACCTATCACTCGATACCTAACGATCTTTGAGTTTGGAAATAGATTTCCAGGTCACGTCTTTAACTCCCAGCAATACAATCTTCTCAACAGCATGAACAACCGCGGTAGGCATTCCACATAAACTTGGATCATCCTCATGTCTAGTCATTGAGCGAAGTCGGTATTCAATCGATTGCGGACAAAACGATAACAAAAAAATTGCGAGAGGGTCTCTATAATGTAGTTAGTTTCCCCAGGGGCGGTCTTATAGACTTACGTAATGGAGTGCACGGCGATCTCGTGCCCTTTCCTGTGAGTCTCCTGCACCGCCGAGTAGTTGGTGTACTTGTGGGAGACGAAGAAGGTTGCCTTGATGTCGCAGCCATTGGGGTTCTTCCTTCGCTTGCCCTGGCCGTTGACGCCGCCACCGAACATATCCTGGTACAGCTCGATGTTGTTGTTGTTGATGGCGTCGTCGAACGTGATGGTGATCATCTGAGGGACGTCTTTGGAGGGGAGATCGCCGGGAACGGCGGTGCCGTCCTCTGAGCAAAAGCAGTCAGGCAAGACGCAGACGGCAGGGTCGCAGGGTGGAGCCCTGTTGGGGTCGTTGTCGATGTCTGTCAGGGGATTCGGATAAACAGGAGAAGGGAGAAAGAAATAGGAGGAAGAATAACGATCACTAAGCAGTCAAAATGAAAGACGTTCTTCAGAAGTTAAGAAATAATTTGGGGTGTGAAAAATATGTAACGTTCACGATGGACAATTATAAACTCAGTACTAGTTTCACACTTTATTTAGCTACCGATCATGGTTTCAGCACTTAACGATATACCTTGATAAAGGCACTAAAGTATTGAAACTATGGTTGACAGTTGAATAAAGTGTGAAAATAATACTCGGTTAATATTGCTTATTATTAACGTTCTTTAAGGCCGTTTTACACAAGGCACGTTATTGCACTAGCTGATGTACAGGAATTGTAAGAACGCGAGCATGCAATTAGAATAGCGGCTATTTTCCCATCCGTCGTTTATGCATTTGCGCATGCATTTCTGCAATTCACCGCTTTTCACGACGGAATTTTCAATACACATTCATACATACATCAGATTGTGCAATTAAGTGCCTCGTGTAAAACGGCCTTAAGAAACTTGTGGCTTTCTTTCACTATTATCCGTTATACATTTTACATTTTACTGCCATCATACTTGGGCGGGGCATATATTATTTTCAGTAGTATTTTTTCCGGAATTTGACAGTTAAGATTATTTCGCGCTTATTCTCTCTGCTGCTTGCAGACAGGGACAATGAATAGCACCCTGGACGAGTTGGATGATCTAACCTATCGGAGTCCGAGTGGATACCAAGGATGCTTCTGCGTTCAAGCGGAAACCGTTGTATCAATCGTGGGTCTCTCAATTGAAATTTATATGCGTCTTAAAATTTAACGAATTATGGTGGTAAAATATACACTACTAGGGTTTCAATGTTCTAGCACCATCATCAGGTGTTTTATTCCTACATAAGTCGATTCTCTTATATTCTATTCAGTATGTGTTTCTCCCACCTCTTTCCTTTCCTTCCTTCCTCTTCACTTAATAAGATTTAAGGGAATTTTTATGCGTCGAAAAAACACGATGATTTTGCTAAAGCATCAAACCTCAGGTAGTGAAATTTTACCTCAGTGATTTGTATATCGTATGTACGCAACAATAAAAGTGAGATGGATGCCAGTAAGGAACCTAAGTGGCAAATTTATTCCTCCATTGATGTGGAGGACATAATCGCCGCGGCGGCTGATCTTTCAGTGCTCCTGGCCGTATTTACATTTAGCTTGCTTAACAATTTTGAACGAATTTAGCTAAAAATGCGACTTACCGCAGGTGTTCTCGTCTGAGCCATCGTTACAGTCCTTCTCTCCGTTACAGAAGAGACCTCTCTCTATACAGGCACCGTCTCCGCAAGCAAGGAAGCCATCCTGAAAAATAGAGAAGGAAAAAGGAGCTTCATATTAGTTATCATAATGCATATATAAATAGTTTTGCAAAAACATTCATTTATCGGTCAAGCACTACGCATAAAGAATGGGCTATAAAATAAGTGCCAAGTTTACTCTGCCTCCAGAGCCGGATGTAATGAAGAGAAAATAAGGCGGACGCCTCGAACTAAGCCAGTATAACGACAGTATCCATTGAAAGTAGTCTACATACTTTTCAAGGAATAGATAATGGAATAATCACTGTATTTGCTTACAACTTTGGGTACCTGGGACAGGGGAAAATGAAAATACATGGACTGACTTGTCGATTGGTATGGATTGGAGAGGTATGACTATAAAGCAATGAACATACAGACTAATGAAGAGGCGATCGGCATTTTCGGGAATGAAAAGAAACGGATGGAGAAAACTAATAATCAGAGTAGGTTCATTATGGGAGTATTAATTGGCATTTTTATATTTAAAGTCCGGCAAGAAAGGATTTATATTAGACTTAGATGGGAGGGAAAAACGTTAAGGAGTTCTTGAGAAGACAATGATGCGTTATTAAAGTGTACTTTGCAGAAGGAAGTGATTGGTGGTTGAGGGAAAGAAATGCTTGTAATATAATAACTTGAATAGAAATGGTTGACTCATTGAAGTCTATACTTGATCAGTTGGGTAACAATTTATTCTTAGCAAAGTAAACTCCCTACGGAACTAAAATTTGAAACCGAAATTTATGGTTAACTGAGTGCGATGACCTGTTTAATTGCCAATGACAAGAACACTATCTGAAACCGAGGGGTCTGGTGATATTTGTTCTTTTCGGTATTTAGTTTCTGCACGCCGGTGGCCATTAGGGTAAGAGGAATTATTCGCCTGAGGCACCGTGAAAGCGCAAGCCTTCGCACCTTCCTTTCCCGCGCCACCGCCGGGAAATTACGACACTGACCGCACGGAGGCAGACCGAAACGTGAATGTGCAATTCATTGCGCTCTTCCACTAACGATTGCAATTGGGCGAAATTGCTCGGGTGCAAAAATCAATTACATTTGTGCCCATTTCAACTGTACTCACATGTGGCCATTCTGGAAATTTCGCGAAGTGAGAAAAATACTTTACTGTTAAAAATAAAGGGTGCCCGTTGTCGCCTTTGCTTTCTAACATCTATGCTGAGGAAATGGTAAGAGAGACATGGGAGGAGCTAGATGTGGGAATGAAAGTAGGAGGTCAGTGGATAAAGTCGGTAAGATTCGCGGACGACCAGGCGTTGGTCAGTCGGTCATCGAAAGGCTTGGATTGCAAACTTTAGTAGATGCACTGGAAATGCAGTGCGAGAAATACGGGATGAAGAATTAATAATAAGAAAACAAAAGTAATTAGATTCCCTAGGACAAAAAAAGCGTGGCTGGTGATAAGAGTAGGAAGTCACAAACTGGAGCAAGTCGAACAATTTAACTACTTGGGTTGTACGCTAGAAGAAACAGGACATAGTAGCAAAGACATTAGGAGGAGAATAGCGCTAGTGAAGGAAGCGTTCAATAATAGAAGGGAGCTGATGGCGGGGACCTTATATAAGGATGAAAAAAAGAGGCTGGTGAAGAGCTTGATATGGAGTGTGGCATTGTATGGAGCAGAAACGTGGACCTTGAGAAAGGAAGACGAAAATAGGCTGAAGGCTTTCGAGATGTAGGTGTGGAGGAGGATGGAGAAGATGCGTTGGACGGAAAGGAAGACAAATGAGGAAGTGCTTGACATGGTGGGCGAGGAGAGGAAACTTGTGGATGAGATTAGGGGAAGGCAGGGTAGGTGGCTGGAAGCGGTAATGAGGGGTAATGGTTTGCTGAAGGCCGTGATTGAGGGAAGGATGTTGGGCGAGCGGGGAAGGGGAAGAAAGAGATTAGGTTTTATGGACGTGATGAAGAAAGGTAGGACTTACGCTGAGATGAATAAAGAAATACTAGAGGTAGAAAGGGCACAGCACGTGTAAGAGTCCGTTGGATATTCTCTGACTTTCATCATAACCTACCTCTAACCGGTAGATTACTATAATGAATGAATGAATGAATTTTTATTTTAAAAGTTTTGATGAATATTTATTTTTAAAAATACTTAAAACCCAAACCTAACATGTTGAATTATTTTGTTTCATATAATTTTCTTTGTATTATAGGCCAAGGTACTTGAAGAGTTCTCATGTGTGGAGGTGGTGTGAAGCTTCGCGGTTTCTTTTGTTTGGATTCATCACTTAGTCGGCATCAAACAGGACTTTTGGCTTCCCTTAGTCCAGGTATTTATTCACTTCAAGCTCACGCCTAATATGAAATGTTTGTCTAAATCGTCCTCATGTTTGAAACTAAAGACTCAATGGTATATGTATTTTATGCTATAGGTTTTTGTACCTAAATTTTAGCCTATGCGATAACGATGTTTTGTAAGGTAATTCTTCCATTTCATGTAAGATTTTAATGATGTAGGTTTAAAAAAAAGCGGTCTTTGCGTTACTTAATCCAAAAACTACTAGTCCTCCAAATTTATATTGTTCTTGGCAGTGCTAAGAATAAGGGAGTTTTCCTCAATACTGGCAAAATATATGAGCATAAAATGAAATATGGACTGACCCTTGCTAATTGTAAACTACAATCAGCTTTAACTGTGGTAAACTAATTGGTCTTGGGTTGTGATTTTCAACCATGAACTGAAGGAAAAATGGTTTTTTTCACTTCCAACCATGGTCATTAATACGAGTAGTTTTAAATTTCAAGATGATCTTTGTAACTTCAATATATCAATTCCTAGGCATACCCTATGTGACGTGTGGGGCTAAATGTGAGCGTACCGCCCTATGGCTGCCAGGAGACCTCGGTGAAATTTGAGTGCAGCTGGAACGGATGGGCAGTTACACGAGCGGCTTCCGTTGCATTCCTTAGTTGTGGGAAAGCGCGTCCCAGGACGCTCTCTCGAATACAAATTTTAGACACGCTCTGATACTTAAAATCTCGTCGGTAATTTCATATGCCTTCATGAATTATCAAGTCTCCCGAACGCAACAATTGCACACATCATTGTGGTATTGAGGGACATGTATTGCGCGGAGATACTCCGATGAGATAAACTGTTCAGGAAAAAATACAGGTATTTTTTAATCGCTCACTGAGTGGAATATCCCTTTTGATGTCTGTTGGTCCCTTTGACGGAGAAACAAAACGCGGAAACTCATGGTGAACAACAATATTTATTTCAAGGTGACCGTAAATAATACGTCAGCTTGCCATGGTGGTCAGAGGGAGAAGAAAGGAACGCCTGATATATCTATCCAATTCTTACACGATAAACAAAATACAATCAGAATGCCGTCCGCAATATTGCAGACAGCCCTATGCCAAGCTAAAAAGACGCTATATGCCAAAATACGTGTAAATACAAAACTATGTCCAAGCCCTTTATCACTAAGAAAGAATGAGTTGCTCGAATATTGTATGCGACTTTGGAAATTAAGTCTCATTTGGGGAAGTTTTCTCTGTTTTAAAAAAATTCTACAAAGAATGCCTCAAAACAATTAAATGAACACAGTTAATATACCAATGCAAAGAAATACATGATTAGGAAGCCAAGTGGTTTCCTAAATAAACTTCTTATTTAAATAATTTATAATGAAGTAACTTTCTCCTATGAAGGAAGAGAGTTCTTGATGAAGGATAAGTGAAGTGACGTCAAAAAAGTTGTGTCCGGTTGAACTGTCAGTCCTCTGATAGAGTTCTCGTTGACGCCAAGTTATCCATATACATATTTGCCGTATTCACTCGTTTCCGGAGGAAATGCTTTTGAAAAACAGTTATTTTGGCCTTATCAATCAGATACATTTAAGCGGGAACGGAACTCTGTGCATAAAAGGCATCGAAAAACTTTCCCCATGTAGATGGACAATGTTTGCGCTATTCTTAAGTTCCTATGGGTAACTCTGCCTGTTTTTCCTCTTTCCCGAGAAATTGTAACGTTGTCTGTTGTAGTGCATTATTTCATTTAAACAACTCAGTACCTAAGCCATATTTTATTGGATTTTGAGGTTGTGTGAATGTGTTTATTGCATTTCATTGCTTATTTGATCATCTTTTGCGAGGCATTTCACGTTTCAAATTTCTCGTTTTTTATTCCTTTTGTAAAATTTTCTTTTGGTAACTAAATCTTGTGGAGAAAAATACATTTAATCAAAGAGTTGATGGACTCTTTGGACTATTTGGACAAAATGGAAATATTACCAAAGCTAACCTTATTAATGGCACCTTGGAAAGAATCGAAAGGTTACTCAAATTTACCTCATTCTCTGCTTTTTACTTTTCAATATTTAGAAAACACACGAAATGCATCGTCGTTAATATTGCAAACATTTAATTAAATCGTTGTTTATATCGCATTTTAGTTTTTTTTGGGAAGTGAAAAAATAACCTACACCCAAATAATAGTTTTTCTATTACAAATAATTGCCGATGCTTCGGAGTGAAAAATATCATCAAATTCACTTTGAATAAAATTCTTTTAATCCAAATTTATTTAACTGAAGGTATCTAATGATTATTTACATTATTTTTAGTATAAATTGGATCATAGTTTAGGTGCATCATAATTAGTAACCACTTCGACAAAATGATGGTTTAAGAATAAAATTGGTTGTATTCCACGCAGTATTTATTACACTCAACCGGTTTCGACCTTTTCAGGTCATTAGTATTGACTAATTGATTTAATGACTGAAAAGGTTGAAACCGGTCGAGTGTAATAAATACTCTGCGGAATATAACCAAGTTAATTCTTAAACCATCATGTCTTCATACCACCAAGTAAACTCGTCAACCGTTGATTTGGCACTTTAACAAAATTTTTTTATCTCGCTTTAAAATTACCCCAATTTACCGGTTACATTCCCTTTGTCACAAATTAGAAATTTTTATTATAATGCTAAAATAAATTCAGGGCAGGGAAGTAAATCAGAGAAAATCTTCGGGATCGTGTTGTTAAACTACTGACAGGAGATAACTGGAGCATGCTTATTGTCCTAGGAGGGAGGGCTAGCGAAAACAGTGAGATAGACGCTTTCTAGGCAAGAAGGTTTGCGAGGAGACTCTATTGCTTCACAGCCATCTGTCAGCGAAGCTCTCTTAATCCACGTGGGAGGTAATTAAGGACCCGGGGGAGGCGGTGATACAGCGTCCCTCCGCCTCTGTAATTGGTTCCATCCAGCAAGCCCGTGCCACTCTAAGTGTGTCGCGCGAATTGAGGAAACCAAATGGGAGGATTGGCATGCGAATGAAAAAATATGTCCCAGTTCGCACCGCAGACGATACAAATCTATAAACAGCCCCTCGGTCAGGCTGTTCATCTCTCAAAACGGCGAATCCAGGCGAGAGTGGAACACAAGTGAAAGCAGCATGAATGGATTTGCGGCGTGAAAGAAGAGGTTAAATGGGGTTTCTGTTCGGGCGCTACTGTACCTTAACTGCCGCATTTAGCCTGTGCGATATGCGATTTTCGTTATCACATTACGATAGATATTCTACTGTAAAATGGCTTTTAAATCACATACTAGCAACTTATAAAAACCTGTCTTATGTTTGATTTGACCAATAAAATCCTACCTATCCACGATATTTTATTTCACAAATGTAACCTGAAATTACGTGGTGTTTAGGTAGTTTGAGCAAGATATATTTACACATAAAACTCAATGAATTTGGTCTTAATAAAGGGAAAATATTTGAATACCAACCAATCTTATTAACTTATCTTATCAACCAATTACCGCTTTACTTTGCGAGATATTTTCCGAAGAAAGAAGACGTTTTTCATGGGATTTGGTACGAATGTACACTCCAGGGACACAATGTTAAAAAGATAAGCAAATTACGACGTATATTAATGTAATGGTGTGTAGTTTGTATCTTTTATCAATTATTTTCCAAAATTAATTTATTACCCACGGAAAAACTTTTAATGAAATCGTGAAAATAGCGTTGGGATGTGAAAGCATTTTAAACGTACGGCGTGGAACATATGAGCCAAGTTTAAGCTTTAAATAGGTATATTTTTAACTATTGAGAAGTTTAATATCTAAAAGCAAAGTTTTTGCGTCATTAAAATTACTAATATTTATATACATGCTTCTTACAGCTGCTAAAATAAAAAAAATCTCTTTTATAATGCTCGAAAACGAACGATAAATCTCGCTCAAACTACCATGTAGGAATGCATGAAACATGGGAATTTAAGCATCCTTCTATCAAATACAAAACCCATTTCCGCAAAATCCTGTTCATATGAAGCGAATTCTTCCGGATAGTCGAATTGCAGTGAAATGTAGACACCTATCGATCAACGTTTTTGAGAAAATTAGCGTATAAGCAAAGTAAGTATCATCTTACTGATAATTGGGCTAGCTGCAGAAATTTATCTCGTGTATCTGAATGTGTCTAAAAATTCATACCTTTCCACATTAATTTTATCTCATCTTGATCGATAAATTGCAATATTCCCTAGACGTATGGGCGTGAACCTTATCGGAAGTGGAGGAGGATGGTTCGAGAAAAACAGTTAGTTCAGGCGGCGCTGTCGTCACAGAGCGCTAACCGCGCGGCGAAAGTCCGTTTGGAGAGTCCGTTATGAGAATTGAAGCCTTCCGCTTCCTCCTCTACATGTGGAAACACCCACCCGGCTAGGAAGTCCCGATCCCCCGTCTCGATTGGCCTTGCCTCCTTTCAAGTACCTACGAGATAGGTCGTGGGTGGGTGTCAACTCTGCGTCAGCCTCTGTGGCTGGGCGCTTGAGGAAGCATTGACGTTGAGGTGAACAGTACTGGGATTTAAGTTGCGCTGATTTTCAGTAAAGACAAAAGACGTGGATATTCTAAAGTTTTTCATTATTCTGTCGTATAAAAGCTTTCATTTTCAATTACAAGTTCGATACCTATGCACGAAATATTCGGCCGTTTTTATTGTGTACCTACTGAACGCTATATACCGGATAGTTACGTAACTTTTCATCTGCGCACATAATTGCATTTATTGTGGTTCGTGTTCGCTCAAGTGCGCTGATGCGCTCCTAACTTCAATGTAAAACTCACAAATTATTTTATCCTTAACGCTTCGATGAATCGATTTGTCGTTGTAATAATTGCGGCAATATTACAAAAATAATTTTTATAATCTCATAATGTTGCATTTTATCGCCATACGCCGATATTGAATCATTTCGCACAGTGCCACATATAATTTAAATCTTCTCTGTCGCACTGTAAATATACTCTTAATGACATCGTATGGCGTTTTGTATCGTAAAATAATAATTTAAAAATTCACATAGTGGGATATATAATTGGGTGCTGGTTTCATGTCGCATTGCAGTGTTAAACTAAAATAGGTGATAGCCCTCCGCTTCAAAGTTTTATTTCACAGTTTCGATCTCGAAATTTTCTAATTTACTACCTTTGGTGAAATCTTTGGTGATCAATTAACCAGGGCTGCTCTGTGAATACAAATTTTTCTAGCACAGGTTTATCTTGCACAAGAAATTATGTGGCAGATTTTATTTATCGGTCAGTGTTACCGGATAACCGAATTATTTAGTGCGACCAACAGTGGTATAATAATCTTATACAGGGAGGTCCATATTAACCATCACTGATAGTGCCAGCCTTTGCTGCTGTACATTTTGGGATTCGAGCAAAGGGAAAGAGGTTTGTTTTTTATCATAATTTTAAATCGGTGCTCATCAAAAAGTTTCGCAACTCCATGGCCATTGTAAATTATTAATTACTATTCAAATTAAAAATTATTTTCAAAACTACGGAATATGTTGGCTTGTCACACCAGAAAACGCCGCGAGCTTTCGCAAAGATGCATGAAGGCCAACTTGAGTTTAACTCTCCTTCAGTAACACTGATTGGCTACTATTTTATTCATCCCATAAGATACATGATTCATCTGACAAGTATGGAAAGTATCCACGCCCTGTCCGGAAATCTCGCAAGGCCTTCAACCAACTCGTGCATTACGAGTAAAAATCCGATTGAGATTATTCCTTCCGTCTCAGAACACCACATTCCATGGTATCCTTGACACATGTCTCTTTCGCCTTTTCAAGGAATAGATATATAAAACTTATCAACGCCCCATTATTGAGGTGAATTCTTTGAATTGTCCTGTTGAAAATGATCTCTAAAAAACAATAACCCAAGGCAACCAACCTTGAAGCCATTCTCTTTATACCTTTGGATGAATTCCATGTAGAAGTGAGTGTTAATTTGGATCGAAAGTGGAGACCGGAGGCTATACTAATAAGGCTATCGAGAACGATTAGCGCCAGAAATCAATTATTAAGAGTATAAATTGAAATATAATTATTGGAATGAAGGAGTTAGGTTTAATCCACGAGGGAAAGAAAAACTCGTAAAATTATTTGATATTTTGGTTTAAAAAGGAATGAATTTTAAAAACTATTACTAATTCATACCTTTAGTCTCTGGTCTATCAGAGCCATCGAGTATTATTGCCTTGATTTTCGAACGAAAAGTATTGTAATAATTTTATGAATTTGAAGGTAGGCACCAATCAATAATTAAGAGATAACGTATGAGATTACACGAGAATATATACCTCTGACTGTTACGCCAGATGAGGGAAGAAGTGAATTCTAAGGGAGAATCAGACATCGAGAAGGTCATTTTTAAAACTGAGCGAAATTTAACCCAAGAAGTTTACAGCAACCACTCGAGGATTAGTAAGTTTCTTTCTGCAGGAGGTTCGGAGTTCAATCATATCGATGCGCAGATCTATGTCGTCGGCAGTGGTTTATATATTACAACATGAATCATGCTATGATTTTAATTATAAAATATAGCTTATTTGCATTATAACTGCGCCAATAGGCTTTCAAATACGTTGATACCCAATCTTAAAGTTCATGATACATTACTTCTGCCGTGGTTACTACTAATTTTTAAAAAAGTTCGATGAATAAAACGTTCCTATATTTATTTCCTAGTCTAAGTGTATTTTAAACTAACACTATGCTCTGCCAATTTGAGTTCTCATTGAATTGCCCGCAAAAATTGCAAGATAGAAAAATGTAAGTAACATAGGTTCAATTAGGGCCAAGGTATAGTCCATTCTTGTGCAAAGGAAGTTACTTGGATGAGAAAGAAAAAAATAAAAAAATCGACTTGGGGTAACGCAAGGACTGTGATGGATGGTTGATTCGAGTTTAAAATCGATTTTTATCGCCAAACATTCGAGGGATCGAGAATTTTTTTAGTGATTGGATTCGATTATTGCTTACGTAAGTTGACTTGAAAATGATAGCATACGGATGAATCTGCGTTTATTCACTTGGTTAATCTCGATAAATCAGCCTCGTGGGATGGTAGTTAGTTCATTGAAGACGATAGTTTCTCTCGTTGCTTGTGAGGAAAAAACCACGTTTTATTACCACGGATAAAAGAGTCTATACGTCGAATTTAAATGTGCTATTATGCTATAATTTTCACCCTCAAATTAATTTTTCCGTATTGTCGCTCCCTCGAATTTCTTCCCAAAAAGGACTGCTCAACCATCCCTGGGGAAGATTTTTTAAGCACGTGAGAAGGAAGCAATCTTTGCTGGTGCAACAAATTAAGATTGCAAAAACAATCTTAAAGAAGTGCCATATTCTCAAGCGGTAATTTTCACTCTGTCAGGAGCATAAATCGTCGCATGTCTCCAAAGCCTCCAAAACCTATCGCTGAACAAACAATGTTTTAAGTTTTAGTAACAATTATACCATTCATAGAAACCACATTAACGTTTCTTGAACGAGCAAAGTCACGTCGCAGTTCATACGAGGTGACTTTCTTTCATATACCGTTAATATAGTTTGCGAAATATAGACCACAGTCTTTTTAGCTTCGACCCGCCATCCTGAGTATGGAGACCTTTGGTAACTTTATTTTTATTTATTTTTTATAATTTGGAACTAATTTTCCATTGTTGTCTACTGGTTATGCCTCAGGATGTACATCTACATCTACATCTACATACTACCCCGCAAGCCGCCTCAATAGGCGTGTGGCGGGGGGTGTTAGGACACCAGCCGTTTACATATAAAAAGGAAACGCTCTATGAAATTACGCCTTGCATTTATTAAAGTCCCTTATTGTTCGGGGGAAAAACGAATTCCCATACCTATCCATTCGGCAAAATATCTCTCTTAATTTATCGTTTCTGTCGGACCTGGAAATATAGTGGGGTTCTAATATGATGTTCTCCGTGTCGCTCTGAAAGATATCTATTCTCAATTTCTCAAGCAATCTAAGCCTAGCGCGCAGCCTCCGAGTCTCTAGCGGCTCCCAGCCTAATTCGTTTAACATCTGCGTAACGCTGTCTGTACGCCCGTAGCAGTTTTTGACGAATCGCGCAGCTTTCCTTTGTATTTTATTAAGTTCCCGGACTAAGTCTTTCTGCACCGGATCCCATATGCTTGCTGCATATTCAAGGTGTGGCCGGACGAGTGCGAAATAGCACCTCTCTTTTACTTTTTCATCTGAGAATCTTCCCACAATACGCTTGACGAATCCTAGCTTCTTCAGAGCTCTGCCACAAATATTTCTTATATGTGTTCCCCACGATAGGTTTGAGGTTATCGTAACTCCCAGATAATTAACTTCATCTGTCGCCATGTATGACCTTATGAACCTAGAGTTTGTTGAAATTATTGAGTATCACTTAATTATACTCGCGATATTGTTGCTTTTATATATTAGCAACTATGAAGTTGGAGGTGGGATTGAAAACATGTTGGCTTAACGAATAAAATCTTCAAATCCCTTGCTGATTACTTGGAGATTCTGAGATCTAAATCTTAGATCATGAGAGGGATCTCTATATAAGTATAAAAAGAGAGAGTTAAAACTTAAGTATCTTTCGTAGATGGAGGTTGAGCTATTTGTTTGGATATTGTGTATATTTTGTTCAAAATTTATTTGAAAGAAGCCTAGTATCTTGCATTTCAACCGCTAGTTTTGCTATGCTACCGTCAGTTAAACAGTGGGCTTGATTTTTCGAACTCTCCTATGGCCAAGCTACTAGATAATTTTCCATTTAAAAAAGTTAAACTAATCGGAAACATATACATTTCGTTTGTCATCTCACCTGGCAGAGGGGCTCGTCTGTGTAGAGCAGGGGTTTGACTTTCCTCTCCTTGTTCTTTCGGGCGCAGTTCTTGACGGCGTCCTTCCAGTCGCAAGTCTGCTTCTCAATGTCGAAGTACAAACCTGCGGGACACCTGATGGCTTGAAGACCCTGCGAAGGAAGAAGGCGACGACCAGCATTTAGCACAAACCGTCATAATACACGTACATATAGCCTTAAAGGTTAGAAGTCATCGACATTTCCTTATAAATAAGTTAGTTTATGAAAAATACGTATATGTTTTATTACAAGTGGCTGTGTTGGTTGTATGATAGAAATTAAGAGTTAAAATAGAAAAAATATTATATCGCATCGCATTATCGAGGGGCAGCGGTCGTCTCAAGGTTCAGACGTGTAAGCCATACGTTTAGGCACAATTAATACATAAGGAACATAATTGAAGGAAAATAAATCGGGAAGCCCCTACAGAAAGACCGAGGGACAGAATAGGCTAACTGAAACAGGATATGAACCTGAAGAGCTACACGGACATTTAGGAGTTAGCAGTGGATGACTACAAACAACCGATCCTAGGATAGAGTGACAAATGATGATAACCGTTCATCAGTGATATAATGGGTTAATTAAGTTCCTCCGAGTTAATGAAACACAGTTAATTCTATGATTTATTATGCTTACTTCAGCTAACAGATATCGAAGTCTGGAATCTATTAATATTTTTATGCAATTTTTAGTAAATAACTGTAATTTATCAGACATCAAAATTCACAGAACTTCCGCAAACTTTGCCTTTAAGGTGAGAGACTTACATTTACCCAAATGTGGTGCAAAATAAATTGAAAATTTATGTAGTAGGGAATAAAAAACTGGCTATCAAGGAAAAAAATTGGTCACAGTTGTAAATAAATTTGAATATGATGCTTAGATAGGGGCTAAAGAAGGAAGTAGGCGGCTTTAATATGATGAGAAAATTTTCTTTGAAAACATACTGCGTGCCATATTACCGTGCGTAATATTAGATTTAACTGTTGCAGAATTACCCGAAATACAACGTTGCACTCGAAAAAAAACAATTACTGGGAGAATGTTCATAAAGCCACGGCAAATTGTGATAAATTGCGATTATAATCTGAAGCTTAAAATTATAAGAAAAAATTGGCGCTTTTGGGGGCGTTAAAAATACGCAACCCTGTCACTCGAGTACGTGACGTATGATTGACGCCTTTTTTTTCAAGGTAGCAAAGAGTTAAATATCTTAAGTATGGCCTCGTTTATGATCAGATAAGAATTTAACTAAAGTTTACGGAAGTAATGGTCTAAATTGAGCCGATGAAGTAAAGAAAAACTAGTATATCAAGATTTTATTTGGGTTAAATAGAGGTGTTTACTTGTATAATAAATATATATATATTAATGTGATATATACTAAATATTGAATGGGTCATCACTATATTGTTACTTATGGCAATGCCATTGGAATACACATATGTCACGATATCGTGTATCGTATTTTTTTTTAAACATCAAATTGGGGAATATGTCGTCGCAGGAACTGCCTCATTAGTTTTCATGTTATATTAAAATTCCAAACGCTTGCATATCGCGGGCGATTTTATATAAATAAAACCCCAAAGGTCAAGTGTATGGTTTTCATTTTATTAAAAATTTCATTCCTAATGGCTGTTAGAATATCAATTCTTTTTCCGCACTCAGCCCTCGACAGTACATTTTCATCAAACTCTCTTCAGTCGTGAATCTTATTAATGACTTTTACGACTTTTTATATGACCGAAAAACTCGAATCTAAGGAATAACTATTGCAGTTATAATTATTAATAATTCATTAATAATAGTCCATAATTATAGTTCCTTAAGAAATCGTCTGATAGATATGTAATCTATACACTGATAATTGAAGTCAGTTTGATATTTAGAGAAAGAAAGGGATTCTGTTCGAATTATTTTAAGGTTGAACAAAAGAGATATTTCAGTTAATATCTGAAGAATTGTTTTAAGATAAATATATGCTACATTTACGAAAACTAGAATGTTTATGATATAAATATCAGGCGTTAAGGAAAAATAAAAATTCAAAACTTCCGCCAACGTTTCGGATATATTATTTTGTTCGGAATGAATGATGTTACGCTTTGAAAAATGTTTTGTATACAATCCTTTTTTGAAAACTGTATGGTTTCAAACCAATTAAAAGTGTTTATGGTTGGATGCTTTATTATAGCCCTGAGGATGGGTAGTTAATATATCCTAAGTATATAAGTTGGCGGAAGTTCTGCATTTTTAATTTACCTAAACTCCTGATACAGTAACAAATTTCCTCAAAAAGAAGATGAATTGCTATGCAAATATCCTTTTTAATTAAAGACTTAGAGAACAGGGTCATTTAGCTCATATGCAAGGTTTTACTTACCGATGATGTGCACTGAATGACGTCACGGCAGTTGTCTCCGTCTCCGGCAACTAACCGAAACCATTCTCCCGCGTCTTTGTCTTTACATAATTCGACTTCGAAGCTGTCCTCCTTCTTCACTTCCTCTTGTGCAGATGCTGCAAGGAAAGAAGAAAGAAATAGGTTACACACGTTTCATCGCTGTAAGTTGACTTTAAAAATACGCTAATAGCAATTGTATCGCTTTACGAAAAAGGTATCAAATTGTTGCATATATTTAATTGCATGAGAAATAACTTTTTAAACATAGTGCTGTTCATCCTCCATGCTCCATGACAACTTCAAGGTAGTAGATTCATGAAAAATAGTTCGATTACGCTTGTCAGCAAATTATCAGCGGACACCGAGTTATAAGCAAATACTTGCAGGATCATATTAATAGTTATTGATATTTATGCCCTATGTGATCATATGTCATTTAGTTAAATTTTGTTCTCTCTTTCATGTGACTAGGTATTCGTCTCTTATCACGAGTATATGATAGTACTAGTCTCATTAATGTGTTAATTTATATAGGATGTTTGTCACGAAAAGCGATTCAGATTCTTTCATAGTAACACGGAGGTATTTGCAAGATGGTGTAAAATTCGTTGAGGTATGCTTGATCTTTAATAAATTAAAAAAATAAGAGCTAAACACATACGGGCAGTAAGTTGTGCTGCTTATACTTTATTAGGGGCTATTCACGGGACCATTACAGTTAAATCCTTGCGTTTATAAATTATGTATATCTTTTACTCCTTGCGTCATGAAGAAAATGTTCAATAATGGGTAGTAAAATGACAAAATACTGGTAGCTTTTACTCTTAACATCATATTTCTATTTTTTAAATTCCATCGTATGATGGAATAATATTTTTTTAACAAATATTCTTACGTGAAGAGTAATGTCCAATTGATCCAGTATTACATGGGTGACCTCCCGTGTCCTTCAGGCAGAATCGAGGACTTTTCATGTTATTTTTTTTGCACGGAAAGAAAAAACCTATACATCAGCGCGTTAGGGTGCGCAAAGTGTCGGAATAAGGGATTGAGGAAATTAATGATTTAAGTAAACCTCGCGAAGAAGCTTTGATTGCCGTAGACCCACGCTATAACCTACGATTTTAGTTCTTTTGGGAAGACTCGTATTTGCAGGCGATCCTCGAAAAAATGGAGGAACACCGATTCATCTTCCGTTACACTTAACCCTCAGTTAATGAGAGAAAATAAAAAAGATACTAATGGTAAATGTATCGGAGCGATTTTGCCGGTCACCTTCCGTATTTGGACTTGAGAGGACAGCGGGGAAAAGCTCGGGAGAGAGAGTGCGGGCGATATAGAGAACAGGCGCTCTAGTGAAGTCTTGACCTTGATATTGAAAGCGCTTTGGAGCCGCCAGCCATATTTGGTTTGAAGCGCCATATTTTTCAAGGCGGCCTCACCGTGAAAGGACTAAAATGTAATCTTATTCATACTGTGGCTACTTGTGGAAAATACATCTCCTCTGACACAAACAATAAAATTATTCCTTTCCACGAATTTTTTTCCGCAAACTGAACTTGAAATTACACAGGATTGTATACGAGATTGGGCAAAACAGGGGAAAATAATACTTTCTTTTTTTTAACTAAAACAATTTTCGCTAAAACATGATTATAAGAAATATTATTTTTCAATTTTAAATATACTGGCTGTTTAATGTTGAAAATTGAAGATGTAGTGTTTAACGTGTACGTATTCAAATTACTTATAAGCCATGGTGAAGTTAAGTAAAATTAACGAAACCTCGGCAGCAATTTTTTGGCATGTTAATTAAATAATGTTGACCAAAGCTCCTTAAACGTTGAGATTTAAATATTGTGGTCGAAGCATACAAGAGTTTCTTGCAATGCTTTACTTTTAGCGGCAAGGCAAGCACCGTGTTCATCAGCTTGATTGCATTGTGCATGAAAATACAGACTCCGCTACGAAGAGGCAAGGTGCCACCTTCCTCAATTTGTGGAAAATGCTGTGCCATCGCATTTTTTTTGCATTCAGTGAAGGAATTGGATGGGGAACGTAATGAGAAAAGCGCCCGAGGTAGTGAGAAAAGTGCAGCGAAGTGGGCGAGGCACGGTGGAGAGAGATTAGTTGGAAAGCCGACGCACAACCATCGCCGTCTTGCGCCTATTTATTTTCTTTTGTCTTTTCGAGGTCGCCGGAACTTCATAACTCGCGGCTCGCGTGCCCTACGTTCATGAGTGCGGAGTGAAGGCCCGACGCCCCTCCAACGCCGTTTCTGCGGTCCCGTGCCCTGCGCGTCCACTGAATGTAAAAAACTTGGCCGTCGCGTGACAATAGGTGCAATGCTTCACATGAGTCAACCGCGAGAGACAAACGTCGCATTTTGATCTCAGTTTGATTGGCTCGTAGGACCGCAATAAAACGTAATAAATGTAAATGAGTTTCTGGGATTATTACATGTATCTAGTGACGGAATTGTTCTCAACGCAACTTGAAAACGCATGTCATTGCCTCACGTTCACGTTCCAAGCCAAAGAACCTAACAGAGTTAACTATTTAAATCTTGAACTAATCCAATAGAGTAATCTGGCAGTCATGTTCAAGGAATTAAGATAATAATTGAATTTTAGGCTGAGAACCTCAATTCTCCGATATACTGTATTAATGCTTTAGGGTAAATAGAAGGGATTAAAGACAGTGAAATGAAATGATGTAACCAAGTAAATGTGAATAGGTAAGTACTTATAAATTTCACCCAGTGAAAGTAAAAATGCATGTAAGCAAACTAACAGATTCAGCTATGGGTTTACTACCCATATTCAGTGCTCAAACATATGCATACGTGGAAACAGCATGCGAAATATTAGGTCAAAAGTTTTCGCATCGCTGTCACCTACTATAAAAACCCTTCGAATTTTCTGATGTGATACGCGGGGAAGTTTAAGATAAGTAATACTCCAACGTAGTCCGAGATGAATGTTAAGAGTGACCTGAGACATTAGAAGCCTCCAAGCCAGAAGATTTAGAAGCCATGTGCTAGCATCCATCATGAAGTGGCAGTTCGTCATGTCCTCAATGCATTTCGCCTCTCTTTACATTTAAATTCCAAATGCACTTCAGCATTAGAAGTTGTCTCATCCATCTGGCTCGTGTATCGCGGAGCACGTGTTCCGTTTGACATTCAGACGCCATCGAAGACCATCAGTCATCGACCACCTTTGTGCTTGCATGGAGAGTTGAGCGTATATAAGCCGGGCTCTGTTGGAATAGGCAAAAGCGGAAAATGACTGTTATTTATGTATTCGGGGGTGAAAGCGGGCATTAGTCATAGCTGTTAGCCTGAATATACATATGTATATTCATGGTCGTATTGCATTACTCAGTGCCATTTAGGCGGGGGAGGGAAGAGAATTATGAGGAGGGCAGCGCTCACATATCCGTTTCACCTTGAACCTACTTCGCCCGAAGATAAGTTAGGTTTGAGTTTTTCTTCCAACTCTCGCAAATTTCCTGGCTCGAGTTTTCATGGGGACATGAGAACCAAGAGGCAAACGATGATATGAGAGGCAAAAGAGTTACTGACTAGAAAAAGGAATATTTTTGGAACAGGGGAGTTAAGACACCTACGGACTATAGCTTTCCAATATTCGGGACGAACAAAAATATTTTATTGGCTTCAAGAGCACGTAATTATCTTTAAAAAAATTCGAATTAGGTTGCTATAAAAAGAAAAATTGTTAACATACAGTTTGGTTTACCAATTTGACCTATTAGTACGCATTAGTACGCATACTAGAGGTGCAGTATTCAAATAGTTTCCATTATGGCTTTCAATGATAAAAGTATTGGGTTATAATTGGTAGCCATACTGTTATATTGACAAATATCCATGTAAAAATTAAATGGCTATTTTAATTTCAAAGCTTTCGCCTCATTTGTGTGAGCTGGGGATAAATTTAATTGAATTTCATTCGTTATATTATTTATCACTGGCGGGAGTTTTCTCTCAATCGTAATTTTGATGACGTACCTATGGCATAACCAAAATGGACTTTGTTTCTATAAATATATAAAATATAATAGAAACAGTGAGAAAAGGTATTTGATATTTTTTTGATATTTTTTGACACACAATGAATGAGTCTAGGCAACATAAAAGATCTTAAAACATCTTTGAGATGTCAGGAATTAGTTGGATTCAAGAAGACAAGAATGATTTAGAGAGAGACAGCATTGAAGGAGAGGTAGAAACAGAAGATTATTTAAGACGAAGTGTACAAAATGGTGGGATTCTGAGGTTGAAAAGAAATAAAAACAGGCTCAAAGAGGTTGGCTGAAAGAAAAAATAGCCATTGAAATGCCGCATTTGAGGAAAAAACAACAAATGATTAGGCATTGAAATTTGCATGTGGTCCTAAAAAGCCCCAACGGTAATACAAAAAAGGTTCTTTTGTTCTACAGCTGGTTCTATTACATAGCATGTATGTATAATTGCGCTTGTACAGTCACGAAAAGAAATTTAAGCCCTGTGAACTGCCTATTGCTTCAAGGTAGAGGTAGACCGGTTGTAAGGTGGTGAATTGTGGAGTGGAAGGTACGGAAGTTCGATGCACAGATGTGGCGATTTTTTTTCTTTTTTTTCATAGATTTTTCGCTTATTTGTTTTTAGAGATATTGTGCTTTCTTCATGGTAACTTCCATTAAACTATTTTTATGCAATTTCTTGCTATCTAAAGTAATACACTCATTAATTCCGGGGAGCAAAATGAGTTAGATGGAGCCACAATTCAGTCTTTGTTATATTCATCATCACTCAATGGGCGCCTAAGGTGTCTTAAAACTAACTAGTCGTAACTTAGTTCTAGAAAATTCAAACAAAAAATTTTACAGAACTCTTTCACGGGAAAATTATGACGTGGAGCCACAGGCATAACGGTGTTAAGATAGTCCATCTCCGGTGGCGCACTTTCACCTTGAGATGGGGCACTCTTTGAGGAAGTGGACATGGCATCGGTGGGAGAAAGTGTGGAGAGGGAAAAGGAGAGAGAAACGAGAATAAGGTGGAGGAGGAGGTGGTGGTGGTGATGGGTGGTTGAGGGGTGGGAGATTGAATGAAACGGGAGGGGGAGGAGAGGGGTGGTGGATAGACTGAGTGAAGGAAAAGAGTTCACTCCCGAGAAAGCGAGGCGCTGGCGCCTGTATTATAGGAGCGCGACCTCATTCTCCCTCCCCCGATAACACGGGATAATATAACCAGGCCCCCAATTCCCCCAAGGCCTCCCAACCACGTGACTTCTCCTGACCCTCCCTACCCCCAACCTCCGTAAATACCTTTTATCTTTCTCTCTCTCTCTCCCTCCCTCCCCCGCCCTAAAGAAGGAACTACTTTTGCCTTTGTTTACTTCCGGCTCTGATACCGAATCTTTTTAACTCTAGCTTGGATTCGTGATTTAAGACGATCGTTTTTGAAAGCGTTTCCAAGTGTCAAATATATCATAGTACAACACCTTAAACATATCACTCGTCAAGTTCAAGTACTAAAGTAAAAACTTGCCTAGCTTGAATATCGTTCGAAATAGAAAATTACATTTAAAAAGTATCTTTCGTAATATTCATCATCAAATATACTGTGTCAGGTGTAATTTAGTGGAGTCCGTCAATGATGATGAAAAATATAATTTCTTTTCCGCAAGAATTGTATGCAAAAACTTATGCAGAAAATGACGCTTTGTCTTCGAAACATGGTTTGTGTTTTTAAGGAAATAATTGTGGAAAAGAAATGTGAATTTATAATTCTTCAGCGTCACTTTATTTTTAACTATGCTCAATGTACTACTTATATGCTAACTGCATCACTCAGGTGTTATGAAGGATATTCATAACACCTGAGTGATGCAACTACTGAGTTTTACCTTTTCTTCTGTATTATTAAGAAAATACTGCTTTCACTTATGCCATGTGTTAGTTATAAAAAAAGGGACAATATTCAGATTAGTTGGCGGATATACCTATAATTAACCGTCCAAAGCTGGAATTGATTTCGTTATTTACTGATTTTGTCCTCGGAGCCATGCCTAAAACAGCGGATTTGATAATGAAGGATTCGTACGACAGGTACTGTTTTGACATTTTAGCTGTACAGGTTTAGGCGGTGGATAGTGGGCACAAAACATTTGCCATATCCGTAATAAGAGTGTTCAGGAAGAGGGAGGATTGAGGAGGAGTTGTTGGACACAAGCCTTTGACTACGCAATTCTGCATATGTTAGGTGTTTTGGACAGTAAGGACCAAAAGTAATCATATTTAAGACCCTTAGGGCCCTTAACCTATGCTTTGGTTATTGTTATGGGTATTATGACTGTTAAAGGAGGGGTAAGTGTATCTTAAGGTGCTTCCCCATGCTCTATTGGACCGATAAAAACTATGAAACGTTTTAATTCTTGATATGTGCATACTTTTTAAACTCCATTCATGTAAAAATGTATATCAATTTAATTCCCTTTTCTGGCTCCATAGCCTTTCTGTTGCAGTGATGGCGAATTTGAGGAGGGGCAAACTTGATTTTAAATCCCTTAGTTTTATGCCCAATTCCTTATTTAATACAACATGATGTTGTGATGTAGTTTTCCACAGGGCAAAGTTGTTGCTTGGTTGTTCCGGGATTTCTGCAGCGGTGTTTCATCTTAAAGGTGACTGGAGCGATAATCGTGGGTCATTGAGCGCATATTTGATTAATTTTTCAAGTAAGTCAAAAAATAATTCTAGGATCCTATTTCATTTAAATAGATACATCTGGAACTCTCCGCACAAGCAGTAATGGAAATTATGCAGGAATTTTACATCTTTTCCTTAGTTAATGAAATTTATGACTTAAGAGTTCGGTGCGGTATTCGAAATTTAGGTGAAAATTATATGTTAGTATGTTTTTTCGAATCTTTGACTCGGCGTAACACCATGACATTTATTATCAACCATTTTAATAATATGAAATTTATTATTTCGCGTTTAGAAAAAAATCGAAGTTGTAATCGAATTATTGCGAAATTTATCTTATGTGCCTAAATAAGTCTACGTGTTCAAATAGTATTTAATTGCCAAAATATCAAATCCTTAAAAATACTGAAGTGTATCCTTGAGATTCTTATCCAAAGAATTGAGTAAATTAAAAAATGTTACGTTTATCTATAGATATTACTAATAAAAATAGGTATGCAAAGTTTCAGGCAAATTAATTCATGAAAAAAATTGCTTCATCTACCTAAATCGCCATCGTCTCACCACCGCGTCAACCAAGCCTGAAGAAGCCTGCTGGATAGCCGGCCAAATATTGTCCACAAGATGGAAAGACGTGGCGGAGAAACCGGAATTTCCAACCCACAACTTTATTTTACTTGCTGTTGGTGTGGAAATATGGTGTCTGGACGAAATACGTCACTTGTACCATGATTAAAACGCATGATTTTCGAAAGCCTTGATATCTCTTTCTTTCATCGTGTTTATCTGTTCCAAAATCGTGTTTCCCGGATATATTCAACACATTTTCTCAGTTTTCCCTTAATTTAGGAGATCTTCTTCGATATTTTCACCTTCCTCAATTATAACTCAGGGGTTCTCTACGCTTGACATATTTTCGAAACTAGGCAATATTATGAGTACTTTTATTTTTGAGTGATTTTGTTTTAAGAATGAAAGACAAAATTCTCTTTTCATTTGATAACTTTCAGTTGTAGTTTAAACGAAACAGTGCACTAAAATTAGCATTTCCGGGTTCTGAGTTCTGAGACGGCTATCGCACTTGGTAAAGAAAATACTAATTGCTACACTTCCCTTTCAGAGTCGTTTATAATTGAAAAAGAGTTCAAATTAAGGCTGTTTCAAAGATACGATCCCCGTAGTTTATTCATGGATTGAGCGCATGAGAGTAGTGCCTCGGGGGCAAGTTTTCTTGGCTAGGGAGATAAAGTTAGACCTTTGGTTTTCCGTTCTCTCTTCCCAGAGTCATAGTTTTCCAGAAGGAAGGAAGTTCGGTACTCAAAGCGGGCACAGACAACATGAATAATTCTTCAAACGTCTATGCCACTGTGGAAGAAATGTTATTCAGCCGTTTAATAAATTGGCAATGGTGGTACAAAATGAAACGACAGCCCAATGTCTTAATGAAATATATGACATTTTATGAAAAAACAATTTTGTACTGATCAAGAATTTATTACATCAGTATGCATTGCGTAAAGGTCAGCTGTCTTGGTAAACTTAGCATGTGTGAACAAGTATGCTCGAATCTGAGTGAGCTTTTACTTGCTTAACATCCTACATGTGAACTTCAAATGCTATTTGCGTTCGCAACGTAGTTTTTCACCCATCCAACATGAGACAGACGAGAAACTCAGAATATTCTTCCAAAATTTCCGGCTGCGAAGTAATTGCAAGGGGGATTCATTGGTCTGAAGTGACATCGTTGCACCATGTAGGGTGACGTTCAATGCTGGCATAAAACAGTCATGAGCATTTCTTCTTCTCACACAAAATTCATGACGACAGCATGAACAGAAAGACATTAATCAATAAAAACACTTAATTAATACCAGCTTATAGATATTAACTTAAAAGTTTAAGGTAGCTCGAGCAAGATATGAATACTCAATAAATTCAATGAATTTGGCCTCCATATACTGAGAAATATATCATCTTTCTCCTGGAACTAAATAATCAGCCACTTATCGCGCTACCTTTCGAGAAATTTGCCAAAAAATAAAAGCCCTTTCTCATCGAATATGGTACGATTAAGCGCTCCAGAGAGACGTTATACAAATAAGTATGTTCTGGCACACTTATCCCGTCCGAAATGCAAAAGCGAGGTGTTCGTAAGTTTTCCTGAGAATTTAAAAGATATATTAATGATTCACCTCAATACTTATAATAAAATTAGGAAAATAAAAACCTTCAGTTTGTGAAGGTGCTTTTAGCGTACCTCGTGACACAAATGAGCCAAGTTAAAGCCTCAAATTTGCATATTTAGTTATGCACTTTTAATTCAAGTAGTGCAAAACAACGATTTTGCATCACCAATATAACTTAATGTAATTTATGCTTCTCACCAATGCTTTAATTTTAAAATAAAATTAATAGGTACATATATGGTTTCTGTAATGATCAGAGAGAAAAATCTCGCTCGAACTCCTGTAAGGTAGTTTGAGCGATATATCAATTCACCTAGCATTTGATGAATTAGACGTCATTTTAAAGAAAAGCTCCCATCTTTCCGATTATATCCTAATACTAGTCCCTTGCCGAACTACTTTTCGAGCGATTTGCCTAAAAATCTAATCATTTTTTACATGGGATAAATTACGGCTGTGCGCTCCAGAGGGAGAGTATTGAAAAAATTAGGAACTTCTACCACCTATATTTCGTCCAAAAACTAACGGTGTATAGTTTGTGTGCTTTCTCAACTACTTATAAAAATTAATTAATTACTCACCGCAGTAATGTTTACAGAACCGCAAAAAACCTTCTATTTTCAAGGCGATTTCACCGTACGGCGTGAAAAAATGAGTCAAGTTAGAGATTTATATAATTACTGAGTATTTTGGTCATATATAACTATACTAGTGAAGGTGCCCGTTGAATATCAACGGGAAGGAGAAAAATGACTGCATACTGCGTGAAATTCTTCGATGAATTTTACTTAACATTTTATCATTTAATAGCTAAATAAAATTTCGATTTATCATTTAAAATATTATCATTTACATATCTTATTTAGCTAAAATAATCATTGAGGTAATGGACACGGAATCTCGACTTAAACAATGAGCACGGTCGTTATGGGGGCGATGACTCAAAAACGCTAAAATATTGCGAAAATTCGTTATGTTTTAGCAAACATTTCGGAATTTCGACCGGAATACGGAATTCGATTGTAAGGAATAAGAATATTTATTTTATTTTCTTTCTATTGGTATCTTTTCCAATAACAGAAAACCACTATTTCTAATTTAATTTTGCAAATAAAAAAAAGGTGTGCAACCAAATGAAGATTCACCTTCACGTGTATTTATTATGAGAAAGTTACTGACATATACATACACATCGGTTATTATTATAGTAGAGAGGTTTTTGCACCTTTAATATTACATTTCTAATTCATTCTTTTTACAGACGCTAAAATCAAAAAGTTAAATTCGAATATGGTCTCCAATATGACTAGGAAACTATCCCGCTCAAACTACCTCAAGTGGCCGGTAAACGGAACTGCTGCACATAGGTGACATCGGCCGCAGAAGTTTCTTCGACCCTGTTTTCGACTCTTTGGTCCGCCGGCTGGCCGAGAGGTGAGAGTCGGAGCGCTAATTCTCTCTTCAACACTTGTTTTGAGACCACGGCGGGCAAAGTGGGTTTTTCGCTCCCTCCCACCCTCCCTTTGAAAGCCTTTTGCACCTCGAACGAGGAGAGACCAGAAGACAAGCGTATACCGCTATTTCCCCCCTCCCTCCCCCCTTGGAATCCTGAACTCCAACCGAATGGGGGAGAACCGCTAGTTCGTTCACTTTCCACCACTTTCACTTCCCTCGAATCAACACAGTCAACAATAACCCGCGCCTTTCTGGAGCCTCTAGATATGCGTGTGGTGAGTGTGAGGTCAGAGCGATAGATAGCGCCGTTATAGAACAATGGACTCGGGAGGGCGAGTAGGCATCCCCACAATCCGTCTTCATGCTGGGAGAGGACCCCGCCCACCTCCGCACCCAACCTTACAATGCAAATTTCAGTGTGCTGCGGATTGCGAGATGGAAATTCTATCAGTGGAGTGGTCAGCCATGTCGTGACGTAACTAGATATCATTCCAGCTGAATCATGGTATGTGAGACACGTTACTCGAAAAATGAACTTACGATTTCCGCACTTTGAGCCAATTTTTTCTTGCCGCGCAGCTAAATCAATGTTTTATAAATCTCTGAATTGCTTTTCAAAATTAATTAACTGTTCCTTACCCTGAAGTAGTAAGGCGAATAAAAAGTATCATGAAATTCGAAGACTAGCCCCATTCATGCTATCCTTGCAGTGCAAATCAATCATATTATCCATAGCCAATATTTGCAGCAATGATACATGATATTATTTCGTCGAAAAAATGATTGATTTTATCGATTCTTCTAGCAATGCATACTGAGACACGCTAGTTATAAAATAAAAAGGTATCAGTCAGGCATTAAATTGCCTTAATTGTCATGATTTAATTTAATTGAAAATTAAATTTCCCTGAAATTAAATTTGTATAGTATCAGTTGCAGAAGGGATTTTCGACGTCGATAGTTTTTACTAGGACATTTGATTTCTATGAAGAAAACTATGCAAAATCCAAATATAACTTCTGTGCCATGAAATAAAAAATGCGTCCTGGCCTCCTCACGAATTGCGAAAACCTCCTACTGCCATCGAAACCTATTAACCCCTCATCAGATTCCTTACACGATTCGCACGCGGAACTAAATACTTAATCTCGAATTCTCTACACCTCTTTTGTTTGTTTGAAGTGCTCGGGGAGGGATTACCTGGCAACATGGGATACGGATGGTTTTTTTCGGGGTCAGCCGGGCGCATGCGCGGCTGTGCACGTGATCTGGGTCGGGCGCTCGATGCAATGTCACGGAGTGCTCACATGGGAAGGAGGAGGAAATGAAATTGCGTGCTACCGGTCAGTAATTGAGGGGCTTCATTCTTAATGT